>OZ026620.1:42568895-43051395 GCA_964020975.1 Hermodice carunculata | reverse complement strand
GATCTCCAGTGTGCAGACTATTCGTATTTTATACATTGCTTGTCATATTACCTAGGACCATCTCACCACCCTTACATTGATTCCCTGTAAAGTTCAATCTTCAAGTTAGCCCTTAATCCTGTCATCAGAAATGATGACCGGTCCAGGAATAAGAACATTACGGAAATGTTTTTAATATTTAATTGAGCCATACGATCGCCCGAGTCAGAGGCGGCATGTTGCGGCTGGATCATAGGCCAAGCGCTTGAAACGATTTGGGTTAAATACAATTCATACGTCAATCATTCATGAAACAGGAATATAGTCCTGAATACCGGGATCAAGAAGATTTTGATAGAATGTTTTATGATCCTCGAGGCATCGTTTACAATTAGACAAGCACAGGGAAATCGATCATTGTCATGTTGGAACGATCCAACATTGGTGCAAATGTTTCTTGTGCAACTTAATCTAATTATGGAGATTGAAGGCAACTATCTGGAAGGAAGGAACCAGTGTGGGGAGCGATCGCTTCGTTTAGGGCCAAGTGACATTTATTATTTAAACCCGACTTTAGTTCTACTGGAACTGAATAATTCAATATTTTGTAATCAAGTTAATTTTGTTAAACTGTACTTAAACTGCTGGGATTTGTTCGCGGATTGAGTTATCGTCTGATTAGAGAAATAAATCAAACAGTGGCATGGAGGTAATTGGCATGAAATGCGAGCGGCAAGTACCAGGTGTACAATGCATCTGACATAATAGCTTCTCCCTTTATCCTTGTTTATTGTAACTGTCTCTGAGATGTTGCTTGGCATTTGGTCAGTGAGAAGTGTTGGTCTCATGCATGTGGCTCAAAGGATGACCTGTGGGGGTAATCATTTCCAAAAATGTAAGTGCAACCTAGGATGGTGGCAAACATTACAGGCTGAAACAGCGAAAGACTTCAGAGTCTCTAAACAGATATGCTCGGCGGGTCCTGTCATCATATACTGAGACAAATAATACGTCCCCGTGACACCACAGAAGAACAATTAGCCAATGTGACAGGGGGTGTAAAAATAAAAACAATTTGACATTTAGGAGACGATAAAAGAGACCGTGCGACACTGTAAAGAAAATAATATGAGAGGCCTTGTGACCAATGTGCAGACGAAGTGCCAGAATCATAAGGTCGCCTCATTATCCATACGGTGATAGAGTGGCACTTGGTCTGCACAATGGTCAAATACACAGGGCCCCTTTTGTGTGTATGTCTGTGTGTCTCTCTGTCTGGCTGGCTGTTTGTGTGTCTGTTTTTGTTTTGGTTTTGGTTTTTTATTTTGTATTTTTTAAAATTATATAGTTTTTTGCTTGTGTTTTCGTTTTTACAGTCTTGAGAGGATATATAAAGAGACCCTGCAATACTCTGACCGGATAGTATATTGGAACAAATAAAGATCCTTCGTCACACTAGAGAGCACGTACAACAAAGTCTTGGACAACGTGGGAGGGATGAAGAAACTGACCCTCTGTTAGTGCAGGAAGCATAACCAAAGAGGCATTGTACCCTGTCAACTTACACTTAAATTCATTCGACAAAAATAGTTTTTTTCTGAAAGATTACATCACTTGGAGGGTAATATTGAATTCCAAAAATGTTATAGTGGAAAGAGCGAAAACTTGCTTTTGCGGGGCAACACAAGGAAAATCGTTTTTTTTTTTTTTTTTTTTTTTTTTTGTTTTTTGTTTTTTTTGTTTTTTTTTTTGATTTTGTTTTTGTTTTTTGTTTTGTTTTGTTTTGGTTTTTTTTTTTTTTTTGTTTTTTTTTTTTTTTGATTGGTTTTTGTTTTGTTTTTGTTTCTTTTTGGGTTTTTTATTTGTTTTTTGGGGGGTGTATTTATTTTTGATTTGGAAGCATAACATATTGAAAACTTTCAAATGTAGAATGTTTGATATATATGCACATGAAAAAATTAAAAAGTGAATACTGGTATACTAGTTGACATCAATAGAAGTTATTATTACATTTGGAAGCGTGTGATTGTGCCCTGATCGCACCCAGGAGGGATACCATACCTTCCGCCACAGACAGGCGGCTGCAACAAACAGATGTCTTTGTTTGACTTGTAGTCTTCCTCATAAGGGACTAACACTCATGTTTGGCAAGAGTGCAAGAGCGAGAATGATGAATTAGCCGAAGGGGCTCCAGAGCATGTCCCTTTGAAAAGAGCTTGCGACTCCGGGGATCCCCGATGATACATACGGGAAGTCAAAGCAGTAAATAACCTGGCCGGGTCGTTGACAGATGAGCTGGCTACAGTCATATAGATAGATAGCTTAAGTTCTTCAAAGAGCTGACATAAATCAACCCATTTGCATGAAGGGGGCTCTTCTCCTATTGGATCTGGAACACAAGATTATTATTCATCAATTGTGAAATTTCAGACTAAGTGCAGAGGTTCCTGACCTGCTTGAAATCCAAATGAAGTAAAAAATTCTTATGTACAGGTAATGAGTATAATTTCCCTGTTGTAGCACCAACACGAAAGTTTATCATAAATGAGAAACGACTTGGAGAAAAAGAGAAATATGGCAGAGAAGTAAAGGTAAGTAGTTATGGTATCTGTAAATAGATCTACTGCAAGACAAGTTGATTTCTCAATTCTGTGGTTATGCTGTTGTTCAATCCTGAGGGCAACCAGATTCGTCAACATGATCATGCGAGTTTTCTTTAGTAAAACGTTTTCCTCTGCATTTAAGGATACCATATAGTGCTTTTTTATCTATCAGCTTAGATAAGTACTTCTTTAATAATATTCTATGTGTGTTGTGCCCTTCAAGATATGTAACAGAAGAAACATTCAAATGAAATAAACCTTGATATTAGAATGACATACTGCATGTATATTCTCGTATTCAAAAAACAACGAAAATATTGGAAATATTAGACTCGTATTTGTACACATAGAGAGTTGGTCCACATTTAATTTAAATCTATATCAAAGTGAGCACGAAACGTTGAATAAGTACTTAAGATGACAATCGTTTGTTACGGTTGTACAGAAACCAAACTGGCTAAGTTGGTAACATTGCAAAGCATGGGATCCGAGGTTTGTTAGCTTTTGCCTAATAAATACTTTGTGGCACTTTCCATGAGAAACCTTTGCTGTGAAGCTCATTCTTCAAGTGTCATACAGTCTTAACATTCAGAGCAAACAAAACAGCTTTAAATTAACATTGCAAAGTATATAAAATACGTGTCGTTAAACACTTCATTGCCTTATATACCAAATTTTAGGAAGCTTTCTTTGAAAATGTTGAATATGTAGGAAAAATATTCAATGCAATTGGTTCATACTAATATAGACATACAATGTACATTCATTCAAATCCACATGGTTTTTTTGTTTTTGTTTTTTGTTTTTGTTTTTTGTTTTGTTCTGTTTTTTGTTTTTGTTTTTGTTTTTGTTTTTTGTTTTGTTTTGTTTTGGTTTTTTTTTTTTTTTGGTATTTGTCCAGCACAACTTGACACATTGTGTTAAAAGTACAATGGCTTTGCAAAGATAACATTTGTGTGCATGTGGTTTTGGAATCGCATTAGGACAGTCGTTTTTTTTTTTTTCATTTATGTATGGCTATTCTAGCACTTCGTATTTGTTCGTGCAGAAGATCCAGACTGACTGTGGTAGCATACACATTTTGTGTTCGTGTTATTTTTTCTGTATGACATTTAGTCTCAGTATTTGTTGTGATTCATACGGTTCTATCCATATTATATACACACTATGAGCTCAATAGGGAACATAATATTAAATAAAGTGTTAACTATTATGCTTTATCTCCTCCAGTGGCATATTTTGGACTGAGTTAACGGCTGTTGACCTGGGCACCTATGCTAACCTGGGCTACTATGTTCTGTTTTACTACAGGCATGCTGGTACTTGAATGAAAAGTCTTTTTACAAGGAACATGAATCTAGCATCCTTATTATAATTCAGGACAGTTCGTGTTAAGTGGCTCAACTTCAGTCGCAGATGGTCCTGAAAGAGTTAACCGATTCCCGCCTCTTTTTGGCATATCTAAAAGCGGCAAGTCTCCCTTCTGACATTTCAGATAGGATCAAAATGAGACATCAAGACAAGTAAGAGTGCCGGGGTCGTCCTATTTGTAGATCTTAACTCTATTGAAAGACCAAAATTGTGTCACATCAATGGAACGGTTCACCGCATCTCCATAATAGGTAAGTTACGTTTAATTTCTGGTCGCAAAAAATATGTTCCTTTGCTCAGCACTCAAAACGTATCTGATTCGATACTTAGAAAACATGTATATTACGCCAGTGCATCACAAAATTATATAAGAAGCCAAATATAAACACGTGAAAGCATAAACAACTGTTATAGTATATGTGGTCAAGTGCAGGAATATATCCAAAGGAATATTAAGATGACCCCAGCTCAGATTTAATGTTTTTATCATGACCAAGCGGCATTTAGAAAGTAGACTTGTCCTCTGTGGCGAGTGAATTGAATAAGTTGGTGGAGTATTGTCAAATATATCTTAGAAATAGCTGAAGACTCCATGTTTGCTGTATGTAAAATCAAATGTAAGTACTTTCTGTTTCAAAGTGTAAAACATTCACTCGGTTGAAAAGCGGATCATTGTATGCATCATATACGGCATTACAAATTAGACTACATTAGATTATTTGTGCGTTTGCTTGTGTGTTTGGTTGTCAAACTTGCAAAACTGAATGAAGCTCTCTGCACCGATGGAGTAACTCAGGTGTCATGAAAAGAGAATGGTGCCTTAATTGGCTGCCTTAACTCTGTGTTTATTATGTCTTTTGGAAATGTCAATAACTTCAGAACGTTAAATTTCGATTTTATTCAAATTTGTATCCCAATTTGATTTAACTTGAATTTGCAAACCAAGAAAATCAAATTCAGCGCTGTGCTGTGGTATTCCTTGACATTTTTCGTATCGGGGACTTTTGCCTTTCTGTGGAAAAAGAAACATATCTAGTTATGGCTATATTGAACGATAAAGTATGTACAACATCCTAAATATTAACATGATTTTAAGTTTCGGATTCAAGTTCAAAATTAGCAATGCACGGTTATCTAGAGTAAAAATCATATTCAGTTGAGACTAAGTTGGCCGGTTATCATGGGAATGAAGACAAAAGTATCAGATTTGAAGCCTGTGGTCAATGTCCTTATAAAAATACATTGCTGATTAAAACATATTTATATGGCAGCGTTTCTTTATAGGTATATCTTGCGTGGGGCGATATTACTTTGATAACGAAAGCTTCCAGGAGCCAAGTTGCTAGCCCTCTGTTACATGTGAACCTTATTATCCCATGATGGGGTGTTTGGGAGGGTAATAAAGGTATGTGTTACGGCTGTCACGTCTGCTGTTCGTATCACATTGTACAGTACCATATTTTGTAAGGAGCGCCATTACAGTCTTGGCTGTCACCTTGTTCTGGGACTCCACGGTGCGAGCTATTGCTGTTTTATGTAATTTGAAGTAACCTGCCACTTCCTCTTTCAGGACAGATAAGTCATCGTTCTATGTATTTTCAATAGAGGTGATCTTGGTTGGTTTAATTTCTTGACACACAGCCTTTTGTTCCAATGATGCATTGCCATGCCTGTTTCAGTGTTTGGCCAGTTGTCAACTTGCTGCGCCATTCGAAATTGCACCGCGTCACATTTCTAGAAAAATAGACCGATTCATCCGCGCATTGCAGTGTTGGGTTCTTATGCTTTCCTACTTATGTCTGGCCCCTTTTTTTGCTTAAAAACTGTTGTTTGCTGTATTAGGCTCACGATGCGTCTTCAAACAAGAGGTGGTGAACGTTTGTCTATCTCGATTGACAGCTTCACGTTCCTGATTTCACCAGATGCAACTTTAATTATGGTTCCTTTGTTGCCATTCCTGCTATCCATCAGGCTTATTTCACCTTGTTATCGTGCATTTAAGAGAAGGTAATGTTCTGTATGACACAAATAAAGTATAATTGATCACCAAGAAACATCCAAACACTTGGACCTCCAGATTATATTTTTTTTCGAATGATTAACATGTAACCTAAACTAGGAAACTGGAACTACAATTATGAATCAGCAAAGAAATAGTTAATATTTATCAAAACAGACAGGTAAATGCGAATACAAAGTTGAAAATAACATACATGGAATAAAGTAAAAAAGCAAATGATAACGGAAAAGAAAATATAGGTAACTCGACCCTGTATTTAAAAATAGAGGGACGTTGAGTGGTATCCAATGTGCACCGAGATATGTAACTGTATCAAATTACACAGTCACGGCTTCACCAGTATGCCCTTTAAGGCCAGCAGCTTTTGGGAACAGCATTGTTAGTTTTTACCGTCTAGATCAGTATCTGAAGACCAGACTATTTTTGGCATATTTTGATATTTTTCGTAAAATCCAAAGCAGTCGATACACCTCTGGACTTCACAAGCACCGCTATAGATGAATAAATGCAATACAAATAAAATCTGCCCTCAAAGTGTCATATTTTCACAATTGAATTTGCGCCACAAGTGTTTATCATTAAATCCAATAGCTGCACGGTACCAGTAATTCACCCACTTTTTCGTTCCGGACTCACAAAGAGTGAAAATATGGAATTATCAGGATTGCCTTTTTCTTCTATAAAATTCCACAAGGTTGTCAATTGTAGTGCAAATCAATTCCCTATGTACTGGTAAATGTTTTCTTTTAATAAATGGAGCAGGTGAGAAGGACTGGAAACTAAAAATACGATAAACCAGTATGCAAGACTTGATCCTGATTGTCCATCAAAATTGGTATTTTATCATACAGTTTTACAAATTGTCATTTTTAACGTTGAGACAGATTACATTTAGTTTCTTGTACACGTTATTAGATCAAGATACGGGGTTTATAGAACGAGTTTCCAGACGATCTTTAGCACGCACATTTCAATTTCGATCGTTGACTCTTGACACCAGCTAGTGTCAAGCCCGTGGTATGATACAAAGTAAAAAAATATATATGTAAGTCTCAGCTGACTATGAGTGCCAGTTCAGAAATAGCCCAATTTGGAAATTTTATCTTTCAAACTGTAAGTCTTTTTGTCTGAAAAGCGTAACAAAGCATAATATTTTGGACGCTTTACATACCTTGCGTAATATTCTTAGTTTCTAATCAAAATCTAATGTGTAAAACTTGTTGCTTCTCAAGTAATGATTATCACCTTTGTTTACTTTAATGATTGTTGTGTCAACATTGTGGACAACATGTGCAAATATAGTGCTACGGTTAGTTGAGTCAGCTCATAAAAATATATCTTTTGTACGTGATATGCAATATATATATATATATATATATATATATATATATATATATATATATATATATTATACATTATACACACCAGAAGTTACAAAACCGGGACATCTTTAGCAGCAATTGCTGTAACTCCATTTTGGCACCCAAATTGGCTTACCTTCGAAGACTCAAACATTTTAAGAGCAAAAAAGAATTCCTTTAACGAACAATGTTAATGTTAATATGTTTGTGCTCTTGTCCAAAGAAAATATGATAGAGCCTACAATAATTGCATCAAATGTATTCTAATCTAAAGAATCTATCCTAGTTACTGACTATGCATTTAAATGGCCAAATTGACTAGACCAAAGTAATTTGTCTCCCAGGTTGCCGTGACAGTGTATATTGACAAAAAGTCATTTCCTAAAATTTCTTAAGATTTTGTTCCATCTCATAATTGAAATGATGCACCATTTTGGGCCAGGCAAATCTCTTTAGCGATAACTGATAAGCCGCATGATCCAGAGGTTATGGTCAAAGAATCTGTCTTCTGTTTTTGGTGAATGTTCTTACTACAGAGACATAATGGCCTCTGGACAGTCATTTAAGAATTTGTTGGGGTTTACAATATTTATATTCATTTTGTCAGAACTCTATGTGCATGTTCGTTTCATCCAAGCAAATCAGTATGTTGAATCGCATTCACCAATAAGTTTAAATTGAAACTAGCACATTGCGTTAACCCAAGGAAATCTAATTATCTTGAGTGTTAAAATCTGAAAGAAATATAGTTTTCCATTCCTTGACATAGTAAATCTAAATGGTTGAAGAATGGTGACGCACGACCATACGCAGGACTCATGACCATTTGCCGATTCTGATAATTGAAAACGGGTGTGTGATACCATATCACGGTCGTGAAAAAACCTACAATGACTGAAAATAATATCGATTGTAAAGACTGGCAAAAATTGTGTGTACATGTATATTCGTCAGTCAAAATACGGCCATGGACCTTCAAGCGGAAGTAAACATGACAAGACCCTTAATTTGTTGAAAACCTATGAGAGTGAAAATATTATGACGTAAACATGGCGCAAATCAGAGCAATGGAAGAGAGAAATTAAAATCAAACATGACACAATGTTCTGAATTTTTGCCTGAACACTGGTGTCACCCATCTTGACTAAATATCAATCCCAAAATGCGACAGTGATGACGTATTATCCTTACAGGTGGTTTAAACGTATTTTATTCCATGACAAATTAACGGTTCCACAGAGTGGCCAAATAGTTTAAAACGCAGTCTGTCATGAAAAGCAATCGAGGAGGAGGGCTTGGCCCTATATTACAGGTAAATTGTAAATATTTCAATTCACTACTAAAATCGTTATTTTTACTGTATGTGGTCTTGGTGCTAATTAATACAATTGTGTTGTATCATTATTTTAAATACAATTCACGGAGATTTAGTCATCAAAATTTGAAAAATCACTCTCCGGTAGCAGCTTCCATTTCAGACATTTTTTATAATACATGTGACACTAACACCATAACTTTTGTTCTACTAATCTTATCAACATAATCTTTATTACATCAAAGTATTCCTATTCCCCACCAGTTGCCTGTAAGAAAATCTTCCGCGTAGCGTTTATTTTGGCTTCATGAATTTTGGCTATATACAACAACTTCGATATGAAACATTATACGATGCGTCCATGGCACACATTTATTATTTATTCGTTACTTATGTTTATCTTCGGTATTCCTGTCAAGAGCAAATCCTCTTCTCGCCGTGGGTCCGGCACACGAGGCTCATTCAGTTACCGGCTGGAATTGGCCAGAGTATAAGAGGATAAAAATCCTTGATTCAAAACATTAAACGTCAAAGCCGATAAGTCTGAGCCAGCAAGACAGTACAACTGTCACATAATAATGTTTACATTGAAATATACATATTGTGCTAAAAACCGATACCCAGAATTCCTCTCGTTAATCAAATGCTTTATCGGCCGCTTGAAGATAATCGGTGCCAAGTAAGTTTCAGACGGGAAGAACGATATTCAACAGAAATTCAATACACGTATTTGTACAACTGGTGTATGCATATTCGTGCACTTTTTATAGTTTTCGTGCGGTTGCAACACCGTGATTCAACGAAATAATAAGTTTTTATTTTTATGTCGATAGGTCATATTTAAGCCTCAGAATCCTAACACCAACGTGTCCGCATGCAATTTTATCCCATGACAAAATGAGGGAAAGGAAAAAAAAAAGAAAACCGGACAGAAAACGGAAATTCTCGGATGTCAAAAATGTCGTCTGGTTTTTTATCAGCTGCAAAATATAGGCGACTTTTCCATGGCCGGATTATGTGCATTGTGGACGCAATGCACCTGAGTGCGCCGATGAAAGCTACTGACTCAGTCTTAAAGGGTTAAGGGTTTACTTACAAGAATTGTAATTGTTGTGAGGGAATATTACACTGTCTATATGAGCAAGATATACTGATTATTTCTGCAGTTACTGTTTGTCTTTGTTTTAGAAAAGACCCGTTCTGGCTGCACAAACGTTCGAAACACGCAAAGACACCGACATTAAATAAGTTTACAACATCTTTTGAGAAAACTTTAAAAATGTGTGTGCATAAACTCAACAGTTTTCAATTTCGTCAAATAAAATGGATGGAAAGAAAGGCGGTTTATATGATGGAGAAAGTCACAATCTATAAGCGGCTCTGGATATGATCTTGAATGTCGGTAGCGATATCAAAAACCAAACATAGTATTTCAGCACCGATATCAATTGGATAATGCAAAACGTAAAGAAGTTAGTCATAGTGATGTGAAACAAGACGCTTTTGTTCAGACAGAAATGCTTTATAAATTTCCGTATTTGTCGCAGCTATATCGTCCAACGCCATGTGACATCATGTATATATTATGTAAGGGATACAATTGGACTCACAATGAACCCACTCGACCGACTATTCTACAGATTTAATCGCACAAAGTCGCATTGTGGCATGCGGCCAGCGGGTAATGGTTTTTGTGATGATAGGGTTGCGATAGTATCATAATTTATATAGGGCGAAAGGTTCACATTTGTTGCATTTGTGCTTTTACTGTATCATGATTTCAGCCAGGTCAGATGAAGAAACTTAAAGAGTCCATTAGCTGTAAGTAATGTAAAGCAATCTTGGAATAATGATTCACTTTTCAGCGTTGGGCTGATGTTTCTCATTAACACTTTAACGCCTTGATAACAAATTCTATACAATCTTAAGGACTAAAAGCCAGTTAGCTATATCTACTGAAAACTGCTGTTCAGTATCTTTTTCATATTTCCGCAATTTTGGTAGATCAAGCAGGCTTTGCGTTTGGAAGTTTGTGAGTTTTCGTGACAGTGGAAGGCGTCTGTGGGAAAATAAACCCAATTTCGATCACAAATGTAGTGATGTAATTGATTTGTTTACAGAATGATTAGTCAACAGGGAAGCGCCGCTATTTATTTTAGCCATTAATTGATTACGTATTAATTGATATTACGATAAGAAAATTGTACATTGTTCAATATGTATGATAAAGCAGGTTTTATTTATGGAGCTTTGGCATTTTTCTGCTCAAATCGTCCAACAGCGTTGGATGTAAAATGGTATCTGTGTCAATGTTCTAAATCACGTTTTCATCAATAAAAACTTTTTAAACGAGAACTGCAATGAGACAATGTGATAGCACACCCCATTTGAACTACTTTCCTTGGCATCAGTTGGGAGGTCATTGTGCTAAACACGTGCCAAGGTAAACTTTTGACATTTCCTTCTCTAACCAAATTTTAAAAAACGGGTTTTAACTTACCTGCGTATGCACGCAAACAAACCTTATTGTTATGTCTATATGCCTGCAAAGACAATGCTTATGAATAATTTTTTTTTTGCGTATCAATTTGGTAAATAGATTTTGCCCGGAATTTCTAGAAGTGCAGAGTCAAAATGTTATTTCATTTTTATGTCTGATCCAACATACATGTTTATGGTAACTACAGACTGAATCAATGCTACCATATTCTTGCGATATTTGAAATTCAGTTAATTACAATAATCGAGTTATGGCTTATTATTTATTTTTATTGTAAAATTCTCATTTCCTCCAACTTGTTTCATATTGACACATTTTACTTTTCGATGTCTCCAGACATTTTAAAATTATGTCATTTAGAAGCACTTTAAATTTGAAGATCCTTTTCGGTTTAAACCCCTCATAGAATTATTACATGAATCTAGCAGATAGCCTCCTTTACAAACACACAGACATATTTTTAAAAATTAATCTTCTGTTTTAACCTTGTGCTGCATATATTAGTGTCTTGATTTCGTATGACCTTCAAAATGATAGATTCCAATAATTAAAACATAACATAGCGAAACGATTGAATGCCCAGAAATACTAAAAGGCACAAATGGAAAATTTGTATGATCTCTAAATCAAATTTAACATCAATTTGTTAAGTTTCTGAAAATTAATTGAAGAAGCTTACTGTAAAATATCCTCATTGGACCGGTTGTATGCCTATTTAAGGGACAATTGCAATGTGACAGACCAATCAAAAGTAGGAATTGCTTTACTCCTTTGCACACAAGAGAAAAGGGCACATAAGAGTTCAGAAAAGTTAAACGACCCCCAAAGTCTGGTTGAAATAGATATAAAATCCTCTAATAGTCATTGCGGATTCGTCATTTTCTTCCATCACCAAGAAAACGAACACAGTGGAACCTGAGGGCTCATTGATCAGAATTAGGAGTCAGCGCCGGTGTGGAAGTTATTCGTCCCTTGTTCGCTTCACTCTGGAGAAATTAGCAAACAACGTCAGCATTTTAGCAATTTAAAGCCACAAGTGCGACAGTGAGCAATCTCTAATGATGCAATACGGACTTGACGCTCTCAAAGACCCAGTACAAATTTGATTTTATATGTCATATCAGAGTGGACAGGTAAATTCTAACTCTAAGGTAGAGCGCAATTTCTATATCTTGCACGCAAGCCACGTTTGTTGTGGATTAAGACATAGTCTGCTGCTACAACGGTCCCCGCAGCCAAGTATTTCACCATTCTAATGTAATTTACTGACTGTTTCTTTGATGGTATCTCGTCACACTAGGCGCCATACCCAAAGGGGTTGACTGGTCGCCCACTGGAGGGGAACAACCGTTGCAAATGCCTTGAATCGCACACAATAGAATTTAGCCTGCAAATTGAGTTTGTTTTCCGAAACAATGAAAGACCTCATGCGTATGGAAAACTAACAGTTATTCTAACATATGAACCTCACTCATTCTAACTTGGCCTCCGGAGATGACCAGAATTATTATCGGGCCCCACAAACGAACCATCTGGTGATGGTTGTCCGACCGACGTTAATACTCCTGTTGAATGTAGATTGGGCTGAAAACTGTTCATTAGTCATACTCGATAAAACTCCCTTACATAATGCTCTCACGAAATGGTTTATGTATAACACGATACTCTTTGGATCTTGTCAGCTTGGTACTTTTACAGAAGGTAATAATCAAACAAAAGTTGTGAGCACGGATAGGCATTTGCTCTGATCGTCCAACGCACGCAGGCTTTTTGTCGGTTCTTTTATAGTTGTTCAAGACGAGGTTTCAAATGAAAAAGAGCACATTCATGCTGCAGGAGAGATTACGCTCAACATCGTAACCAATTACGGATGACTAGCTTCAAATGGTTGGTTGGAAATGTACCATAGCCCCATCCATAGGTTAATTGTAGTTTAGGGGTCGCAGATATTGCGCAGGATTCCGCGCTCGTCCATCCTTTCTATTTCCAAGCTGAACGTTGTCAGATGACCGTTTGGCCACTTGTAGTACAGACAAAAAACCCATTGCTTAGACTAGACACGCAACAAATTACCTACGCTTAAGTTATAAAATGCGAGCAAAGTTATCACGAGAGCGGAAAGTTGATGTCGCAATGTCTATTTACGGGGGATAATTAAGTCAGAATAATTACTGGTAAACAGCAGAAAATTGACGTTGTCGCAATCCTATTTCTGTATTTACAGCAAATTTGAATCAGAATATTTGCTGGTACACATCTAATGGCAAAAACATTGTTTGTGTGTCTACTCATTGTTGCTCATGCTTCGCACTAAACGTTCTCTGTTCATTACTTTTCCGTACTAGCAACAAATCGTGTAAAAACCAATGGAAAACATACCTGTACAAATGGTAGCGGTAACAAAAGAGAAACACAGGACCAGCGTTAGCATACTGCTTGCTGTCCAGTTCGGGCGCTGTCGTTCTTTAGTCAACCGAACTGCTGCCATATAATGGTCCTCATAGCGTTGGTAAAACCCATCTAGCATGTAGGACGTCTCACGCAAATGTACCGATGGCGAAACCAGGCTGGGTCTGATAGTCATGGCAAAGCTTTCCTGTTCCTTTCTGTTGTTGGTTGACCACGGCACGGCCGGGCATTGAGGAGTATAAGGTATTCATGTGTACAGTTACGGACATTTAGGGGCAAACTCCTTGCCAAATGACAGTAAAGCACGACCGAGGGGCATCACACATGATCTAAGATGACAGTGTGGCACGGCTTTGGCGTTTCAACATAGTTCAAATAGATCATATCTACTGTTTCTTGAATGAAGCAGACAAGAAAACACCAGGGAACGTGTAACTCCACCATAAGACGATCAATCGTTCACAAATATTGCGTTTTGCTGTGTTCTCGCCTCACTGAAGGTTCACTTGTACAGAGTCGATCTCGGGATGAAATTTAAACTTTCTCCCGTCGACGCGAGTCACGAACTGACGAAGCCAGCTATAGAAGCCAAACATGATTTGGATTGCTTCCAAGGATGCATGGCTGCCACCCAGCAACCGCAACAGGTTGTTTTACAGTACGCAATTGTAGATCTGTCGGAGGAGGAGCGGCCAAATTAATGTTAATCTTCAACACATAATTGTCATACGGGCTCTCCTACCGCGTGGTGAGTTTGTCCCTGTCATTAACTCACCTTTGAACGCGGCGCGCAGAGCGCGGGGGCCGCCACTGGCATGATATTCCAAGAAACAGTGCTTGGAGGGATGACAGCATGTTCTTTACCCGTGGTTCTCATGTATAATGAAAATGTGTCGCTGCTCTTTGCCCAGATAATGGTTGCGGCTGTATCATGAGAGGTGAAAACGCACAGGTGTAAAGGAACTGGCGAGCGATTCTCCTGTCTTGATGAATCGGTACAGTTAAAAAAGGTCAATCCAAGTTTCCCTGGCGGACCAATCAAGGAACATAAGCAGTGTTCAAAACGTTCTATCCCTGGTCAATGTGCGCGTGTCAACAGCAGCCTCGACGTACCCTCATTTCTCATTATTCGTTCCTGACAGGAAAGCCAAAACTATCTCAGATGAATGAGTCTTCGGGAAAACGGAAGAGATAGGAAACGAAAAAAAAAACATGACAAAGATTAACCTCTTAAGAGTGGGAACAGTCTGGAAGCTTTTGGCAATTATACAATGAAATGGCCCATGTTAAAGGAACAGTTATCCTTATCGCAATTGAATAAATGCAATAATTTCCTGTGAGAGAAATGCTACAAAAGTACATGTCACTATTGATCTTTTGCGTTTTCAAATATCACGCTGGGGAAGCAGTATTATGAATATTTTTCACAGAATATCACCTTCCAAATAACGTTTCACAAAACTACAACGATGAATAATGCGGACAAGAGCAAATAAACAAATATGATATATTGCATTCTGTGGCTCATATTTGCTTGTTGTTGGATATTTAAAAATTGCAAATGCAATTTTATAAATCAACTTGTCCACTAAATAAATCACCGCATTTAAGCGATTTTAACGTAAAAGGCCATTCAGTGCAACGTACGTAAGATAGAAGGTAATGGGAGGAAGATGTCTCATATAATTTCTTATGCACGAATTTCCCACAATTTCTAGTTTTCTATCATAATCAGTGGCACTGACATACCCGTACGTGACATTGTGATGGAGCAGTTAGGCAAATTTGAACTATATGCACCAATGGTGTCAAAAAATCAAGTCCGTTAATTGATTTTTGTCAGTTCATGAAACACATAGCCCCCTGGGATAACCCAAGCGTTGTCTCCTCTGTCGAGAAGACGTACCGAAATGAGGCTCAAAATAAAGATGCGGTCAAGATCGAATTGGATAAATTACATTAAGTATGGCTTCCTAAAAAATTAACCCTGAGGAATACAAATGCCCATAAATCAGCATGCAACTTTAAACCATTAAAACCTACCAGGCACTGTCTGATTTCATAAATGTCGAATACTCTTTAAGAAGGGGGGTGGGGTGGAGGGCATTATCACAAATAAACTCGAATGAGACGAGGAAAGCCATTGACTCATTTTTTTGGAGAATAAAATTGTTCTTGGTTGAGTCATTGTTCTCTTGGGGTCCACACTTTGACACGCAAAGCTTGCAACATAACCACAGAACCCAATCAGGCTAATGAGGGCTATTGTTCTCACAGTATTAGATATATTACCCTTACCTTCCTTGAAACGAAATATCTGAAGGGATGCCATGGAACCGTCGTGCTTAATTTGCTCTTGGGCAACGTACATTACAGGTTGTCATATCAAAGGTCAAGGCTCTCAGCTCAAGAGGAAATTAAATCAAAAATGGTTGATAAATGTTATTTGTGCTTTTTTTCGTGTTTTGATAAAACACATACATTTGTAAATATTTCGAAGGATTTAAGCGATGAAGTGTCTTCATAAATGTACCACTGTGGTTCTTTTCAGTATTGAGACAGGTTTCCTCGACAGATATACCGGGATGTGAAACGATCTTCAGATATAATGTGCTTTTAGTTCCATTGGTTTACGTTTACAACAATGTATAGACTGCATGCAACGAAATGTTAACGCACGCAAACCGTAGCTGGAATAGATGTTAGTTATTTTGTTGCTTAGTTTCTCACGCGAAAGGGGGCAGCTTAATTGCAATGTATTTCCACGGTAATATTTCCATCATCCGGAAAGCTGTTCATAAAATTTAGACAATCAAGCAGACTTCGATATATGAGTTTGGAAAAGTTTCACCAATGCATAATTTTATCAGTGTAAAGTACGACAAACATTATTATTTTTATCATCATCATCATCATCATCATCATCATCATCATCATCATCATCATCATCATCATCATCATCATCATCATCATCATCATCATCATCATCATCATCATCATCATCATCATCGTCGTCGTCGTCGTCGTCATCGTCGTCGTCGTCGTCGTCATCGTCGTCATCGTCATCATCATCATCATCATTATCATCATTATTATCATTATTATTATTATTATTTTTATTATTATTATTATTATTATTATTATTATTATTATTATTATTATTATTATTATCATTATTATTATTATTATTATGGAGAGCCCGTTGTCGGGAATATAAAGGCAAGTTTAAGAAAAATTCAATGACAACATTACCTGATTCACGTACCATTTTGCTTTCTTTGTTTTCCACAAGGAAAACCTGACCTGCTTCTGCTCATGTTTATCTCTTTAACGCGGCTTCAGAATTTGCACGAAAAATGTATACGTCATTCTTATTGTTTCTTACTTTCAAGCATATAATCTGCTTTGCAGGTAATTTGGAAAGATCCAAAACTATGGATTTAAACGTTTTAAATGAGCAAATTTTTACTAAAACAAACTGGTCCTAGTATATGAAAATCCATAACTAAAGTGTTTAACTTATCACTATCTGTCTGCTAGTACCCCTACCAATAGAAAAAATCTAACACGTGCCCTGTTTTCAAAAAGCCCGGTATGCAATTAAAAACAAACTTTCGTCTAATTGCCTTACTACGCAATGTATCAAAGGTCTTTGAAAGTCTGGACTTCTATGTAATGTATTAATATCTAGTAGGTAAAAACCTCTAAACAAAACTCAATTCCGGTATTGGTTGCAATTATTCCACTATTAATCAACTCATAAGCATAGTCCACAAGATCTGTAATAGGCTACAAATTAATAAAGAGGCCAGAGTAGTCTTTCTAGATTTACCTAAAGCATTTGACCTGGCACCCTGGACTGCTCTTCAAACTGCGCCAATTTTGGCATTTCCCAGCCACTAATAAAATGGCTCGAAAGTTACCTTACCAATCGTCGGCAAAGAGGTGTCATACATGGCCAATGTTCGGATTGGCTGCCTATCAAAGCTGGTGTACCCCAAGGCTTTATCCTTGGGCCTCTCTTCTTTCTGGTCTATATCAATGATGTCGTAGACAGTATTCTATGTGACATCAGACTTTTCGCTGATGACACCAGCATCCTAGAAATCATGCATGACCCTACTATATCTGGCGTTCGTATCAATACAGACCTTTGTCGTATTGATGCTTGGGGAAATATCTTGCGTGCCACTTTTAATGCAATCAAATCTCTTTCTCTTCTTTTCTCCTGCAAAGGCAACAAAGATACACACCCAACATTGTACCTTGACAGCTCGGCAATACCTGAATGTATGAACCATACACACTTAGGCACCACACTGTCCCATGATTTAACATGACACATTCACATAAATCGTATCGTTACGAAAGCTAGCAAGCGTCTTTCTCTACTAAAAAGGCTTAAATTCAAACTTTCTAGGAAAACTCTTGAAAAATTGTATATGTATATGATCCGCCCTATCCTGGAATATGGATGTACTCTCTTCAATAATTGTAGTCAAGATTTGTCTGACCTCCTAGAAGGGATGCAGTATGAAGCTGCAAAAAAATTGTTCTGGTGCTCTCAAGCACACTTCTTATGAAAGACTGTTGTCTGAACTTGGGTGGGAACCACTTCTTGCTCGGAGAAGATTTTACAAACTGCTGCTTCTATACAAAATATTAAACAAACTCACGTTGCAATACCTTTTTAATACCAAACTACGAACTCGCAAATACACGGCGCACCCTTCGTAATTCACATGATCTTAGAGAAATTAAATGTAGAACTAATCGATATTATGGTTCATTCCTGCCGTCTACTCTTAGACAATGGAATGTTCTCCCCAGTGATGTATGAGAATTTCCGTCGCTTCCGCTATTCAAACAAAAGCTAAAAAAATATTATTCTTACAACACGACATTCCCAAATACTTTGCTCAAGGGAGCCGTTTTCCTAACATAATTCACACTCAGCTCCGCCCCAAGTCTACATTATCACCTATTTCAATACAAAATTGTTCCTCCCTCGGTCTGCTCTTGTCAACAGCAATGCAAGGATACACTCCACTTCTTTTTAAACTGTCCACTCTATGCTAATCCTAGGAAAAAAACTTCCCAATACTGCTGTGAATGTACTTGCTTCAGGCGTTAATTCAAATCTACTGTTACATCTTGTAAAGATAGATCACTAGAAATCTTATCCGGTAGTACCGACCTTTTTGACGACGTAATTTCCACCATTTTCGCAGCTGTACAACTGTATATTGTCGAAACAAGAAGATCCGTCTATTTATTATTTCAGATTCTGGGCAGTACAACAGCTGTATAATGCCGCTAAAAGGTTATCCTCCAAACATTGTATGCTCGTAGTTTTGTAGTTTCGTAGTTTTGCAGTTTTGTACTAAAGCGAGGTGAACTGTGCTTCTTGTAATGTCCTGTACGTTTTGTATATATATATATATATATATTCGGTGTGTGCCCTTTGTACTGGAGATCCTGTAGATTAGTTACAATGTGACTACTAGGTCATCCAGTTTAGTAAATAAATATGTTTACAGTATTAGTACTGCAGCATTGTAAAAGCAAGGCTTAAGTGCTGATGATATACATTCTATCTCGGTGGTATTTGCAATTCCCCATAAGCAGTAGAAGTGATATATATGATTGATATATATATATATATATATATATATATATATATATATATATATATATATATATATAAGCTATAAGATAATACCTTGAAGTATAACATTTTAACCATCTCATAAAACGAGAGCAATAAGCTAGCATATTTACGTGCTCGGGCGGAGCCATGCTATTGTACAAGATTCGTGGGTATCCCGATGCTGGAAGGAATAAATATGCGTGGGGTGACAAGCAATCTCCAGACATGTTTCAAACTGCAAGAGCTCAAAGGATTTGCTGTCTCTGCTCAAAGGCATTTATATTGCCGTTAGGCTATGTACAAGACTTTTTTAAGATTATGGGGATGAGAACCAGATGAAGTACGACTACAGTTCACGTGAAATTAATCTTCTTCCAAAAAGAAACAAAATCACATCACCTCATTGTCTTCTGATCGCAGAGCTGGGGATATAGATTGAAGGTGCTAAATATGAAGCAATTTACTGTTAGGAGAGTCTGACACCCATCAAAATACAATTCACGTGCATAACGTCTTGACGTTATACGCACAAAATTATTCCACACGTGGATAAGGAAAAAATTATTCCCTACCTCCATTTAACAATGTTTCTGTGTGGCTCACAACCTTCGCAAACAAACTTCTAATGGAATAAAAGTATGTAGCGTTTCCTATTTGGCCATATTCGGTGAGCGATGTATTGCTAACAAATGGAAAATGTGTAGCAGCTAAGGCAAATGCTAACAAGAGGGCTGTGTGAACAGCCCATGCTCAGCTGACCAAGATATTCATCAAATTTGTGGTTCTGTGAACTTGGGATAGGACAAAATTGGTAGACCCTTATCAAAGATACATAAATGTTTAATTTATAACCATTACAGGAAATTCCCATGTTGAACTTTCCTATCCAAACCTTTTAAAAAAATTTCCCTAAAAAAATCATAAAAAATCAAATATCACTGAAGCGTGACCATTTGAACAAACATGGTAGACACCCACCCAAGGTACAACGCCAGCAAGTTTGAAGTCAATCTGACAGCCAGTTTCTTCAGAGAAGTCCGAAGTGTGAATTAGCATTAGATTGGCCATTGACTTGCATAGTAATCAATAGAAAAGGTGCATTTACCGATAAGTACCCGAATTGAGAAAAAATCAGGTATCCCCAGCAGTGCCACCTAGTGTACAATTTTGTTTGACCCTTATACAAGGAACATATCCATCAAGTTTCAGCGTAATCTGAGAGACGATTCTGGAGAAGTCGAAAATAGAAAAACACACAAAAAATCATAATAAAATAGAATATAATTGCAGCACCACCTGGTGAACAATTAAGAACTAGGAATCTCTAGGTGTGTCCCTGTGTGATATCAAAGCAATCGAGTGAGCGATTTTGGGGGGAAAAATATTTTAAAGAGTTGTCCCCCAAAAGAACAAAAAATACTAATAATAAATCCATAAGTCACTGGAGCATGACCATTTGAAAAAACCTGGTAGAGACCCACCCAAGGTACTTTGCCACCAAATTTGAAGTCAATATGACTGACTGTTTCGGAAAAGAAGTCGAAAACATGAATTTGCATTAGAATGGACATTGACTTACATTGTAATCAATAAAACTCAGTTAAAACCCAGGAATCCACAGCAGTACTACCGAGCGGACAATTTTTTTACCTTTCTGCAATGAACATGTCCACCAAGGTTCATCTTAATCTGAGATATGGTTGAGGAGAAGAAGTCGAAAATAGCAAAAAACACACAAAAATCATTTAAAAATTAGAACAAAATCGGAGAGCAACCTGTTGAACACATAATGGTCTTGGGGTCCCCATAAGTGTTCCTATGCAATTTCAAACAATTGGCCAAGCAGTTTCAGAGAAGATTTTTAAAAGTTTTTCCCAGAAATGAACCAAAAAACGATCAAAAGAAAAACACATTGGACTGTGACCATTTGAAGAAACTTGGTAGAGACCCACCGAAAGCACATCCCCACCAAGTTTGAAGTGAATCTGACTAACGGTTTTTGAGAAGAAATAAAAAATGTAAATTTCAGACGACGGACGGACGACTGGTCCTAACAAAAGCTCAGTTGACTGACAAGTCAGCTGAGCTAAAAACCAGCACATAATATTTACGTTTCAACAAATATATTTGTGTACATAATAAATCAGATATTCGACCTTTGTGTTCACTTTGACAAGATGTTCGGTTAGCTGGCTGGCATCGAAGGTTGCTGGTTCGAGACCCGGTCGTTCCGTAGTCATAAAACAAATGGATTTGGCACTCACTGCCCAACCTGAGTGCAAACCTTCACCAAGGAAGGTTACTGACCTATACCTTCCTCTAATAGGCCTTGCCTACTTTTCTCATTCAATATCATTTCGATTAACAAGAAATTTTGGTAACAACTTTGAAGCAGACGACGAGTCACATCGGGATCTTTTTGGAGATTGAGCGCGACAGTAGTAAGCACTGCATGAAGTGTGTCAAGCAATTAGTATATCAAGGGAAAGAACGGCCGATTGATTCAACCTAGATGCTCGACATTCAGATTAAAGAAATTGGAATACAATATGATACATAGCATAGCCATCACAAAATACCTGTCCAGCATGATTGAAATCCTGGTCAGCCTACACGTTTGTCTAGCGAGTGCATACACTCCTTCAATTTTTCCTGGCAAAGAGAGCCTTGATGCTCATGATGAACTTTGTCAGTTTGGTTCAGACACAAAGATAATAATATCCGTATTATGCCACCACTAGGATCCAATAGTTACAACTCTCAGGAACTTTGTCAATTTCTCGAGCCCTAAAAATATTGGACGAGGGAAATTTGTTTAACGATGTACTGAAATCATCTCTGTTGCCCGACATTTTATTTAATATTGAACATGCAGAACTTCCTGGTAAATGCAGCATTCGTTGACTGCCCTTTTCATGTTAAAACTAAAACAGAAAATGATTCTGACAAGTCAGTCTTTTTTAAAGTCGCCACAAACGTTGAGAGTGTTCTTACTTGATTATTTGAAAATTCTTAAGGCACAACCTGACAGCTGGTGTAACATTGGATTCACCCACGTGTGACCTTCGTTCGTTTCCACATAAATCCTATATCATGCATTCTCCTGTCATTGAACAATCCACATATATATGATACAACCAGCTGAACACGACACAACCGTCTCTCGTACTGCCTCGATGATTATCTCGTTTACGACTGGGTACCTCGTGCACTCAAGATAATTATCGTGTGACGACAAGATCATGTTCTAGCTTTTATAGAGAATGGTTTAATGGAGACAGCTATGCGTGAATGCCATGATCGACACGGCGCCGTTCATTGTATATGATCCAGTTCAATTTTTGTACTGGTTCCGAAGTTGTCCCAGATCGGGGACTGTACACTGTAAGTCCGCCAGCATTGAAGGGACCACAGATATATTTGTTTTGTGACCATGCAACAGACATGCCTAAGAAAGTTGTTGACGCAGTCTTAGTCTAACCTAGAAAAGGTAAAATTACACAAAGGGCGTTTTTTCCTTGATTTCCTGATTAATTTTGTGCTTCATAAATCAGTTATATATTTCCCCCAAATCAAATTCTACCAATTGGTAATCCTATACAGGTAATCATTCAAATCATCGTATTGATGTTTATGACCATGCACATGTGACAGACAAAGGCACTCTGTTGATTTAATCGAACCACCAGAAAAATGGAATGAATGGCGAGTAAATATGTATCAAACACATATTGTGCAAAGACATTTTAGCTTGTTTGGTTCCCTTCACTCATTTTTACACGACGCTATTGAATTTCGAATTGAAGTTAATCTGAAACAAATCAACATGAACGATACCGACCTTTGGTTCACCTTTTTTTATTTCGATTTGCCATGGAAACTGCAGAAAGTGGCCAACAGTAAAAATGACACAGTGTACCTGTGCATTGCTTCAAATGACAATTCCGCTTGCTTTGCTTCGGTCAGTAGTATTTTGTCAGATTGATAAGTCCATTTAACACTGGGGTATGTCCCCGCAGGTGCAAGACTCGATTTTCAAAGACTTACCAAAGGCTTAGAGTGGATAATGTTAGTTGAATCCTACTCGGTTATGTAATGAGATTGAGTCAGGCACTATCGTAGAGGGAGCCTCTTGACCAGGGGCATATCGCTGTGGCACATTTTCCTCTACGCTGCCATTCAAAACTGTTCATGTAAGTGAAGCATGTAAACTCATAATTTGCAAATTTAGACAAAAAACGATATGTAAAGAATTAACATCACGGTGGTATATATACATATTGTTTATAAATCGATCTTTCATTCACGTATCAGCATGCCTACGGTTGTGGAAGCCATAAGAATGGTCCAGGTCAACAGCTTTTCTAGGCGTGCCTCACAGCGCTGAGAAAGGTGTTAATTCAGTCAAAACGCGGCCCCAAAAGAGTTAAAAGAAGATTCCACAGACGATATTTAAAGTTACCAGTCGCTGTCTACCACTCAAGGGGCGGAAGTGTTAAATATATCAATCCTGGTCTTGCTACAATAGTTATAGTATAAAAGAGAAATCGAATAAACAGGACATTGGTTGTTTTACGTGATGATTACCAACTAGCCATGTTAAACATGAGAGTTACAAATTAGACATTCATGAAACAAATATTAGATAAGCCTAATTTTTCCACACTTTAGTGAATGGACCTCAATACCCAAAGTGAATAGTGAACTGCAAAATATATGCCCAAACAGCTGTTGTAACAGAATGTAACGGTACTTAAGGACATTTTATTCCCAATGGATATATAATAGGCTAACGCTGCGCGGGTCACTTAACTGAAAAGTAAATATCTAAGTTATCAAATGCGCATATAATTAAAACGATTATGGTCCAAAAAAATTACAACGTTTGGACACTAACACTTGAGATTAGAGACAGCAGTCATTTTCTTCTTTTAAGGGTATCAAATACCCATATTTTTTAGCACTTCTGATAATATACTTATATATATAAATAGATTAGTTACATATGGGGTATGATCACCTAGGGACACCTCACCTCTATTTTCTGTTAATGTTCATAGAATACAAAGATACATTTTTACGTTCGTGTACTTCGACGTGAGCCGTGCTGGTGAGCCCAACCCATGAAACTGACTATATCTAGTTATGGGGTATATTACATGGCATATCTGTTAAAAAGGGGCTTTTAACGCGAAAAAAAATAGTGCACAGAAGGAATTCATAGTATACGAAGCATGTGAAAAGGAGGTAATAATATTGTGTTTGGGACTAAAACTATGAGGATTCTTAGTGCGTTCCTTTGAAAACAGGGTCCACTGTATTAGACAATGCCAGCTTATTGATGGAGCCGTTTCTGCGAATGACCCCAGTCAAACACGTGTAATTAATAAATGACACAATTCTGTCTTGGGACACTCATCACCAACAGGAAACAAGTGCCATTTCTTTGGAATCCTTGTGCATATTTTCTAGCATCTGAACTTGTTGCTATGGTGTTGGCAGGCGTCATTTCCTATTGAACAAAGCCACATTGCATATGTTTTAGCCTAACTTGCTGAGTAACGGTCAAGTTGGCTTTGTTTACAAACACGAAGTAAAGAACCTTGATTATATGAATCAATCCAACCAATTTAATGATATATAACTTCATACCTCTTTGGATATGCCTTCCTGAATATGTCTGACAAAAAAACCAGGTGGGTAGTATTTAAGCTGAATCCACTTTAAGAGTCGGAATTAGATTTTTAAAAATAATGTGGAATGTGATACCCATATTACACCACACTCACATCCATTATAAACGTATCGACTTTTACTGGTATAGTCTCTCAAGATCGTAAGGATGCGAGAGTGGAGCGTATGTTCAAAAAGAACTCAATGCTCGAGGTAGGAAACTACAGAGCAGTAGCTATTCTTTCTATGGTCTCAAAGATATTGGAAAGAGCGGTTTATGTTCAGCTCGCTAAATATCTGAGAGTGAACAGTATTTTATATGAGTTTCAGGAAGGTATACTCCTCTGATATATACATGTATACCTGTTTGATACACCTGACAGACTATATCAAGGATATTGGAAAGAGCGGTTTATGTTCAGCTTGCTAAATATCTGAGAGTGAACACTATTTTATATGAGTTTCAGGAAGGCATACGCCACTGATCTATACATGTATACCTGTTTGATACACCTGACAGACCAAATCAAGGACAATATGTCCACAGATGACCATACGAGTATGGTTCTATATAGACGCCCAAAAGGCCTTTAATACTGCAGACCATGCCATGCACTGTGAAAAGCTAAAAATCGTGGGTATTGCTTCAGTAGACTGGTTCCAATCCTATCTCACAAACAGGCGCCAGTTGACTGGCATCAATGGTACACACTCAGACTTGGGAGACGTAACCTGTGGTGTCCCCAAAGCTAGTATTTTAGGGACGCTTTTGTACCTGTGTTATGTCAATGACATGCAAATGAGCGTTTCGTGCAAACCATTTTTAAATGCAGATGATGATGCATTACTAGTATCGTGTAGAGATCTCAATGAAATATTATCACTTCTAGAAACCAATCTGAAGTCTTGTAATCAATGGCTTGTAGATAGCAAGTCGTCTATACATCTGCGCAAGATTGAATGCATCTTGTTTGGTCTTCAAAAATGCTAATGATGATTACAGCATCACGTCAGTAGATACAGTTCAATATCTCCGTTTTAGGTTGGACCGATCTCGTTCCACTGTGGCTGCAGTAAACAACATTGTTTAAAAATCCACCATAAGGCTAAGATTCTAGAACAGGCAAGGGAACTTCCTAAATTTTAAAACTCGCAAACTACTTGGTCATGCCCTGGTTCAACCATACTTTGACTATGCAATTTCTAGTTGGTACTCCTCACTGACCCAAGCCTCAAAGCATAAACTGTAAATAGCTCAAAATAAACTGGCTACATGTAGGTACATTCTCAATATTGATCCCAGATCTCATGTTGGTCCTCGGGGGCTCCAACAGGCAGAACTATATCAAACACTAAGTTCAGAGCAAAACAACAAAGACTTAATCATGCCTTCAATATCTTCCATGAAAAGTGCACCCCCTCTCTAAATTTTCAAATACCAGTCATTTCAATGTCATAATACCAGAAAATACCAGACAGAAACCGTTCTTTCAATTTCATTGTACCCAGAAGCAACCGTCTTGGCCAGTCTACATGTTATTGCAGCACAATCAGGACTGGAATAGCCTACCACATGAAATTGGTTCCCTGACTGGTAGGTCAAATTTATGGAATAAAAAGACAAAAATTTTACTTTTCTCCCAAATCGAGGAGCTCCATCATATTCCCGTTTCGATGTGTATTTATTAAGTTTGATCTTACTTCTGTTTTAATGAATGCTAATTTTATACATTTTCGTATTTCATTTGCAATTAATGTATGTCAGATCACTCTACATTGTTATATTTCATATTTTAAGGTTTAAAATATTTATACATGAATGCTAATACGAGACCCCTTTCGAAATAAGCCTTTCATTGACTTTCAAGGGTCATCCCAGGTAGCAAACATCTTTTTACTTACTTTTATATTTCTAACACTGGTTTCTACAGAGTGAGTTGCTGTATATGTTGCTGTCTACTGAATACAATAAACCAATCTACTGTTAAACTAAATAATTTCTTCTTCTTAAAACATTTTCATATTAATATTTCGCTTTAAAGATAAAGGCGTCGCCCTGCAAATGCATTTCTAGCTCCATCCTCAGGTGTGTGTGTGTGTGTGTGTGTGTGTGTGTGTGTGGTTTTTTTTGTTTTGTTTTGATTTTGTTTGTTTTGTTTTTAAGAAGTTTCCCTAAAGCTGAAACTGAAATCAGGAACAAAAGCGTAT
The DNA here is from genome assembly GCA_964020975.1 of Hermodice carunculata. NCBI lineage: Eukaryota > Metazoa > Annelida > Polychaeta > Eunicida > Amphinomidae > Hermodice > Hermodice carunculata. The sequence goes on along the minus strand of OZ026620.1, from coordinate 43,024,306 downwards.
TGAAAGGTTTGAGTAGGATTACAACTGTGGACATTTTCCATATGCCTCAATCGAAGAATAACTCATCTTCCCAATTAAACTCTCTTACTTTTAAAGGGGCACCCTTCAGTCCAACAGGAGTTTGTCTTTTGTCAACGAGTAGCGAACTGGTTTAATCCGAGTTTCTCTTTTTTCAGCCAGACACCTCCGCACTTAATTAGACATTTTCATTTCCTCCCATAAAAAGAGATATGGAATTACATGTACATGTATGTTGGTTCCGCGAGTCGTCTTCTCTCTATTGTGTTTGTTTGTAGCAGCATGAAAGGCTCTCCGGAATTTATTATTGATCTAAAAGTAAAATGAAACAGACTTCTACATGTGTCTCTAAATACCGTCTTTGTATGTAGATGGCGCACGATTGTCTTCCGCAGCATAAGAATGAATTAAGCGTGTCTGATCGCCTTCCTGCTGAAGGCCTTCTCAGGTGCTAACGGACTCCATCGTGGTGGCATTTGCACACGGCTTCCTGAAAACTATCCCCTTTGCCCCGGTTGATTGGGGCATTGTGGTACTCGGGTAGGATAAGTATCATGACTAATCATGTCAAACCAAATAACCAGTGATGCGATCATTGTCAGATACGCTGGAGCACACGTGGGGGGGGGGGGGTGAACATTGGTCCAATAACATGATTTCCCTGTTTTAGAGCTTTCTCAAGGCCTACAGTGCAAGTAGAATTGACTTAATGGTACGCTAGCATGGTTCTTTTTATGGTTGGCAATAACTTTAAACAAAATAGTTGTATTTGCTACAAAGAAAAAAAAAACATGTATAAACGATAGTAGATGTGTAAGTGCCTCAAGCATTATGCCGTGACAGAGCTGGCAAACTTAGCACGATTTTTTAAGTCGACAGGAATTATGAGGTTTAATGTACATGATAGTGAGGGCTAATTGAAGATTTTACTCGGTAGCACTTTGATATATTACCTATCATACATGTATACTCTGGCTTTTTTTCCTTAACCACATTACATTTACGGTGATTATTATATGTTTGTATTTATCAAAAATGTACCATCTGGGTAAGAAATAAAAATATATATAATCATACAAAATTGTAAAATGCCCAAGTCTGACGCGTCAGTAATTTCTTTCCTCTCTTTTTGTGTTTCTCTTTTGTATGCGTATTCCGAAAGTCCCCAGTAAGCACATTCAGAGGAAAACATAGTTTCGTGCTTTTCGAAAAGTAATTTCGCTTCTTCGAAATATACATTTAGTGAGCGGAATTTTTTTTTCATAGAAAACGAATGCTTTGCTCGACACAATATTCAAGGACACAGCAGCTTTTAAGCCTGACATGCAAAAGCCCAGCTGAAAGGTAACGTCGGCTAAATAAAGACAAAGACATATAAAAAAATTCCCACTGGCCTGGTGATCATAAAATCTCTCTCTCTCTCTCTCTCTCTCTCTCTCTCTCTCTCTCTCTCTCTCTCTCTCTCTCTCTCTCTCTCTCTCTCTCTCTCTCTCTCTCTCTCTCTCTCTCTCTCTCTCTCTCTCTCTCTCTCTCTCTCTCTCTCTCTCTCTCTCTCTCTCTCTCTCTCTCTCTCTCTCTCCCCTCCTCCTCCCCTTCCCCATTCGCCTCTCCCTATTTAGGGACTCAGCACAGTGGCTTGCAGATGAAAACTCAGCCTCATTGATAAGTTTCAGCAGCCTGGATTGTTTTTGCCAACAATTGCGAGATATATAGGACCACGACCTTTAGTATTCTTGGAATGGATATGTAATGCTGGCAAAACATTTATCTTCGCCACACAATTAATTAGAAGAGCACACACACATACAGCGTCGTTTCATCCGTGGTCGGCCTTAACTCTGTGTTTCTCTTTCCGCTCAGTGTCTGAGTCCATATTTACTCTGTATGAGTAATCGTTTTACCCTTTAATTTGGTTGCGCTGGTCATCAGCCTAATACTTAACCTACCGTGGGCTAGTGTATGATTGATATTTTGACCCCATGTTTTCTCTTCAGATGAGTCACGACCAAGGTTACTGAGCGAAGGTCTGTTGTCCATACCAGGTAAAACTACACCGGTTTTTTAGGCACAGTCTACAAAGAACAATAATCACGTCCGTATTTACAGGTTTTACAACTGATATTTTATTATATTTCAATATATGGCATGACCTATTTTGATTCGACAAATTCTAATATTCTCTTGTTTTCATATTTGTATGAAAGCTATACCAGAAATTACCAGAAATTGTTCCTGGCTGCCAAAATTGGAGGTAGATTTTTTTTTTTTTTTTTTTTTTTTTGTGAAGTAAGAAAAGTATTATTATTATTATCATTGTCATCATCATCACCATCATGATTTTCGATACAAAATTCTGCAATTTATCAAAATTATGCAAGTAAACACTTGTAATAGTGAAGTCTTATGTGAAGTATGTATTCTGGTTTACAAGATGTATTGTACTTATTTCAAACAAACTCCCGTTCTAGACAATATGAGACATTCACTGAAATCACACTATTTCCAAACAAATACACATTTATACATCTTTTGTTTTGCTGGTCTGTACAATCGAAAGTTTAACAAATAAAGCTCTGGGTAGACATGAAATATATAACTGGCCTGGTTGTCGCTACGGGAAAAACACTTGTTACCAAGTTGGTATATCACATGACAAACTTGAAGCCACATTTAGGTTCCTGTAGCCAAACACATTGCAAAGACTTTTTATCTCTATTACTGTGCAAGTATAAAAAAAATTGTAGTGAAATTCGAAACAGATTTTAGTGAAGAGAAAATTGCATACAGAGTCTATATCGAGTGGGAAGATTTGGTGCAAACTTAACGCACACCAGAGCAGCACAACGGAATTTGTAACCACGTGAGCCCAGACGGTATTAGCAGCATCCTGGGGACAGCCATTTTTGTCATTTAGCTGTCACGTGATGCAACAATAGTAACATGGTACCCTCTTAGCCAAATGGGATTTTTCATTTCTATCAAAAGATTCAGCAGACACAGCTGTGTATGTCACTTCAATTTGCCACGAAAGCTTCTTGATACAATAGATATTTGCTATTATCGATCAATTACAGAGGTCTTAATTTTAAAATATCGAGACCTGCTTTGATGAGTTGCTGTATAATCACATTTGCATTCTGGGATACATTTGGCACAAGCAGCCAGTTTGCCATAGAGTTGTTAAATCTTGCCAGCAAAACCTACCCCTGTTTGCCTATTTTTAATTGGCCTATGGCTAGTGCCAGCCCGGATGATGCCTTTTACTTAATCATGTTGGCCATTATTTGGAACGAATTTTAGTTGTTGCCACGTGGGTGGTCGACGGAAGCGTCTTCTTTCATTTCAGCAAAATCGCAAGTTACCTCCGTGAGATGAAAGTCAAACAATCAGACCAATCCCATCACTAAATTGTGATTGTCTTCGCTTTTATACGCCTTAGAATCACTTAACAATCATGTTTTGGACAAAATGTGAAATGTGGTTGGTTCCTATTTTGCAAGCATTATTGTTTCTTTATCACGACCGTCGCGGTCTGGAATCGTGTTGAAGTGTGGCCCCATAAAATGAAAGATATTAGATTGTAGGCGGGCAGTAGGTAGATCTTGTTTCTTCAGTAGTATTGATGGTACTTGATTTGCAGCAACAGCCGCAATGTTATCCACCTCTTTTTCCTCAAGGCGAGCCAACTAGTTGGTATGTGCATGTTTGTGGGGGTGGAGGTTGAAGCTGTAGGAATGCCCTCCAAACTACCCGCTGCTTTCCTTATTTGGTGTATTCCGTGACATGCCTCATCTAACGCAACTAGCTATTCCCCGCAATTACCGAAGTTATTTACCATAATATCATTTAGGGACTTCTGATTGCCAGTTCTTTCTTCCCATGCAATTACAAATACAAGGTTTTGAAAAACGTCTTTCCTGCAAAATCCCCGGATGTAAACTGTCTGCGTTAATGTTTATTCTTACTTGCTTGTTGACAGAAAACATATCTGTGAGAATTGTGGGAAAACCAATTATGATAACACGCTCCATAGTCAACAGCACACCAGTAAAGGATTAAACATCACACACTGCATACCTAAGATACAAGTAACCCGCATTTACAGAGATTTAACTCTTTTCGGTCTAACGGGTCCACAGCGACTGGTAATTTCAAAGGTTTTCTGCTCGTTTTGTTCAGTATTTCTCCTCTCGAAATATTTTCATAAAACTATATCCCGTAACGCAACAGCGATAATGCAGCAACCACTCAAATCTGGTATCAGCATTCAAAAATAAACAAATATCATGAATATGATTGAGGAAGCCAAAAACAAACACACTTTCTACAAATAAGTATTCACGACCTGCCAATTTTTGTCAAAGTTTGCATATTTGAAAAATTTCCGCTTGACCAAACGACGACATTCTAGTTGGAACAACAGCACTACGTCATTGATTATATACTATACCATGGAACACGGCGTCATCTGTATTGCAATACCAGGAGAGGGTGCTCTCAATCATCAAGGTGCACGGCTGATAGCATGACTAATTACATTAGTTCTGCTACTTAGAGTTGCATTATTTTAGCTCCACTTTGTTTCCATTCTTAATGACTCACCTATGGATTTATATAAAAACAACAACAACAGCAAATGCTTTATATTATTTTCCAATTAACTAGAGGTCCGAATAGGATTGACATCTGATGGGGAGATCTAACATGTCTGCCCAACAAGACTACCAGAGGGTACAGCAAAAATGCTACCGACTTGTTGTTGATAGAGAACCGATTCATTGGTTCAGTTTTTAGGACGTGACATATAGATCCATTTTCTGCGAAAATTTGTTGAACTGGTTTTATTTTATTCATTTATTACATTTTGACACACTCGCTAGAAGGAATAGAGAATCAGAAATGTTTTATATTAACCACAAATGAATTTACACCCCATGTCATACAATCCGTAAATACATGTATAGCCAAATCACAACGACACACATCAGCCAGAGCATCTGATTGCTTTTGAGTTTGTTTTTTTCAACCAGGTCCACACTTTTTTGCAACTGATTTGTATGACACCCATTTGTACACATCCAATCCTTCAGTTTTATTGTGACGCAATGATTTAGATTGTGCGGAGAGTGAAACGTCAATAATGTTGTCGCAAGGGCAGCGCTTTATTCTTTTTGTTCACACAGCTGAATAGTTAAAGATTGCCTTGTGATTTGGTGTTTCGTCCGTCAATTGGAGGCAGTATCGGTTGGCGCAAAGGTAACGTGTTCGACACCAATAGCTTGGAGCTAGAACGTCTAGTCTCAAAGATAATCCATGGAGAGCTATGTATTGTGCTTCCACAAATAGCAGGCAATTTCGCTTAAAGATCTGGCTGTATATGCCAGCTAAATTATGATATGAAAATAGGAATTGTCTTGTTATGGTGTCAGGTATATATATTGGGAAATCCTCTATGGCATGGGCCGTGAAAATCAAAAGCTGTCATCAAAGCCGCATCCTAACAACAATCAGAAACCGAGAATATTGCAAACTCACTTAATTTTGCTTAATTTCATTTTTGCTTATTCCGCTTATGGCAACAAAATTGTAAAAAATTAAATTACAATGAAACAGCATTTTAGAAGGTTTGATAGGAAAATGTTGAAGTAGTGAAATTGAAAGTTCAGCTAAAAGCCTGAATTTCAAAACTCGTGAAAATTTATTCCCTTGAAAATTAGTACATTCACAGTACTTTGTAATAAGCAAATTGTGGTGCCAACTAATGGAAAAGATCAAAGCCAAATTAATAGATAAGTGGGAACTGAAGACGCTTTATTCCTTTGTACTAAAGATCTTTGTTGTCGTCCTGCATAAACTACTAAAATCATATTGATCTAGTTTTTATTTGAGGAAAGATCACATTTAAAATCATGTGCCTGTGATGCTGGACTTATTTAAAGTAAATGCTGGTACACAAGGAAATTGTATCAGGCCACGGTAATCTGAAGTAGTCATGCCTTCTCGCAACTTAGGATTTAACTTTTTTTCTTCAACCCTGCATGAAACCTATATAGTAAAGAAAGTCAAAGAATTTTCATGTCGCTATCAAGTTTTCCATTTCATCGGCAATTATGTTATATTTCAAAGTACAAAATCAATTCGTTTCCAATTACCAGACAATTTGGGTAATCTTGTTAAAGTAAAGATTGCAAATACAATCTTGCGGATGAGTTAATCGACGTGCTTCTGAAGATTTGAAATAAAGCGTTGTGCAGTTTCTTATAAAGAATGCAGGCCAGATTTGATTTCAATTTACTTGAGGCTCTGCGGAAAGTCAGCTGGATGTGTGACGCAAACACCGACAGTAGCCAGAGTTGGAGCCCAAGGTAAATTAATGGCGCATTTGGACTGCGAGGAGGGACTCCTGGGGTCAAATGAAGACAGGACTGTGTTGCTCACCAGGGCATAGGCGGGTGGTCAGAGTGAATAATGGGAACCGGGTGTGTAAAGAGTCTGTGGCCCCGGGCACTCTGTCATATCAATAGGAGGCTGTCCATCACCTGTTCACGCCCAGTGTTTGATGCTTTGCTTCAGGGTATTGTAGTGCAGCAGTCTGACTGTGCTTGCTTGCGTTGCTGCATTGTCGCGGCTGGCACGCCTGACGTTGTCAGCTCATACCTACTCTCAATGCCACTGACAACCATGCCAATGCACCGGCACCTTTAGAGTTATGATATTGTCTTCTCTCTCTCTCTCTCTCTCTCTCTCTCTCTCTCTCTCTCTCTCTCTCTCTCTCTCTCTCTCTCTCTCGCTCTCGCTCTCTGTTTAATTCATCTAGCAAACACCGTCATAAAAACCTATACAAAGTATTTGATTAAGTAATCGAAATTGCTTTGCTTTTCAATTACTTTACTTTCATCACACCACGAATGAAAGTAAAGTTACTAGTTACTGCATGGCATGTTCACTTAGCATTGACCCGTGTTATTCTTTTATGGTGACGTAGTGGTACAAACGATACACACACATATATGTATGTGTGTATGTATGCATGTATGTATGTATGTATGTATGTATGTATGTATGTATGTATGTATGTATGTATGTATGTATGCATGCATGCATGTATATATGTATGTATGTATGTATGCATGTATGTATGTATGTATGTATGTATGTGTGTGTGTTTGTATGTATGTTTGTATGTATGTATGCACGTATGTATGGTTAAAACGTATTTTATTCAAAAAACACTTGGCCAGCAGGCTCACCAGCCTATATTAGGGCCTCTTGTACATGTATATAAGACAACACAACAGTGAAGCTGCAAAGCACCAGTACACAGATAGACATACAAACAGGTCCAGAAAAAGGGGAGAGGGTAATGAAGTAATGTGTCAGCTAATGATTGAAAATCAATCCCTGAAGTACAGTAGATATAACAAAATATTTCGCCATTATGTTTTAAACCTGTTAGAATCATCAACAAATTTATGCACAGGTTCAAAAATTTGCTCATTTTTGCTGCTTTATATTTTCTTTACCTTGGATACTAAATAATACATGTACTGTTCCCAAACTAAAGTTTCCATGCATTATTATCTTTAACTGTAAGTTATTTCTCAGAAGAACATATTTGTTTCACTCAAAAAAGAAGTGGTAAATACTTTCTGCATTAACACCACGTGAACATTATGGAGAGTCAACAACACCTATTTTGAAGAGGTCACTGTTCAACTGGTTACAGCCCATCCTCATTCTAGAATGAATAACAGCATATTTTTACGCAAATAGTCAAGATCGTTACGTTTAGGTTGGGTTTTATTCAATTCTCATTTGAATTCGTCCAGGTGTTCCAACTTTCTAACGGACCATCGAAATTGATTCCATTCACGTATTGATGATGGAAAAATATGAATTGTAAAATGCACTTTTCTGGGCATCTATGGCATGTGTTTGATTAGTTCGCATCGAAGTTTTTCCACGCAGTAGATTATTGAGATATTTAGGGGCAAAACATTCACAATTTTAAACATAAGCAGCAAAATTTTCTTTTCTCCTACCTTCAACGAGCGTTTCCCAACCTACCCCAGAATAGATACTCCGAATGCTTGTCTGTGCAAGTGCACCTGTCGCCACACAGGCTGCAGCCAGCTGCAAAGATTCCAACCTGTTATTTTAACTTTGTGTGCATCGAATCCAAACTACACTGGCATATTCTAAAGATGGAAGTACGAGTGAAAAATAGAGCGATTATGTATGTATGTATGTATGTATGTATGTATGTATGTATGTATGTATGTATGTATGTATGTATGTATTTATGCATGCATTATGGAACGCTGTTCTTTTGTCCAGTGTTTGACCACATCATTAAATATTAAAAGATATCATTAAATTGGTATAATTATTAAATTATTAAATTATTATTCAAAAAGAATAACGATTAGGAAGAAGGGCTACACCCTGTATAAATCCTTCTTGTTGGAAAAAGACGGAAACACAGGACAGACGTTACAAGACGGTTGAGACCGCCCGCCTATCGAGATCAGCATGTGTGTATGGACCTGGGAGGCTGCACAGCCCAGGCTGAACAACATTAAGATTGACTCCACAATAACACAGCACAGATAGAAGGGCTCGTAAAGACGGTCCAAATGAATAATAGGAAGTCCCGTGCAATCAAAAATTAAATTGGCCTATCAATCCGAAATCGTTTGGTTCTTTCTATGTATCCCTGCACTGCTAAAAAAATAACAATGTTGTTATCAATATCACAGTCGCTGCCACCATATAAAATAGTACTCACACGAAAGGGTGCCACAAGTTGATAGTGGTGTGAAGGATGTCTCGAGCAGTAGTGTATCGAGGACAAGTGAGAAAGTAACGCTAAACACTTTCAGTAACGGCTCCACACGAACAAGCTGGCGACTCTTTAACACCAATTTTGAATAAATGTTCATTTAGTTGACTGCGGTCCATACGAAGTCTGGAGTGAAGGATATACATATATCTTTTACCAACATTTAAAAGTTCTGGATACTTCACGGAGCATGACAAAGGATTATTTATTTTTCGTTTGAATTTAGACAGAGACGGCATATTTCTAATTGCTAGCGGCAGGAGATTCCGTAATTTAGTTGCTGAGAGAAAAAAAAAAGGATTTCTCAAATAAGACATTTCAGACAGTATCAAAAGCAATTGGGCCTAAATTGGGCAAATTTTGACGTATTCTGAAGTTATACCTAGGATTCTCGTCAACTGGAAAGTTAGGTACCACAGTATTCAAGTAGTTTGGAGCAAGATTATGGACTATTTTGTACAACATAATAAGTTTAGAACGGTCTCTACTTTTAGACAGTAATTACCATCCAGTTTCCTCATACATTTTTTTCATTTGGAGTGGTTCTCATTGCTCCCGTCACGATGCGGGCTGCAATCAATTGCAAGTCCTCTAGGAGTTTTGAGTCATCCTGAGAACATCCATCCCAGATCACACTGACATATTCTAAAATAGGCCGTATAAAGGAAGTATAGTTTTATGTTCGGAACGAGCGGGACTCGATCCTGCAGCCTTTGGCACCAGTCGCTTCTAGTGTTTTACGATCAAGACGATATTGAAAACTTGTCATAATGTTTAGCTGTTTAGAAGTTTTAGTTGCAATTTGTTTTATATGTTCATTCCATTTGAGATCTAAACACTTTTTGCAATGAAAGCATCGCAGAAGTAAAGCTGCAAGTTTATTTCACACAATAATAAAAACACAGTACAGAAGAAACGAGTATGTGTCGTATTACAGCCATAAATGCACAAGAATTCGCAACATTTTCTTTCAATGCGATTTTCTTGGAACTGTTTTTTGCCCAACATATGTAATTTGTATCTCGTCCCACAAACAAACGAATTGCCCTTTCGCATTAAACTCAGTGGGCATCAAAAGCAAAATATATTATCCAGGAGCGGTTTCCAGGACTTTTTTTCTGGCAACCCTTTCCGTGACTTTTGGAGCAATTCATAGAAAGAAAATGAACACCCTGTCAGGACTAACCTGACAATTTTATAACTTTTTATTTATGATATTTCAGGACTAACCATTGAATTCGCTCCTGGACATGGATATAAATTTTCAATTTCTTCTGATTTCAAATAAAAAAAAAATGTGCGACTCATGCGCGAAAAATTTGAAAATCCTACCTAGTCAGAAAGAATGCTATAAAATCTAAAAAAAATTACGATCCTGCAAAAAAAAAAAACATGGATACAAATCTATGGACATGTAGTAATCAGAAAATATTTAGGTTTAATGTATTTGTGGAAAAAATTAAATGGGTAATATCGATCCAATGTTGCCAGTCTCACTGCGCACTAGCTTCACAGCTTCCACCTTAAAAGCGATGAGCCATTCCTTGGACCACTGGTCTAAGGAATTAAGATCGCCGCTCATGACACTGGCAGTATGAACGGAGTAATCGACAGTAAGATAAAGGGTTATCATCAGCAAACAATTTAATATTTGAGTTTACAACCTAACACTGATCCTTGCGGCACTCCCGGTATTTCAAATTTCATCAAATCAATTAAATCATGTCATAAAATGTAGTTGAACATTTTGTTTAAATCGGGGTATTTTTTCACCTTTTTAATCATTGATAAAATGGAATTTAACATATTACCAAATTTTCGTCATATTACTAAATCTCTTTTCATTAAATGTAGTACAGTCAGACATATGTTTGAAAAATATCTGGTAATGTCATCAAAACGATTTGATAATATGTTAAAATGAATGCATATTAATTAATCATATCATTAGATGGATTTGATGACATTAAGATCGACCACGATAGGTTTAAATGAGACCTAGTTGCCTCGTAAATACTAGTAATGAATGCTTCCTGATTTGTGTGGTTTAAAAAGTGGGGCTGAAAGAGAACGGTCCTGCTGGTACAAATCAACTTTGTTTTTTTTTTTAAATTCAAAACTTCAATATATATATATATATATGTATGTATGTATGTGTGTGTGTGTGTGTGTGTGTGTGTGTGTGTGTGTGTGTGTGTGTGTACTTATATATAAAATCGGCAAAACATGAAGGCACTAGCTATCTTCAGTTTTTGACGAAAGCATTTCGGCGAAGCTATTTTATTTACTCTAGGTCTATATGGATGCTGCTACTTGTACAAAACAAGTTTAAAGCCAGTTTGAATATGGAACCATAATAATTCAAATAAGTACTACTCTTTTTATCAACAGATAAATGACTCGGTGTTGATGTCTCAATACAATGGATAGGTACCGTACAGGAACGAAAACGCTTATCTATTATTCCTTCATCGCTGTATCTTGAGAATGACCTTTCGAAAATATATTCTCTTCATGTATGTGAAGTAGTACTAATGCGTGTATGAAATGAATACAGATGTTTTTATATTGGGCGCACTGAAGATCCGTTTCATTGGTGATTGTTGCAATGAATCTTAATGGCTCAGCACTTCGGTCCCACCACAAACCATTCCTTCAACAAATTAGAGTCTCACGCCCCGGGACTCCCGGAACTCAGCGCTAACCCCGTATACCACGTTTCAGCCATTGGCTTGCGTTGTTTTCTGGTGAGAACCATGATTGCTTGAATAATTAAATATTAAAAGTGTGTTGTTTTGGTATTTGGAGAAGACAGTCTAAAGCAGCTCTGTTTTTATATGTGGCAAACTGTTCGTTTTCGACAACCTAAGTTGCTTCCTTTTAGTCCAGTCACAACGAGAAATCTGTTGACCCAGTCCTGCTCGGCAAGAGGTCAAAGACCTCATTAGTCAGAAGAGTTCACCTTCACGTAAACCAGTTAATTTCCGTGAGGATCACAGTAACAAAGGTCTTGCTAATCAAACAGAAACACCTATCCAAGTGCTATTGCAAAGGCAGAGATTTCTCAGGGGAGAAAACGCCAAAGTCGGGCCTGTGGAAAGGCAAACGCATGATATGACCCTTAATATTCCAATTCAAAGGTACTTAAATAATAAACTTGACCATAGCATGAGTTCCTTGTCATTTTTTAAATGAATTAATTAATCAATTAAGTTATTTATTTATTCATCTATTTATCTATTTAATTATCTTTTTATTCATATACTAATTTTCCTTTTTCTATCTATTTCTATTGATTTGCATACTTACTGACTAACATATGTGCCCAAAATATTTACTTCCATGGTGGTACCTTTCCTTCTCGTATTTTGCCTGATTTATTTCTTTTTCAGTCAGTCATCTTTCTAGCCAGCTCGGATATTTCGTCCAATTTCCATAAAATGCGCTTTGGTGGCACACCGAGGATTCTTCTTGCATATTTAATCATAATCGTGATATCAATTCCCGTTTGTTGTATATAATGGTTTCACTGGATGAAAGATACATGCTTATTTAGTTCGAATCAGCCAAGTGAGTCAAGTGGCTTTATCTTCCACCATGGAATGCGCGCTCTGCAGTACTTGCGCTGGTGATGCCAGTTTTTTTTTTATCTATATGCAGGTTGTGAGATTACTTCAGTAAATTTTGTTTCCATGAATACCAACATTGTTCCAAGACATAATTTTTTAAAGGATAAGTCATTACCATGCTATGAATTATAGATACCCTAACTCATAATCTTTTGTGAGAACGATGCGCCAATGTATGCCACTCATGTAGTCGATATCTACTTGTGAAGGAAAGTTAGAAAGCAAGCTGTTGTCGGGCTTTTTGCCTAGGTGGGTTTGAGACTGGCCGAAATGTCTTATGACCTCCAGCCTCAGATAATTGACCAGTAGTCTTACGTATCTTTTCTTTTTCGTCTTTTTGCCCCTACTTCCTGTGACAATGGCATTTTTCTGGGCTTTTAGATGAATTGTCGTTCGACGCAAAATTTTAAAATTAGGATTACATAATTGTATAAAGAGGTTTATATCGTCTATTTTTAGATCTATTTGAAAAAATCTCTCAATGGCAACCGGCTCAACACTATAAGTTCCATGCATAATATTTCATTTTATTTTGCAGCTAACAAAGAATTTAATGAGAGTCGACTAATGGCTGTGAGGGCGACGTGCCACTATTCAGTAGCTTTTCGCGGGCTATCAGCTTGGGAACACTGATTGCTGATTAAAATTTCATTCTGACCAGGGACTAGTTATCAGATAACCATAAACTCCTTCGATCTACAAAAGTTGTTAGGCAACATAGCCTTGGGCACATCACTAGAAAATCAGCATAAGGGCACTATAGTTATTCAGGTCTACATATTCGCCATTTCGTATAGTTCCAGAATACATGACATGAACGGGCAACCACGTGTTTTCCAGCGACCATCATTTTATTTTTAGAAAACAATTCAACAGACTGTGATGTTTTATATTCTGGCTGGAATTGATCCATCTCGCCATAACTTATTGCGGTATCTTGCGGTCAAAGTGTGGAATCAGCTCAGTCTCCAAACAACATGAAAAATGCAATTAAAATTCCGGAATTAAAATGAAAAACTAAATACAGAATTTCAGCAGATCGTATACTTGAATCTGTATGGTAATTGTAAACGATAGTCATATTCACACTAACTGTCCACATATATTTGTATATCACTTAACTGATCACCCTACACTTTGTATTTATGCCTGTGTGCCAATCCAGACAATCTTTGTTTTTCTATAAATTCTTTTTCTTTCTTTTTTCTTGTCCGACATTTTCTTGAAAGCGATTACACGTAGAAACTCCAAACTGGATACTTCCTTTCATAAAGTCTGGCTTTTTTCTAAAGGAGGGGGGGGGGCAGTTCGGACAATTATGCAAATTAAGGCCGTTTGAACATTTAAACCTCGCATATGTTCAAAACCGTCACTCCAACTTTATTTCATAGGTTTGTGTTGTAAGCACAGCTAATAAACCACAAACAGAAGTTGTATAATTATAATTTGTACTGATTAAGGGCACTTAAAAAGTTTAAATGTTGTACATCTTCAAAATTATTACAGGTAAAGGTGTCATTCCAACTTCAATTCATAGGTTTGTGCGCAAGCACATGCATAAACAACGAACAAAAGAACCCGGAATTTTACCTATTTGGGGGACCTGAAAAAAATAGATGTTGAATATCTATCTTCAAATCTATTATGCGAAGATATGCCATTCCGACTTCACATTCTAGGTTTGTCCAGCATCATTTTTGTTCAGAACTAAGCACTCAGGCACCACTAAAGCTGGAATCTCTGAAAAGCCTTATCAGCGAGCTTGAAATAATGGAAATTAGAAGCAGCAATGCAAGGTTTGTACATATTTCTGATAAACCAAGCACACAACAGGCAATGACCTGTCATCAGCGGTTAATTATCTGTATGTACATAACCAGGATTTGCTGTTTACCGACATGTTGGGCATAACACTTCTCTGCTGCCATATGGTGACTATGTTGTCATCAGTCCATGCTATACTGTCAACAATGATACATAAATTAATCAAAGTTGGAATGAAAAGTGTACACCACCAGAATTAGCTTGAATTTCTCACTACGTGACCAAATCTTGTTTGCTTGCAGACATGTGACATTCTGCTTTATACAACTTTTTTCCCGTCTGGCAGTTCCTTTTTACCAGCAGGTTTTTGTGCCTATACCCTTATTCTACTACATTTGTCTGACAATGTAGCTTTTCTAATTTCAATTTGAATGCGCAAGGCAACAAGTTTCTTTTGTAGGTACACTGACAGATTTGCTTGAAGCAAATCTTCCTTTTTAGTTACCCGTTGTTATACTCAACTTATCAAAAAACTGTGCTTGTGTTTCAATAGACAGATTAATAACTTTATTAAATACCTTAATTTCGGTTTGTGATCTTGTGTGGTATAAAGTAACCATATAGCTAGGCTGGGCTTTTTATGTTATTCTATGCTTTGTTACACATGACATGTCTGTGTGTTATAACAATTACTTTTAAGTCAGGTCGTGTTATATATATATATATCTTAATTCGTATATAATAGATACATATTCTATGATGTTGATTATTTTGTTTTGAATTTTATCGCTTGCCCGTAACAATTCGTTGTCTGTGAGTATCGTGCGGACTTCAAATACAGACTTGTTCCTTGTATGCTGTGCTGGTCGCCTCAGAAGAATAAATTTGCAAAAACGTTATTGAAATTATGTCAAAAACATGCAAGGCAGCTTCATTTGATACACAGAAATTTTCACCATTGCAACAGGCTTTCTTGATCTTTTGCCATTACTAAATTAAGTGTAATATTACAGCCATGAAGTATCATACTACTGTGAATAAAGGTATAATTAACACTTTATCAGTCCCATCCTCGCTATCAGCCATTTAGGACTATTTTGGCAGTCCCAGGCCATGAAATAAGAACGCTGGCGACCCTTGACAAATTGTCCCCTTGTAGATGCTCTAAAAGCCGTATAATATTATTCTGATTGAGCAAAATGCATGGTGTATGAAGCACGCAAAGCTGTGAGACATTCAGACGAGGACCAGTTAATTATTTTTTTCGATGTGATCAACACGTCTGGTTGATTTGCCTCAGCTCCAACTTTCACAACTGTATGAATAAAACGGAAGTCACACTACCATAAAGTCTGTACATCTACCCAGTAATATCCACTCAATAGTGGTAATTGACTTTTATGTTTGTTTGAATAAGCAACGTACCAAGGACGGGCGGTAAGTTATTCATTGTACAACTCCGTATGGCTCACCACAGCAGGTCACCACGCATACAAAGTTATCTTCAATACAGAAACAAATAAGGATGGAAGGTTTCTGCTTTATTTGTTCTTATGATTGTTTCATGACGTGTGTTGAATTAACGCCTCTTCCACCTTCTTTAATGTTTTCCGCTCATAGATACAAAGCTGAACAAGATCAGTCATGCTCGATAAGCGATGATTGGGAAGTCTCCACAAAAACTACTGCTGACAGATAACTCCTACCACAACTGTTTGCCAGGAAATGCGTCTCAAACAGGGCATGATCGCATTTACGCAACGAACTCATAATATAGAATTTTTCACCTGACTTCCTTCAGAAATTCCATGAATTATATCATCTATACATATCTCTAAAAAGTCAATTTCCTGTGAAATTTAAAAGACTCTTCCTGTCAAACTATCTCAATTTTGCAAGGTGATTACCATTGCTTATTTTTCAATGCTATCCCATGCGTCCAGTCTATGAAGTCCTAATTTTCCGCACCAACCAGTTAACTTGTCTCACCATGGATTAGAGTTTAACATTGGGCTGAACGCCCCACTGAATTACACAGACAATATATAATTATATATATATATATATATATATATATATATATATATATATATATATATATATATATATATATATATATATATATGTATGTGTGTGTGTGTGTGTGTGCACTAACTAAAACCAGTCATTCAAGTGCAACACATTTTCGCCATAAAATAAAGTACGTTCTCTAATATGATGCATGTTACAGTTTTTTCTGCTTTATATTTTCACCACGGTTGGAAATTACAAATTCCTGAATAGCATGAACAGCAATTTCACTACTTCGTACAGCGGATGTCAGCCGACAGTTGAAGTGCGCCTGAATACCGAGACTATATTTGTTTGTCCATTTTCTTATGAGAAGGTGCCTCCGACTGTGCCCTAGTAACAAATTAAACTGACGTCAAAGGAGGCGATGTGTAAAAGGGGAAAGAACTTCCATTTAAAACATGTTTCAAAAAATGTACAAGTTACCAAGTCCAGGTTAAAATATATGTGCGGTTCGGTAACACGACCAACCCTACTGAAAACGCCCGACCCTAAATAAATTTTATGACACATAAAAAGCAGCCCTTCCCTAATTAAAATTGATCGACCCCAAAAGATTTTATTGAGAAGGTGGCCGCCGTGTGTCGTCATTTTGCAGTTAAGTCAACTCCATCACAGTATTTTATTTCAACTTGTCTGGAAGGTAAACCTGGGTGGAAGAAACAACATATCTGGATTGCCAGTGTTGTTGGGTGAAACAGCAGAGCCCCAGCATAGCTGCATAGTCACAGTTGTTCGGTGATCATTATCGTGATTTTTGAAGGTGTCCGTTATCCGAGTTAACAGGGAAAATGGTCGTTAACGTATTTTTAAGGCATGACTTACTACCTTCACATTTATCTGCCCGCTCGACTGTGTCTGAAGCAGTTATCATTGTTAGTTACAAAGCCAAATGCGACACGATACCCTGGCAATTCATGCACGTGTTGGTGAGCGCCATTTTGAACATGGCCCAATGCATTGTGGCACAGTCGCACATAGGAACATTTGATTGGATATCAAAGTGAATTGCGGCCACTGGCCTTAAGCACTATTTGCATTGCACATGGATTAAAATAAACGAGGTGGACTGAACAAAATCAAATGTACTCAAATTTGCACACACTCATATTTGTTCTCAAAATGCTTGGTGGTATACACTGTTTATTGACGATCGTTGTTTATTCATGGTCCGACTAGCCAATACTTTCCTGGCTAGGATTAGTAGAGAGTAAGAGGCTCAAAAGGCAATAGATAATATCCACCATAAAACAGCATATATCATATCATTATAGATGCTGTGAAATATTTGAAATTTATACACCTTTGGTTTCATATATTGTTAACCCCTCGAGATCGTCCCATAATCCTCATTTTAAAACCAATGGGTGCAGAATAAACAATTTTCAAAATGGCAGCCAAGTCCTTGTGTGACAGTCCTTATTGCATATTTTGAAGAAGTAGTATCCACAATCTATGTGTGATAAGTGTTAAGGGAAGGTTAACTTTTTGAATGAATGTAATGTACAATACATAATGAGACTTTTCCAGAGTGAGCATTACCTAAAAATGTAAATACAATGCCTTGAGGTTACCAGTTGTGGTCGGCAGTGGGCCCCAGGATAGACATATTGTATATAACATTGAAGTCGCCCCCAGGCTATGGATAAAGTATCAGCACTGGGCACAGGGGCCTCACGCTCCTGCTGGATCAACAATGGAGCTCAGTTGGGAAGGTTGCATAGATAAAGGATACAGGTCCGAAACTATCGGCGAGTATTCATACAAATTGGTAACAAACGCTGCCCGATCTTTCCATGTCATGGCATTGGAAAAAATATGCTCATCAAAAGTGTGACCAAGTCAGTCAGTTTTCCATTTTTATCCCCATGATAAATTGCAGGTGATGAAAGATTGACCATGTGCCCATTTTAAGCGAAAGACAGGTGCTGTTTTATTTTAAAGAATATGTTATCATATATTACCATGGAAATTATAATCTCCAGAAATGACCAAAGAAAAGAGAGTTAAAAAAAGAAAAAAGAGCATCTCCTTTTATTGCTTACAGACAGTTGAATATTTTGCAAGTGAGACAAGAAAAATATCACAATTATCTTTCTTGACAAAAGAAAGCACAGACTGAAACTTTAAAACAAAAACTTAAATGTTTGGACAAGAAAAAGATATGGCTGAAGAGATACTATATGCATGAACATCTCAAAATTCTAACTCATCATTATCTGTAAATGGTCAGTCAAGAACTACAAACAAACGGCCAAACAAAAAACAAACAAACAAACACACACACACAAAATTAAAATAATAACCAAACACGAAAAACAAAAAACGGCGAAATTCATCAAAAAAACGACCACTAATCCTTATAAGACTTCAGCCAGTGTAACCTTCATTAATCATTGGAGGCACACATAATACAATGCAAAACTACTGTCCCCAGTTACAATCATCATAGAATGGGAAACTACCACTGTAATAGACATTAATCAAATACACCATATACAACTCTCAGTTCAACATGGAATTAAACGCAAACCCTCACTGATTTCTGTGACCTATATACCATTATAACAAGTATAAAGACAACGAAATTCATAAAAATTCACACATAAATACAAGGTTAAACCTTTATAGTTCAAAACTTAAAAGAAACTCAAACACACTAATGACAAAAACACAATATCCCAATCAGTTTAAATTACACTTATATGAATACCGCTAAATATATATGTTTGGATTTAATACAATAGAATAAATCTCTCATTACTCAGTAAAGTAGACATCATGAATTCATGAAGAATATAACCCATTAATCCATTACAATGTTCATATTACAAACATAAACTAGACTTGAACAAAGAATATTACAAGGCTCTACATATCAAAATTCATAAACATTTATATACCCATTTCTTGAAAATAATCTGTCAAAGCCGAACCAACTCTCAGTCTATCCACCTGGGGTAAGTTTCTGCCAATTCCCTAACGATATAATAAGTTCTGCTGGTATCTCCGCTTTGAAGGCAAAAGTAGCCTCCGCTGCCACCGCTGAAACCATGCCCGGTGGACATAGCTGCACGAAACCTGGCATTAGTTAAATCATATCTGAGTGATCGAACAAAAGGATATTCAAATACACACTTCAACTTGGGAGATGTAGCATAAGTGAAAGTAGGAAAATGGTCTTTGGATGGAACTTAATTAGGTGCAAATAAGCAGTCACTTGAAAAATAGGTGAATTACTAAAACTGGGTAATGGAATCGTGACAAGTGGATCACCCAATTGATTGTTCTTCGACCAGGAAAATGAAATTAATGACCCATTATCAGCACTAAAGTATTACCTCTGCTCAAATAACATTTTATATCAAACTTAACCAAACTTGGTGGAACCATCTTGGATTTACAAGCCATGGTTAAAACGCAAAACGCAAAGGCTGACCAATAAGCAACGTGAAGAGGTATGTTGAAATCAAAACGATTGTGCATGGCATGCAAAGTATGTGGTATCATGGTTAACGTCTGTTTGACATGATGCATCAAAAGCCTACATATCCATTTCAAAGGTAACCCACATCTAATAAGCTAAGGATGATTAATTTCCAGTCCATGATGAACATGGTATACTTTGACTCCATTCAAATAATTATGAATCGAGTTCACAGATTTTAAATATCTCCTGAAGAATTGAGCTAATGCACAAACTGCACTCACGCTCGCTGGTAAAATGCGTCACTTGAAATATGAATAAAATGATATAAATGTCTTCAATTGAGGTCGTTAATTTTTTACATGTACCAGCAGCAAAATGCAGATTTCTGCAAAACCGTAATGCCTCTTCTTAGCAGAGTCAGAATATCCCCTGCAACAAATGAATAAACAAGTAACTAAATTACCAGTCACAAGTAAACATGAGCAATTCCTCCTTAAAATCTCTAGTTTCCATGCCCTTTCCCACACGGGGAAAGAAATCCATGCACCATAGAAGAAGTATTATAACATCACAACGGTAAATCACTCAATCGACGTCCAGCACTGCCAATGTGAACCATAAATAAAAATGTATTGTATTTGCACACAAAACGATCATTTCCTGAGACAAGCACAAAAAATGTACCCTTTGATTTCTCTGAATTGATGGCATAAACAGAAACCTTATTGCCACAAATAATTTGTATACCTTGATCTCTCAAATGATTAACCCATAATTTAACACTAACCCAATACCCACAGATTATTGGCAATGAATGTCCAGCCCTTGTTTTGCAACAAATGGAGGGAAAAAGTACGAAACTAGGAAACAAGATTTGATTCACAGGAAATTTGTCGTAGTGCCTACAAAATAAGAACAGTTTGAAGCTATTCAAATTTTATATTTTTTGTATTGCAAAGGCACATCTATCTATAACAGTATTGCAGATACAAAACTTTAAACTGTTCAAGCGCCCCTAATTAGAATCTTTCAAAATTTTACCTTTTTGTTCTCTGTCCATTATATTGACAGATGTCTCAGACCTACATGCGTAACTTAGAACTTTGTGTCTATCGATAATATTTTTTGAAGATATAGACCTTTTAAAACTTCAATTGCCCCTAATTTGCATAATTTTAAGCATCATGCATATTCCAAACGATATGCACAATTCGCTGGTAGGTATTGAAGTGGATTGACCCTTCTGTCTGTAATGTATATACTTTTAAAGATATTTAACATTTAAACTTGTTAAGACTCTCCAATTCAGTTAGCATTCTAATTTCATCAAATGTGCCCATAGTACATACCTAAGGAGAAAAGATAGGTTGCCGATGTTATGCATAATGCATTGGAAGATATTCAATCTACACAAATACATTTATGTTTTTCCTGCCATTGAATTTGCAAACAGCACAGACCTACATATTGGTATGTATACTAGAAGTACACACATTTCCAACTTGAAAAAATCTTGAATATTGTAAAAACTTTAATAGATAGATGTGTCATTCTAACTGGTACTGGTACAGTTATGAGTGTGGTGTACATGTATATGGAAGATACATACATAACGTGAGCATCTGATAATGTGCTAATCAAAGACATTTTACATTTTAAAACTTGAATTACATCAATAGTAACTGCTCAGACACACAATTCCAGTGTTTACTTATGCGGTGAAATCTCTCTACAGTGGGCACCCTTGGGACCAGAGAAAAATGCCCACTCCTGAGAAGGTCGGCCCTTCTGGCAGTATGGATGAGTATATGTGCATGTACACTATCTATACATTCACATATACATGTACAATGTATGCATATTATAATTCAAAGGGATGTGTATACATGCAATACACAACTGTCTTTGTTCCTTTATTACATAAACATATTTTAATGGACGTAGTCACGAAACTACATGTACATGTACCTGTGAAATGAGACAAGCACAGTACTGTCTCAGTATTCTTTGTCTTGCTTATGAAGAACAGACTTCATAATAAAGACAAGCTTTTTCTCACTGGTTGCAAGAAAACAAAGACATGAAACTGTCCATTGAGATGACACAAATCAGCACACTGTTTCAAAATTTACAAAGTTATGAAAACAACCATACTTTAATGGGTCTAGCCACCTCAGCACTGTATGTAGTATATGTTGAGTAGAGGGTACACTTAGTAGGCTTGTTCTGCCTAAAAGTGCAGAGCCTGTGCTCCCTTGGGATTGATAAGCAGACTAATGATAGCCTCAGGCAAAAATAAGCCAGCTAGGACACCAGTCTCAGTCAAGATACACTGATAGCTCTGTCCAGTAATGGTGGAAACTATAGCCTACCTGTAACATATAGTAGCATGGAGCAGATTTCTTGCATGAACAGAAAGAGATTCTCTGTATTTTATTGAGAGCCTAATTACACTGTAGTAGGGAGCCCCGCCCCCTCCCTTGCTACCAGACCCATACCTGCAAAACCATACACCTAACATGCATAAATAGAAGGCTACCCATCAGACAGGTTCAAGCCAATTTATTATGAATGCAAAATGGTTGCCTAGCACCATGGAGGTCCATGCAACTTGCAACAAGCAGTAGAAAGGGTGTGCATTGTGAAGAAATTCAGTGAATGTAGCAAACATTAAAATTTCCAACTTTTGTTTGCACATTATCGGCTTTGTCAGATGTCTCAAGACATACACAATTTTACTGGTATGTCAGTCACCAAAGCCAGTTTGGTGAGTTTCGGAATAACAGTGTACGAAAAAAACTCCGGACAAATTTGGAGGTAGAGAAGAAAGAAAGAAATAAACAAACACACAAAGAAAAAAGAATTCTTGGAAAAACAAAATGTCTGGGTTCGCAACCCAGATATAAATATTCCGAAACAGAATAAGACAAACCATCACATCCTGACAAACACGAATCAGTTGAAATAATAATGTCAGGGGTGGACCACTGACCTTAAAGTATTTTTGAAACTCCATTGTAGTGCCTCATGAATTACCGCCACCACTGAGCATCTTTGAATTGAATTGAATTTTTATTGATCACAAAATACATTCGGTTAAGTTGTCATCCACACATGTGGGGGACAGAAACTTCAAGGAGCTTATAGTGTGCCCCAAGAAAGCATTGAAATTACAGAGCAAAATATACAAGCCAGATGGCATATTTTGGTTCCTTGTACATATACATGTACTATAAACAAGGTTAATTAAACGAAAAGTTCATAAGAAAACACATTATACACTTCCAATTCAGTACCTTTTCAGTTTTCTTTTAAGTGAATATAATGAAGATATTTTTTGCAGATAAATTGGTATAGTATTCCATACAAAGGGTCCATGACATTTCATTGCAAATCTACAGCGTATTGTTCGATACATTGGAATATATAAACTGTTTCATTGTCTGGTAATATAAGAATGTACATTAAATATATGGCGAAACATGTCTTGAAAAGCAGTAGGCATGAGATTATTAATTACCCTAAGCATGAATACAGCAGTCATACAAGTATTTTTTTCATTGAAAGGCAGTAAATTTAAGTTTTTGAAAATGGGAGATGTATGAGCATTAAATTCAGCACTGCTTATAATACGTATTAATTTCTTTTGTATTTTGATAAGTTTATCTAGATTAGTGATATAATAAACAGCCCAGATACCATTGCAGTACATATGATATGGGGGTGTTAAGGTGAAATATAGGTGAGTCAAAATATTTTCCCCAAGTTTCCATCGAATTTTCTCAAATATCCAACTATTTTGCCTAATTTACTGGAAATTTGAGATATATGATACTTCCAATTCAACTTATCATCAGTCCAAACACCAAGAAATTTACAATTTTCTGTTTGTTCTAAAAATACATCATTAACTTTTATTGACAAGCTATGTTTATCAAATATACAAGACTTATTTTGAAAGATCATTTAGTTAATTTTATTTAAATTGATTGACAGCATATTGGCCATGAACCAGTTAATTACAATATGCATTGACAGATAAATATCTTGTTCTAAAGTGTTCAAGTTATTTCCAGTAAAAGGTATAAAATATAGATAAGGAAAAGAGGTGGTCCAAGTGTAGATCCTTGTTGCACTCCATAGGACATTTTTAAAGGTGCAGATGCAACATTTTGAACATTAACAAATTGCTACGTTTTAGTCATATAAATTTTGAGCCAATCAAGGTCTAAAGCTCAAAAGCCATAGTCATATAATTTAGTAAAAAGAATAACATGATTGACTGTATCAAAAGCCTTGGAAAGATCGAGAAATATGCCAACTGCATAATCTCGTCTGTCCAAAGCCTCCAACACTTTATTATCTAAGTAACTTACCGCCATTTCTGTGCTCTCTTTTTTGCGAAAACCAGATTGGAAATTATAGAGAATATTATGAATTTCAAGAAATTCTATTAATTGATTATACATAACTTTTTCAAAAATCTTTGAGAAAAAGGTAAAACAGAGACAGGATGGTAATTGTTAAATTGTTTAGGGTCACCTTTTTTTAAAAAAAAAATTACTTTAGCTAGCTTTAGCAAAACGGGAAAAATACCTGTCTGTAGTGACAGGTTTGTCGTGTAGGTAGGGGGAATAAGAATACCAGGTAAAATGTATTTAATGACTTTGGGATTAATTTCGTCCCAGCCAGGAGTAGAATTACGCGGAGAGTTCATTATAATTTTAATATCATCTTCAACGACAGTATGGAGGAACAGTGAATTGGGAAAGTTTCCTTTCAAAAATAAAGTAGGATTTTTATTTGTATTCGGTAGAGACTGGGCTAGGTGGTCCAACATTAACAAAAAAAAATTAAATTCATTAGATATCTCTTCCTTGTCAGCTATAGTATTCCGATTGGTTTTGAACATATTATTAAATAAAGTAATTTTATTCTTACCAATAACATTATTTATAACTTTCCAAAGTTTAGGTAAATTTTGCTTATTATTTTCTATGTAAGTGGCATTTGATGGTCAGAAATAAATTGTTTCAATTTCAGTCACTGACCGATTCAGCTCGACCTCAAGTGGTGGCAGTTACTGAAAGCTGGCTAACGTCCTATATTAGTGACAATTAAATACTGCCAGATGGCTACATTATTTTTTGTAAGGTCAGACCCAATCATTGAGGGAGTGGTATTTTATCAGCCATTCAAAATACCATTCCATGTTTGCAACTCCCTGATATAACGTCTAAAAGTGAAATAATGGAATGCAAACAAAGATCACACAAATTCAAGAAGACATTCTCGTTTTGTGTTACCGTCCTCCCTGTAGGGACAATGATTTTGTTGTAAATTTGTGAACTGTCTTCACCACACTGTAAGAATTGCCACATGGCACACCTCGTATGTGTACAGTCGTGGATTTCAACTTTTCTTCAATTAACTGGTCGGATTCGATTTTACCAATAAGCATCAAGGAACATAAATTTACAAACTTATTCAAGACTTCTCATTTCAGCAACATAATCTGGCCCATCTCATATTTCGGGCAATGTCCTCGACTTAGTTTTATCAAACTTTTCCGAAACCATAGGTGAGGTTTCAGTCTCAGATAGCCTTGTAGAATCCGATCATATTTTGGTAAATTTTTACCTCCACATTAAGCCAGCCAAGAAAGAAAAACACGTCTACGATTTGGAAAAAGCAGATTGGTCAGGCTTGGTCGAATATTTTAAAATTATGTTTCATTTCAAACAGCTTTTGTCGAAAATTATATCGACAGTAATTGGCAAATCTGGTGCGACCTTCTCACAGTTTATTCCCAGAATCAAGATTCACGATACCTGAACCCCACCTTGGATAGTCGGCGACCTATCCACTTGTTCAACATGAAAGAGACACAGCATGGGAAACTGAAAAATTTGAGATCCCAGAACCTAAAAACCAAGCTTCACAAACTTATGAACAAACTGAAAACTTAGTTGCACTATACTATGCCAAATACATAGATATCTTCACTGCTAAGTCCATGAGAAACCTAAACAGTTTGGTCATTTTTCGGAGCTAAAATCAAAAGTAAGACTCTGCCAAATATAATCAAAGGATTTGGCCAAGAATGCACTACTCTTGCCGGCGAAGCGGCTTTGGTCCCCCCCCCCCCCCACCACCACCACCATCTAATGTAAAATTCAGAAACAAAAACATTAGAGTCTGCCACGCAGGCAAGCACTACTCCTGGGGGAAAAGCATCTACATTTAGCCACTTCTTCTATTCAGTTTTCAATCACATCAGTAAATCCATACCACTTCTTGAAATTGCATGTGTCCTGGATCCTAGGTTGTCTCACTCGACTTTCTCCAGCAAGGTAATTCAGAAAATGTGATTCCGGTCCACAAAAAAGGTAAACGTGAAGAAACAGAAAACTACAGACCTATTCACTACTTTGTATAATAAGGTGATGGAGAGGCGCATCTTAAATCACATGTTTCCCACACTCGTAACATCACTCCTAGTATGGGTTTTAGAAAGGTAGATCTTGTGCTACACAAATGATTGAACTTGTGCACCCCCTGGGTGAACACTTAGCGGAAGGAACACAGATTGATGTACTGTATTTAGATTATTCCAAAGCCTTTAAACTCTGTGCTGTACCATTTGCTACCATACAAACTGAAGAACTTTGGGGTAAATGATAATCTCCACGCATGGTTGAAAAGTTATTTAACAGGTAGGAGGCAGTGTATTCTGCTCTAAGGTGTGAACTCTGAGTAGGAACAAGTCATTTCCAGAGTACCTCAGGGGCCAATTGTGGGACCTTTTCTATCTTTATTATACATTAATGACCTGTCTCTCTCGTTGTAAAATGATACTACTATGTTCCTGTTTGCTGATGAAGCCAAATTTTTAGACACATCTATTCCCAAGTTGACGCTGAGGCCCTGCAGAATGACATAAACAAACTAGCACTGCGGCGTAAGAAGTGAGGCATGAAATTAATGTAAACAAGTGCAGTATCCTTTCAGTTTGCAGATTTGGTACACTTATTACTTTCAACTACAACATGAATAACACTGCTCTGAGCTATGTCTCTTCCCAAAAGGATTTTGGTTTTGAACTCAATTCCACTGTTGATTAGTCCAAACATATTGGTAAGTGCTGCAATAAAGCAAATCTTGCTCATGGCTTGATTATACGTATATGTGGGTACCACACTCCCCCAGAAGCAACCCCAAACTCAATATTGCCTTAGTGTGCAGTCACCTAGAGTATGGTACTGTTGTCTGGAGTATCACCTCTTATAAAGCCTTACCGCCCTATAAGAGGCATGAAGAAGGGCAACTAAATATATCCAACTGTGTCCATCAACTGAATCTCATGAATCCCGTTTAACTAGATGTAAGAGACTTCCACTGACATATAGGCGTGAGCAGCAAATAAAGAACCAAGTACATGTCTTTACTTAAGCCTTCATTAACAGAAGACCCCAGTGGCCATGGCAAATTGAGCACGACACGTTTACTATCTAAGGAAACTTTCCCAGGTGCAGTATTTATTGGAGACAAGTTTAAAAAGAAACTGAGAGGATTTTGATCAAACAGGCCTAATATCGCCTTCTCATTTAGTTCCTTAACAATAAATATGTCTACATCATGAGGAAAGGAATAGAGCAATTGTAATTCTCAGAAAATGGATCAAGTAAGTTTTGACTTGTATAACCAATTGGGAAACCAAATTGTAAGAAATCAGATATTTCCAAGTCTGGCAAATCTGTCTGTTTTAATTTTTCTCATCCAAATTTCAACAATAAAACTAGAAAAGACGCATAACCTTCATAAAACAAAATTAGGAAATCCAGATCTGACCACTTGACTATGAGTTTGAAGATATTGTTATAAATCATATTGGTCTCAACATCACCAATCAACAATCCTACCAGCCAAATCTGTTAGAACCACTACAACATGAGAATCGATGATACCTCTATGATCTTGCAATGTTTGCAACTACATGTACCAACAGCTGAATTTGAAGAACTTCTATTATCAGAACTACTTTCCCAATCTGTTCTAAAATATCCAAAGGAACAGTACAATCCAAGTGAGATGTGCTGTCCTCATTGATACCTGACAAATTATAATGATTCCAAGTTGAGCCATCAACGTTGGAAAGAGACTTGTGCTTGTGGTGACCTTTGCAATGGAAGTGTCCATGTTTGTGGCCCTGACCTTTACCCTTAACAGCATGTCATATTACAGATGGACCTTTGAAATTAGACTTGGAATCACCAAATAGTCCAATCTCCACATTACTCACTTTAGATTCTTCTTTTCTCTGTTAATCCGGAAACCGACGAAGATATTGAATGTTCACTGACCTGTGTTTCACACCTTTACTGACTTTAGGTTTTGCGACATTCTCAACGGAAGTTTTGCCGTCAGTAGTATGTAAGCTGAATTTGCTGGAAGCGTTACCGATCTTGGCCGTCAATTGTCCGATCATTTTCGATTGCTCTTGCTGTTTTAAAATCATTTGTTTCTCAGACAGAATTAGTCAACGATGGAATCCGGATGATTACCCAATTCGTGCAAATCATTCGAAGTTAAACCAATAAAACCAATCACATTATTAGTTTTTGAATTGATCAGATCAATGTGTCTCATACCAAATGTATTGTCACTAGTTACTGAAACATATTTCGAACCAATGTGTGATATATTCTCTACACGAATCTCTCCAACACCCCCCCCCCCCCACCACCACCACCAACGTTGACTGAAGCATAACTGAGAACTATGACATCTCTAAGTCCCAGTCTTCCCTTTGGTTTCCTGATCTCGACATGCGCATGCCCAAATTGTTTTCATTGGTTAGCACATCTTGAGAAGGAACCACAGTGGTAATAAAAACCAGGATCTGTATCGCAGCAATCAATTTCATATTCAAGAAACTGCGCGACTAAATCCAGCTTTGAAACAGTGTAACATGAATTATCTCTGGTGATTGTATGTGTATGCAGTAAGATAAACAGTGAACGGCACGCATGTGTATCCTCGCGATTTCAGTACGGCTGACATTGTACCATTGTGCAACATGAAACAAGAGAACCACCCGTTCGAAAATTAAAGTTAGAAACTCATTCTGTTGGGCGCAAAAAGGAAATCACTTCATCTGAAAAGAGTATTTTGGCTATGAGGCAATAAAAACAATAAAATAATTATCGGTTTCAAGCAGAATACAGGCGATCAACAGGACTCGAAGTCCAGCGACGACTTGATGATGCAAAGCTGACCTATGCATGTTAGGGGAAATGCTATTTTATCATAACATTTTCTCGATGAAAGTCTCCAGTGACTATCATTTTATTGATAAATAGGAATAATTTCGGGCAGCTCTTTGATTGTCCCGTTTCTCGTGTTGGTTCTGCGATCTTCTTGATTCGCATGTTAACACTAATTAAACTATGCGTTTTTGTGGTCAATGCTGATACTAGAAATCAATACTTTTCCTCAGTCTTGCGTGATTTGAATTCAAAATAAAGATTGAATGCTGTTCGAAGATTATCAAGTTCATGATCTTCGATACTGTAAAACTGCGTAGGTGGTGGGTGGACGCTGTATGGCCATTACTTGGTATCGAATTCCAGAAGCAAAATTATTATGCACCATTTTAAGAAATGGAATGGTATTATGTCACTTCATCGAACCAACATACAATTTGTGTTCCCTTGCTTTTCTGTATATTTTTAAATAGACGTTTCTACTAGTAGGGAAGAAATTCCACTTGGACACTCCATAAGATTAGAATGCACATCGCCACCCACCCATTATTCAGAACGTCATGAACCTTATTACATAATCAAGACCTTTCCCCTGAAACAGAGCTCCGTTTCACGGTAACCCTGCCTTCAAAGTGGCTTCAAAGCAGGCGAGGTCTCTGTGACGGCAGAGCGAGCTCTTGTTCACGGCAGAGGTCTACATCACGTTTAATAGCCATCTCTCTTTTCATCCTTCAAGGGAAATCGTTGCGAGCTCTTATTCACGAGCGAAATTTACCTCGGCTTCTGAGCATGCGCACTGTTATGTGATAGTGTATCTTCTTCTTCTTCTTCTTCTTCTTCTTCTTTTTTTTTTTTGTTTTTTTTTTTGTTTGTTTTTTTTTTTTTTTGTTTTTTTTTTTTTTGTTTTTGTTTCGTTTTGTTTTGTTTTGTTTTGTTTCTGGTAGGGTTGCCACCAAGGTTGGCGTAGGTACAAAATGACCTGTGTGCAGTATGTGCAGATATGTTTGGTTTAAACTTAGGGAACTAGCATATCGACCTCGCTTTGGAAGCGAGGAGTTGTGCACGTGAAACACTCTTAAGGCGAGTGAGCGAACTCTTGAAAACGAAGTCTACTTGATGCTGCAAATCCGCATTTCTAATGTTGAATTCATAGAAGTTGTGATTTAATTATACACATCACAAGAAAGATAGACGTTATATAGTATGCTTCGTATGTAAGGTGACCTGTCAAATTAAAACTGATGCTATGTTTCTGTATGTTTCACTCTGTTATTAGAGCTGGAACTTCGTGAAGGTCTCTATACTGAATCCAAGCTTCAGAACACTGCCCTGTGTAATCGTCAAAGCGTACCATGTGGACAGAAACAACAAACGTATCACATTTTCTTGAAGACACCAAAAAGACAGGCACATAGAAACACATCAGTACGGGTTATTTTGCATGTCTCGTGGTGTTGTCTAAGTTAACATGCCGTTGCAGGACCTCCAATAATGAGGTGAAGGTCAGCCTGCAGAAGGTCGAACATTACAATTTGTACTCGGAAGTGCCATCACATATACCAATTTTGATGTGACATCTTATATCTAAATTGGTGCACGTTTTCCCCAGAACTACTTAATCGTTGGCTTAATAGTGTAACACAATTTCCAGGAATAAGCAATCTGTCTTTTAGGCTACACTAATAACTCTGTTTTCAACATTTTCATTTTATTAAATTAATCTTATTTAA
Organism: Hermodice carunculata; assembly: GCA_964020975.1. NCBI lineage: Eukaryota > Metazoa > Annelida > Polychaeta > Eunicida > Amphinomidae > Hermodice > Hermodice carunculata. The sequence continues at coordinate 42,993,557 of OZ026620.1, read as the reverse complement.
TTACGTACCTTTCCTGGATTGAAATTTGGATCAAATTAAGAGCAAGCCATGATCCTAAAATGTTAATTATATGCATTGTACAATAGCCATAAAAGAGACTGATTCACACTAAAGTTGTTCTTATGACCGAGGATTAAGCAATGTGGGCTCAAACGAGTTGACATTAAATTTGATTCCAAATTTCTCATCAGATTCTTTTTTTGAGAATATGGCCACTGATGATTAATGAATATCCTTAATAAGGATTCTCATAATTTCCCCCATAAACAATTAAACTAAAATACGCGGAATTCATCGATGCTCCAAGTGCACATGTGCAGGAAAATTCTTAACAGTTTATTTATCTTCTTTTTTTTTCTTTTATATATTTTTTTTCTCCTTCGTCCGGGTCAAAACAAAATGTAAAAATCTCCCTAACATTACAAAAGGATTCAATTATATAATTTTCCTGTCTGGAAAAAAAACTTCTGCTTTCAGTCGCTTCTTTTATTCAGTTTTCAACCACGGGTGCCAAGATCTCCAATTAACTAAAATCACTTCTTTGCCAGACCCAACGTTATCGACGTGCACATTCTCGACTCATGAAATGCAAAATATTCTTCAGAACTTGGATTTTAATAAAGCCATTGGTCCGGATAATCTTTCGGGGCGCAATTTGAAAGAATACGCAGCAGAACTGGCCCATCTCTCAAAAATCTGTTCTAAAAATCTATGATTCAGGGTAAGCTTTCTTCACAATGGAAGGACGCAAATGTTATTCCTGTTCATAAGAAGGCCAACAGAGAAGATGCTGAAAACTATAGACCAATGTCTTTGCTTCGCATAGTTAATATAGTGATGGAGTGGTGTATTTTGAATCATGTGTTTGCAGCACTTAATGTTCCCTCCATCACCTTCAACATGGTTTTATGAAGAGGAAATACAAGGCAACGCAAATGGTAGACATTGTTCATACTCCAGGCAAAAGCCTCGACAACAAAGTGCAGATACATGGACTCTACTTAGACGTTTCAAACGTTTTTGACTCTGTACCTCATCATTTGCTACTGCACAAAATGAAAAGCTTAAGTATAAATGGTGAGCTGCATGCATGGTTCACGAACTACTTATCAGGCAGAACACAATGTACATTAGAAGGTGAAACTAGTGAATGGAGACCAGTTATGTCAGGTGTAGCCCAGGGCTCCATTTTGGGGCCCTTCATATTGCTACTATAAATTAATGATCTGCCTACGTCACTATCAAATGGAACCACCATGTTTCTGCTTGCTGACGACTCTAAATGTTTCAGACAAATTCACTCCAATGCCGACGTATTGGCTCTACAAAGAGACATAGACACATTATTTTTATGGCCTAATATTTGGGGAACGAAATTTAATGCAGAGAGGTATAGTGTAGTAATCGCAGTCAATCACACTCCCCAGTCATCTTTTATTATAATATGAATAACCCCCTCCTTAAGCATGTTTCATTCTAACACGATTTCGGCTTCGAGTTAGACTCTTACCTGAACTGGTCGATACATATTACCAGATTTTGTACGAGAGCAAAACGTGAACTTGGTGCCATCAAGCGTACTTGTGGATACCAGGCGCCCCCAAAAGCCACCAGAAGTTTGTATGTTGCAATGATGCGAATCCACCTAATATATGGAAATGTTGTGTGGAGTCTCGCTACAAAGAAAAACACGGTGGCTCTGGAAGCAGTCCAGCGAAGGGCCACTAAATATATATTGGGGTTTCCTTGTGGCGATACTTACAAAGCCCGTCTTGCAGCCTGCAGCCTTGTCCTACAGGCGTGAGTTGTTGGTTTGGTTGTTTTTGTACAAATGCCTTATTAGGTACTTTTCAGTAAAACTTGAAACTTTATTTCCAGTTCAAACAAATAACCTGGACCTGTGCAACTCAATGAATCCGTTTTAAGCTTTCACATTGTTGCACTGAAATATTTTATTACTCTTATACAAATCGTGCGATAGTCACATGGAACAACCTACCATACAGAATCAAAGCCTCCACAACAGTTAGTATGTTTGAAATCAGACTCCCCTAGCATTACAATTGGTTGAGGGATGAATACTTTGATTCCCTCAACACATGTAGTTGGAGTACTGAATGCTCCTGTGCGAAATATAGGGGATAATTATATAACGACTCCACTCTTGAACTGTGTAATTATTATTCTATCTAAGAATAATGCCGAGTTCAGAATGGACACCCATCTGACATGTATTGTTCCATTACTTATATGTTATAGTATCCCTTGCTCTAATGTTTTAGTGCATATGCCATTTCCGTTTTAATTTCATCACTATCAATTTACAGCGACAGCTGTGTTCATCTTGTTAATTAGCAAATAATGTTTGTCACCTACTTCATGGGGGAGTCGACTCGCACAGGTGTCTCACCTGTTTGACTCTTCCCAGTCACGAGATTTTTATGATTTTCTATCACTTATGTATAAGTTTTTCTATATGTATCTTTTCAATCATATCTCGACGTATTCACTGCTGATTAAAGAAGATTGGTTTCAAAGCAAATCTGTCTGTGTGCCTTCAAAAGTTGCAAAATATTAAATGGTACAACTTTTGTCCTTTGATACTTCATATTCCATTAAGCTTATGGCTGGATGAAAATTTCAAAGTCTAAATGACCTTGACCTTTGACCTGTACAGGTCACATGTAAATTGCAAAAATGTACCGTGCTACAATACCCACAGTTTAAGTCCAGCATGATTAGAATTGGACGCAAATTGGCCGAGTTATGGCTGGGTGAAAATTTCAAAAGGGCCAAATGACGTTGATCTTTAACCATTAGGGGTCACACGTAAGTTTCAAAATATGCAGTGTTACAATAGCTAGAATGTGAACCCAACATGATCAAAATTAGATACAAATTGACCAAGTTATGGCTAGAAGAAAGCCAGTTTCGAAATTGGCCTTTGACATTGAAATGACCTTTGACCTTGAGATGACCTCAACCTGAAATGAACCATGACCATTAAAATGACATTTTGACCTAAAATTGACCTTTGACCTCGATATGACCTTGACATTTGAGATGACCTTTGCCTTGCTATGTTTGAACTCCTACACACTCGGAACCACATCTACTGCAGTATACAAGATATTGAAGAATTAAAACTTTAATTAGCCCTCATTTACATAATTTTGAAAAGCATGACCTTTAATTATAAAAAGGCAAGTCTTCATCTATAAAAGTATAATTGTGCCACGTTTGGAGTTTCTACGTATAATACTGTTCAAGTGAAAGGTCGGACAAATTTGCCTGTAAAGAAAGAAAGAAAGAAAGAAAGAAAGAAAGAAAGAAAGAAAGAAAGAAAGAAAGAAAGAATTCCTATAAAGACAGTATGTCTGTGTTGGCACACAGACATAAATATATATATAAAAACATGATGACTTGCATTTTTTTGGTCACAGCAGAATACCCAAGGCGACCAAGTGTCATTTGAAAGAAACAGATTGTCCCTACAATACAGTGGTGATACAGCTGGATGAAACATGGTAATCTAGAACTACATAGTAAACTTGATATGCCAGATCCAGCAAATCTATCTTATTTATGGGCAGTGCGATGTTCCAGTCAAGTGACTAACAAAACAAACTTGGACCAATTCTGTTTATCCCAAATAATCAGCGTGAGAACAAACAAAACAATACAAGTTGAATTATCTGACCACTTGATGGCTGCAAAGACACCAGACATCTTGAATTAGCTATGGAACCATCACTTCACCCTTGTTGCGTATTACTCTTTAAACATTGAACAGCAGATGTCCATTATAATGGCACTGAGCGTGTATCCTGTTGAGCAAATCTTCTCTTCAGTGTCAGAACAGGTCAGTTAAGGAGAATGTTGAAAGTCATTCTGGAAGACTGATGAAGTAAGACAAAATAGCTTTTAACATTGACTGATGTACATGGAATACAGCTATATGACGAATAGCAGTGTCTCCATATACATTACTTGCTAATTAATAATCTGAAAAAGACCTGAATAAGTATATGTCTCAACCGTGATCTGACAAATTCTTTACATACTGCAATGATTACAATGACTTAAACAAAGTACTTCAGTTGATTCCATGTTTGAAAGACCTGCATCAATGGACCATGCTTTGAACGTCACAGTCTAGCCAATCATGATGTTACATACCTGCATATATGTACATATATATATATATATATGTATGTATGTATGTATGTATGTATGTATGTATGTATGTATGTGTGTGTGTGTGTGTGTGTGTGTTAAAGTGATAAGCCATTTGCCAATAACCACTTTCAGAATAAGATGTGTTTTACTTATGGTGCCACTTGTAACTTTGGCTCCATATGTAGTTACTTTAAGCAAAGCCACCTGGTAGCCAAACAAATCCAGTCTGACTGAATGTTCACTGCTTGTCTACGGTAGTTTATGTTACATGTTCACTGGAGAGCCTCCAGATTAATCCATGTAACTATTAGGAACCAGTTGAAATAAATGTGTTTATAATATACGCTTTAGTATTAACAGTAGGTAGTGTCACATGCAATTACGACTCCTGAACATCCCCTTTGGCATGATTTAAGACTTTGGAGACCAATAAATAACACGTTCAAACCATGCAGGAAACATATTTTATATTGTTGTCCATATCATTGGGGTTGCAATTTTTCAAGCTGTTTACATTTAGTGTAGTGCCATACACTTCTGTATGAATGCAAAATTTTAACCGAATTTTGGCCATTTACATATGTTTCAGCTGCATATACCAATACAATCTGGCACATAAAATAGACATGTGAGTAGCGCCAAGCAAAGTGAGCAACAATTGTATAGATTGTCGATAACAGAACAACCTTGACGCCTTCAAATGCTAGAAGACGGTATTAGTCAATAGGGACCACTTGATGTCTCCTGTCATATCTGATCAGCCGAGTCAGGCCAGTGATGCTTTTAATTTGGACCAGTGGCACTGTCTGAAGTTGCAAATATTCTAGGTTTATCCCATTGGAAGGCCACTGCAAGTTTCAGCTTGAGAGCATAAATATACTTATTTTGCATATTATGCTTGAGGGGTTTTTTTTTTTTTTTTTGTTTTTGTTTTTTTTTTTGTTTTTTGTTTTTTTTTTGTTTTTTTTTTTTTTTTTGTAGCGAATGAAACTTACTTTGCGTGTTTACATTCTGCATAACATTGTTAGAGAAAATAGCAGATATATAAATGCTGCAACAAAATCATTACAAAATAATCTATATTGTGATGTCTGAGACACTTGTAGGAACAATTTCAGTATGTCAGTTATGAAATAAGTGATGCTAAGGGTCCAGACTATAAACGGATATAATTCTCTTTTGTCCTTTACTGACAATGTGATCATTTTGTGGGCATTCCTGTGCCAATAGCTCTGGGCGTTGCCTCATAATATTACATCTTGTTGGTCCTTTCTGACAGAGAATGCTTCCTGTAATACCTACTAACCGTAACTTCAGCTGGGGGTTTCATTGTCTGGAGTTTTATGTGTCTTGGATTTCTATAACACATTTGTTTTTTAAAAGACATTTTTCTCTTCTCCGAGGCCATTGTGTAAGTCAATCACAGCCTTGTGAAATATTATCTGACATCTTTTTCTACACGCTTTTGCATAGAGAGTCAATATATCCGGACCATTAAAGGATCAACCATTGTTGAAACGTAGTACACAAAATTTCACTGGTATTCAATATTAAGTATTTATTTGGTTGCTTTCATTTACATCATTATTTGTGCACTGTTGCCACTTCCAAAGTGATGCATTCGCTAAGTTTATTGATGCAGTTGCATCTCTTAAACACCACAAAAAATAACCGAAATTTCGTGGCGTTGTAAACAGTAAATGGCTAACATGATGTTCTGCATGGAGCATGGAGAAATTAGGTTTATGGATGGATGCTGTGCATGCATAGCTAGCGTGATCTCGACAGAATCTTGTATCGTGTGAAGCAAGCACCGTTTTCGCTGTAAGTGTGAAGGACGACCATCTACATATCCTAGTCAGAAGTTTTGCTTTCTTGTTGGCAAAAAGATATTCATTCAGATGCTGCTCACTGCAAAAGGATTCGCCGACGGTATTTTTCAATAGACCCGACGGGATTTATACCTCGACCTTCGGGGCGAGTGTCTAGCTGGTCATGTCTGACGTCTTCACCTCCTGGCTACGTCTCCGACCTTCATATATGTTTACTTGATGGCTTAGGTTATCATGAATTAACGGACGAACAGTTAATTATTGATGGAAATCTGGGGGGCCGCATTTTGTTTTTCAAAAGAAAAAAAAACAATCACGCAAGGAGCCTCGTTCGCACAGTGTGTCCCCGGTTACATATCATTAAGAGCCACCTCCAAATCAAAGCAAAGAGGCAGTTACGTCAATGGCATGGCTTGACGAGCCAAGAGAAAAAAAAATCTACATAAAAAACTATGGCTGTATATATGTGCACGTGCTAGAAAACAAACAAAAGATGATCAAACCAAATAAGACCTGTCAGTAAGCGATATCCATTTGTTAAAGGCAGGTGCATTATGCCCATTATTCTCTCTGACATTACATTTCATGTGCGAGAGAATGGCACATTACTTAGCATAAATGTATGCATAAATTTTCATAGTTCACTGATTTACCCAGCACCTCCTAGTGGTTGCTTCCACGAGAGAATAAAACAGTTGCACATATGTGAAGTCCTAAAAATGCTTCTCCGGGTGGGCTAAGCGATTAAATTATTATTATCCTCGTCATCATCATTATTAGTATAGAAAAAAATGTTTTGTGTGGCTTTTGTATCCCAAAATAAGTTCGCACACATGTATGCATTACATCTATATGGCAATGTGTTGCTGAGGTAAGCTGCCAAGTCTCTCATGTGACCAAAATAATACATCCCTCCCCGGGCACACAAAGTGGAATATCCGTTTCCTATGATGGAATTAGGATATAATATAAGATATAATAGTTTAGGATCACCTCACTGACTGTTGTTTCTCGAAATTATGAATACCCATCTGATGGTAACGCATTTATTCTTTTTTCTCTTTTTCTTTTTCCCCTTTTTTCTTTCATTTTGGAAGCAAAAAGTTATCATATCTATGTTGCTGAATCGATTTCCTTGCATGGGTATTGGTGGACATTTTTGTCCTTTAGGAAAAAATAGATTTAAAAACTAACAAAATGAAAGGAGGTAATCTGGAGGGATCGAGATGTGAAGTTCTATGGATTACAGCTGAATCTGAAATTTGGCGAAATCACTGGGGTGCGATAACGTGGACGAGAACTCATTCGTCAAAACTCGGTATCTTGTTGTTGAGTAGTAATCGGGTAAAGCGTTGTATGATTCGGATAGTCAAGGTTCACCACATTTCTCAAAAGCTATTCGTTCATTGCGCAGAGGGCTATAGGGCTGACGTCAAAGTAAGATATCTATTTACATGTAGAATACTGGGACGCACCGGGGCGTCACATTTGCATGTGGGAAAGTCGGGTTTATTTGGGATGCGATGGATGAAAGTGGCATTTGGCGGTAATTCATTGAAGCTGGACATAAAGGCCCCGCTTTTACGATGATCCCACGCAGAGGGTAAATGAAATAAGTCTCACATACCTGATAATCATGTGTTGCTATCAGTTTATGCATTGCAGTTTCCCTACAAAATCATACACGAGAGAAAAATAACTGTACTATCGAAACATGGCAGAAGGAAATCCAGATTGCATATGCATATCTAACACCAAAAAAATTAAAATTCTCAATAACGCATTTCCATTTTTTGTTCCTTACAGGAGGTCAGGGGTCACCACAAGCAATGCCAGTATCACATGACCGGAACTTACATGTATATGGTCCTGGGGATATGATACCGCTCTACTCATGACATTGCATGCTATTTTTCCTGTGCCAAAAAAAAAGAAAGAAAAAGAAAAGAAAAGAAAAAAAACTGAATTACAATGCCCAGCAGCAAAACAGTAGTCGAAATGGAATTTCTATGTAGACAAAATGGGATACTAGAGCCTCGATTCCATACCCAAAAAAACATGAACAGCACCCGGTGGCTATCATTAGGTAAGTGAGGATATGTGTTGAACAAAAGTGACAGTTCCAATTAGGGAAACATGATCTAGAGTCGCATGCTTCTCAACCAATGAGATGAATAGCACGTAAAACAAGTTCACCTGCCATCCTTGTTTTTAAACTGAAACCAAAGTGGCTTTTTCCTTCTTTGAACATGAGGCCATAATTCAACAAATTTAAAAAGCCATTCTGAGCATTCACAAGAGCCAGGACAAACAGGAACCATTTCCTCCGGATAGTTGCACAGGAATTAGGAATTAAATGTCCCCATTCCCACAGGTGTAAGATCTAAATAAGCTGGTGTCTTCCACATACGCATTAACCACAAGTGTCTCCTTAATATATTTATCAAAAGTCGACATCCACATAGTTGTAAGAGCCACATTAACAAGGGTCTTTTCATATATTACCGGACGACCAAATCCCAACGCGAGCAAATAATAAATAAGCACATGTCTTTGTAGCATAGACTGCGTTGCTGTCAAATGTTTTAAACTGCGAAGGCTTTATGGTAGTGAAATACGTAATCCAAATGGGGGGAGGCAGGAACTTGAGCTCAGCGACATGCATTACGCTTGAAAGATCCGCCTTTGATCCCCACTTCAAAGAGGTCGACACAGTTGAAATGTCTACACACGAATATAGAGAGACACAGGAAAGGACTAATGAAATATAGGTTTTTGTTCTCTGTTTCAATGTGTTGCAGAGAATACATGTTAAATGAACTAGCCACCACAACGGAGGGTCTTCGTGCATAAAGTTGGAGTAGATATATGCTTGTAACCTGATATACAATGTGCTGAGCCACAAACAAAGGAGTAAGACAGATATACCGGCCTAGTGCTATTTATAAGCTCCATCGTATCAGAAATGCAATGAATTCCATTATAGCTTATAAAGCTACCCATCCTGACTTATGTATCGGTTTTATTCAAACATGTTGCAAGTGGTTACCCGCTGAGACCCTTTAATTTATGTGGACTAATGCAGCCTATGTCAAAATTCTACAGAAGAACGTGACTGTGCAATATGGACAATAGCACTTCTATATGTATATAGGTTAGACAGTGACAGGGTACCTTATGGAGAGTAAAGAGTTCATACTGAAGAATAGGGTAATGACTGCTAGGAAGTGGTTCTGAGCAAAAAGACCCAACTACAATTCCCCATCATACCAGAATGCTCTGTGGAATGTATTCATCAAATAGAGCTTACACCTGCCTCGGTCCCGCTCTACTTCTCTCGTCAAGTGGGCGGATTTTTGAGCCACAACAGATTCAAACTTCAACTGGCTTGCATATTTTCCACCATTTTGTAGCAGTACCTGTGTAAGTCTGTTAGTCCGAAGATATAAAAAAAGTGGTTTATGGGGGATAGAATAAAAAGTTTCACAATTTAACACGATTCCTTAGGTCTCTTAAAACAATTGTTATGCTAACTAAGATAAACCATATATCATATTTATAAATAACTATGAGACTTATGCTGCGTTGCTTTGCTATTTTGCCACTAAATAAAGAATGAAATGTATGAGTTTATCAGACGTTAATTGCGTTTGAGCAGTAGAAATTAAAGAAACTGATTACTAGAATGTAGTGGTCATTCCAGAGTTTGCTTTCAGATGGTACACAGAACTTCCCGTTATGAAATATCACGTGAAATCCGATAAACATGTCGATATGTCGTCATTCGTAAACAAATATATTCGACTATTAAAAGGTACATCTGCAATTTGCTCTTAATTTTTCCACTGATAGATTTAGAGAGCTGTCCTGGCGAAATGGTTATTACACCTGCTTCATGTGCGGAGGGTCCCGGGTTCAATCTGTAACTTCTTCAGGTTGCTTGTTTCTGACTCCTAACTGTGCCAGTAATAAAAAATAACAATATTAATACTTTCTTCAGTAGTGCTCAACTATACCAGTACTAAGAAAATAAGACAAACATTTTCTCATAAGTGCAAACATAAATACCAATTTTATTCATGAAAACCAGCTTTTTGGTGGCAACAAAATGCAGGCCTACGTTTGGTGTAGGAGTTTCAATGCTAACGACCAAAGTGATTAGGTCCCGGAAACAAAACAAAGGGGGAACAACATAGCTGATATTTTATTCTGTTGATTGAATGACACGTTTCAGATGGTTATGGTGACATCACTATTGAAAATTGCACCGGAAAAGATGCCAGAACGGGGTTTTTTTGTAGTTGTTGTCATTTCCAAGCAATTACATGCGCAAGTGCAGAATACATGTAGCTACACACACACACACACACACACACGTGTGTGTGTACTGTTGCTTTTTAAATATATTGTGTTGCCCTTTTACCTTTTTAATCACAAACAATTAACGACAGCTAAGATATCGAAAGGTATTTTTGGGTAACTACTGCTTACCACGGTCCATGGACTGGGAAGCGAAAATGTACAAATGCAAGACATTTATATGTCTATATTTCTGGAAAAGAAGATTTATTATAATATCAACTTTGTCAGTTCATTGTTAAATAAACAATAAACTCACTGGCAAACATATCAGATGTGTCTGACCCCTACGCAAAAAATCTTTGATATGCATTCGAGTCACAAAGGTACACATGAAATCTGTGAGAAAATGATGATTGAACCTATAAACAGTCATTTATACATTTGCATTAGGGGTCTGACATTTGACATGGTTGTCACAACGCTGAATGTTTATTAAACAATTAGATGACAAGATTGATCTAGAATCTCTGGGTCATGTCTATTCCAAAAACACATCCTTTCACATGGTTCCGATGATATTTTTTACTCTGTGAACTTCCATACGTAGCAATTACCCAAAATGCCTCTGGTGGCTCACTAACAAAAAAAAACTTTTAAACTATTGTCAAGATTTCATATTGATATCAATAGTATTGTTGACATTGCTATTTGCCACATCATTAACAAGAATGAAAAGAATTATTTGGTCGTGGAAGTCTCTTATTTTTCAGTGTTAAATTTTGAGTTTTTTTGTTCATCTAATCTGGTGTCGCGTAGATAAGCTCGAGAATACGATTTACGATTTGACAAAAAAATGAGATGTGGTAACAATGATTATATATATACCGACTGGAACCCTGCTCCTGGCGGCGAAGCAGTAAATCAGGTTGACCGCAATAAGTGACCGACTCTTATGATCAGGCGAATCAAAGCAACATGTTACAAACAAGTAAGCTTTCTTGCGTTGAGTTCATGTTCTTGTGTTGGTCGATAGTGCGCTATTTACTCAGAATATTAAAAGCAGTGTCATTGAATGGCAAAGAATACTGCCGAGATTCGCACATGTGGCTGTTGGTTCTCTCCTGTGATCTGGAGGGCAAGTTGTGATATCTCAATTCGATTTATATCACCGAAGTGTGATTCGTGCACTTAAATGTGAAAAAGCTATCCGCCCCTTGAACGCGGTGACATTAGTTGGTAAACTGGTTTGTGTTAACTTGAGAGTGTACATATCCCAATCAACCATTGTGGTTCAGAATAGCCATTTCAACAATGATTATGATCGAACACCTGATGAATAGGGTTGATTTTCCAAAATACATTACCCAGAAAAAATACTATCAAGTTTCTCAAATTTTGTTTCATTCCGGTATTGCACTTAAATCTAAATTTAGTATCTGTGCGCTTATTTGAAACACTTTTTAAAGTTTTGTCGATAATTACAATGCTCAAACGAAACAATACGATAGGAAAGACAACTTTTTCATGATTCTAAAACTACTGTTTGAAATAAAAACAAAAGACCCAGCTAATGTGCAATACAAAACAGGGGGGGGTCAAAGTTCAACTCTTCCAGTTCTAATGAAAACAAAAATTGTGTTCTCCGAGTCAGTAAAATGATCCCATGATTCAAATTTTTTGGGAAACGACCTTTCATTTTAGTACCGGCACGCCTGGGGTTCCGCAGCAGATACGAATGGTTTATGTCAATAGCTATCCGTGGCGTGACTCGGGGACAATGACCTAAAGCACGACGTGGAAAGCTGTTTACTCAGCCACTGACCTGGCAATGAAAGGGTTGATATCATGTCACAGGACGGAAAACAGAAGCCCGCCCCCCCCCTCCTCCGTTAAGGATGAGAAGATTTTTTTTTTTTCTTTTTTTTCGCACAGAGAGACTGTAGTTTCTCATATCCATAAAACATCTTGGCTGCAGTAGTTTCTCATGACTACGAGAGAAATCATAATAATGTGCTCCTTCCAACCCCTGTCATTTCACTCTAACTGATTATAATCATATCTTATTCTCATGGCTGCATCGCTACACGTCTGAAGATCGATCTCTTCCATCTTCTGTCCCCCAAAGAACTACATATTGCTATATATTTCAATTTAAAAAATCCATTTTGACAATTACGATGGTTTGTGTTGCGAATTTGTATACTTTTGAGCACACCCGTCGCTTTTGGCTATTTGATTGGGCCACTGTGGTCTGCAGTTGCCGGAACCATGTTAGTCTCTGTTCGCTGAGAATCCAAAGTGAATCATAATCATTGTCTGAAGCGTTGAAACTGACAATGGTATATGCTCTGTGATTTTCTCCGGTTGGAGGAAAGAAGAAAGTTGATATTAAAATATTTTTAGGGTTTTATGCCATGTGCAATATACCTGCTTACTTCGTTATACAACTTAAATCTGTTGGGGGAAGTAGTTTTGGATTAAAGGACTGGCTAACAACAGTTATATTTTTTGCGAATGAATGTCGATCAAGTCAGGAAAAAAAAAACAGGACAATTTGCTTTTCAAAATAGCACACATACTTGCACAATAGAATATGATATATATGTGTATATATATATATATATATATATATATATATATATATATATATATATATATATATATATATATATATATATATATATATATATATATATATATATATATGTGTGTGTGTGTGTATGTATGTACAGTGTATGTGTGCGCGCGTGCGTGCGTGCGCGCGCGCGCGCGCGTGTGTGTGTGTGTGTCTCATCATATTTATCTCAATATTTATGTAAGACGGGGACCATTGAGAAAACGCCAACATATTGATAAAAGGAAGAGGTGGTTCTTACTTCACGGCTCGGTGCACCAGTATACGCAACCACTGCGACATGCGGTGATATACGATTGCTGTTATTGGTCCCCTGACTTATTTTATTACAGGAAATGCCTTGTGTAGTGTCAAATTGACCCAAAGTAATTACTTAAATTCAATGTAAATATCTCAGCTAAATCCCGCTGACTCGGTAATGTAATGAACCAAATAGGTTGCAGACAGAACGGAAAATTTATAGACTTCATCCAAGCAGCAAAATATATCGCATTTTTTTAACTCTTTAGTTCACGAAAATCACAGGTACACAGATAAAGATAAAAACTAAGTTATTTGTCATCATGGGCACATCAAATAAACTTAATGTTCCCTTCGTGTGCCTGTATATGGCGTCATATAGTCTCATCTTCTAAGAATCGCGCAGTTTAAATATACACTTAGGATCGAGCAGACGAGATTTTATGGCAGACACCTTCACCTGCATTTCAATACTACTGGCTGGGCTATATCATATTACGATTTACCGCCTGACAATCTGAATACGGGGAAGGAGGCATAGGGTGCCGAAGAGTGACAATTGTCCGCAATTCTTCTCACACCGTTGGATTAAGTAGGTAACAGATGCAAGTCTTAAATGACCGGGATGGTGGCATAATAAGCGTCGTCTTCCATCAAGTGGTGGATAGAGGTTTCCATATTCCATGTTTTGCTTGCAGGCAGTGACAATTTGAGGAACACTCACGTTGACAATGTGCCTCTATGAAGTTGATGCTGATTTGTTTGGAATTTGGCGAAGAACGTTGGATCCCTATTAATATCAAAACCAAAAGACAGGACAATACATGTACCATTAGATAAAAAATAAGTTGTGTTAATTAATCAGTGGCACAGTCAAGTCTAGACTGACAACAAGAGTAATATTGTTACATTCTGGCCCACTATCCTGGCATTGTGTCACTGTTCAACGCCGGAACTCCAAGCGTCTTTCCTCTTGGAACACTCCAATTGAACCTTCATACTAAGATTGACAGCACTTCAGTGCTTCGTTTTGGTGAAATTTCCAGTATGGTCTCAGACTGCCATTGGCGCTGTTGGAAAAATTGACTGGTGGGTGCAATCAGACTGACCTCTGACTTTTTTTTGGGGGGGGGGGGTTGGGTTTTTTGGGGGGGGTTTGGGTTGGGGTTTTTTTGTGTTATTTTGTTTTGTTTTTGTTTTGTTTTGGTATTTTTTTGGGTTTTTTTTTTTTTTTTTGTTTTGTTTTGGTTTCTTTGTTATTTTTTTTGTTGGGTTTTGAGGGTTTTTGTTTGTTTTTGTTTTGCGTTTTCCTATTTGGGGAAACATGTTTGCTTTTTATTCTTGCTTTGTGTGGGTGTGTGCATACTATGGAAGCAAAGCTTGCTAAGAATTTAAACGGTGAGGTAGACCTTTGAAGACAACTTACGCAGGTCTGTCTGCTGTCAGAGAGATTCAGCACGTGACGTGGCATTATATCAAGGATCATTGATACTTTTTTCCAAGGTGAGTTCACAGCATTACAAGAGAGAGAGAGAGTGAGAGAGAGAGAGAGAAAGAGAGTGAGAGAGAGAGAGACAGACACAGAGAGAGAGAGTGAGAGAGAGAGAGAGAGAGAGAGAGAGAGAGAGAGAGAGAGAGAGAGAGAGAGAGAGAGAGATAATTGCTGGTTACAGACCAATTTAAGGTATGCATGTTTGGTAACAGGATCGTTCTGCCTCCAATAACTGTAGCTGCCTTTTTCACGACGGTATTTTGCTTTGTTAGTGACGCAGGACCGTCTAGCAATGTCTGTAGCGAAGGCATCTTCAATTGATCTGTTGGTGCAAATGCCATAGTGTTTCCTTACAATTAAATTTCACCCAGCACAAAATAGTCCGGCACCCTGCGTTTGTGTTTTGAATGTTTAATATCTTGTCAGACTGAACGTGTACATTTCCTCGTTCAAAGACATTATCATCTATTTTTTATTCAGAGCGTCAGATTTGAAAATATTTATAATTCTTTTGTACCATCGCTTTGTAAAAGAACAAAACTCCTGTAATGAAAAAAAAAACGTGGTCCTCCCAGGTGGTGTTACGAGTGATATTATGTGAATTTGATAAGAAAATCCGTTGAAACTTTGAAAATGCTACGTATTTTCAAAGCAGAGACCTTTCGGCGCAATCATGATTTTCTTACTTTTGGTAAAAAAATCTCAAATCAATGCTTGAAAGATGATAGATAGCATAATTTACATGCTTAAATCTATCCAATTTAATCCGTTAAAACGTTGCGTGTATTCTGCATATCTAATTGCTGCCACAATGAATTAGGTTGGCCAACTTTGGCAAAAAGACGTCATAATTTTAATTTATTTGATTCTATAAAATGATCAACAGGCTGATCCCCGCTTATCTTTAGGAACTGATCACAGTCGATGCTAGACACACAACTATCCATGCTCGGAAGCGCCTCAGCTTGAGGCAAGTCAAGTTGACGTCGAAACGCTTTGAGAATTCCATCTTTCCTTCTACTATTAAACTCTGGAATGATCTACCGGACGATTTAGGCAAACGCCTACGATTACTCAACTTAAATCGAAACTGAAAAGCACCCTCCTATCTGTTGATCCTGTGCCAGGTAGCTATTCACACGGCAAAAGATTTCTTTATATTATTCACTCTCAGCTACGTTTGCATTTCTGCCGTCTCAACTCTCATCTCCATAGATTAAATGTTCTTCCATCTGCAGCATGTGCTTGCTTAGATCCTAATGAGAGTTCATACCACTTCCTTTTGGGATGTCCTCTCTTTTCCTCATATGGAGTATTTTTATTGGAAACGGAATGTAGTATTTTGGCACCGGGAGTCAATTCAAACCTAGTTGTCCATATAGCATGCAATGCATTGCTTACTTATCTTGCACACGGTGATGATAATCTTTCCTCTAATGAAAATTACTATACTTTTTAGGCTGTTCAAAATGCCATGATAAACACAAGACGGCTTATACATTTAGTTGGTACGAAATGAATTTTATACTAGCATATTGATCAATTGATTTGCCCTATGAACTCTAATGTCCTGTGTGTTTTGTACATATGATCGTGTGTCTCTCTGTGTCTGGAGAGCTAATCATTTTTTTTACCTTTGTACTATTAGGTGATCGAGGTTAAATAAATACACACATGTGTTTAGATTAAAATAAATTAATCATTTTGAAGGTCGTTTATAATCTGCCAAATAGGTACTTGACAAAACTACTTTTGCATGTTGACTGCAGAATGCACACCTGTAAGGAAAGTGTTCTCATGCTTGTAACGTTCCTTTAAAACTCACAAGGCCTCTGTACTGCACATACAATATTCAACTGCTTTTGGGACCTTCATAGTACTAATACACCGTAAACAAATAAGGGACATAAGACAAGAATATGACCGAACAATGTGTTCACAAGATGTGTCACAGTACACAAGTGGCGCCAACAGGGAAAATGGTCCCTTATCAGACTTATCAGCCCCAAGTGCACACGAGGGGATAATGGAACAAAGATATCTTCACTGTTGCTTGAACTTTTGGACTTTATTGACTACACTAATATTTACAATGGTAATCTGTCACATACATACATACATACATACATACATACATACATACATACATACATACATACAACAACAAGAACAATAACAACATTGAAAAAGAAATACAATGGGATACACATTACACATGCACAAATGCAACAAACAATTATATATTATGAAGCAATTAAGCGAGTAGAAAAAAATAGATAAAGGTAATTTGATGTCATAGAGGTCCGTTGATGTCTGTACATTCTTTTTGGTAAAAGGCAAATTTTGAAATCAATTCTGTACCGTTTAAACTCATGATGAATATAAATAAGTGTTCATCGTCAAAGCTATCTCAGTTAAAAATCTGTTTTATTTCGCTCAAAAATTTGTTTCTTGTAGTTGTAAATTTAGAACATTTTAAGTGATAGTGTTTTTCATTTTCGTTTACATTGCAAATATCACAAAGTCTGAGATCAACAGGAATTTTGTTTGGTCTTTTGTGGCGTCCAGTTTCAATACTTAAATTATGTGCACTTATGCGAAGGCGGGTAACATATTTGCGTATATCGAAATCTTTTATCTGGTGAAGGTATAATTCTAAATTGAAATCCGTTTTTAAAAAAATATACGTTCGCAATTTTTTATCTTGATCACCTTGAGAATTAAATCTTGCCCCCATTGAGTACAGAATTTACTTTTGATTGCTGATTTGAATAGTTTTGAAGGGTATATGCCTGAACTGTTTCCTTGGTTATGCCAAATTTCTTCAAGATTTAAACCTAGAAATGTATTTTTGGTAGTACTGACCCATTGAGAAGATAGATTAGTAGGGAAGTCTAGATTACACAAATAACAGTCGTACAATAAGCTGTCGGGTGACACATTTGTTATTCGGAAGAAGTTTTTACACACTAGGTTGATAATTTTTAAAGAAAGGGGTGTTTTGCCAAGTGAACTTAAAACAGCAACGTTAGAAGCTTTGCGATGAACACCTAGACAATATTTTAAGTAACTCATATATAACCTTTCGTAGCTTAGTTTGTAATACCCAGATAAGTTATTGTTTAGGAATGTTTTTTCAGGTGATATTGTATAGGCACCCCATGTTTCACATGAATAAAGTAATATTGGAGATATAAGTTTGTCAAACAAACTTAGGCTTTGTTTAATGCTTGTTTTATTGATTGGAAGGATACGTTTTAATCTTCCAAGGGCTTTGTTTGCTTTTTCACATAATCTTTTAATAGCATTCTCAAAAGACCCATTTAATGAAATTTCAATACCAAGATAAGTATAGCTACTAACATTTTTCTAACAGTTTATTGCCAATAAAGAAACTCTTTTTAATCTTTCTACCAGATTTGTTAAATATCATTATTTTTTATTTCTTAACATGCTTGTCTTTGACGTGCTCGGGTTAAGACGTGTACAATCATTAAGCACGCTGTAACTATCATGCTTCAATTTCGTTCACTTGTGACCGCAAAATGCGAATTGCATCCCGTGCTGTATATTTTCTGTGATAATTCTTTTTTTCTTTTTTTTCTTTTTTTAAATTTTCACCTGAAAAGATGTGTCATAATGTGATCATGGCGTAACTCTCGTCTGCAATATATCACAATGTGGTTTCAGGTTCAATGGAATCAGGTATTATTGTGCCATTTTGTAAGGAGATTTTATCTCCTTTTTCGTTTCTGTTTGGCACAAGAATTTAGCTTGACGGAAATCTAGTCAAAGAAAATCTTGATTTGTGGCCCTTGGAGCCGATACACCACAAGGTTTAACATTCATAAGTAGCTTGTTGACGTTTTTTATTTGAACTGGACTATTCAAACACCCATACGTTTGATAGAAATCGTGGAACCATCAATAACATCCACCCAGCCTGGCCTTGTCAATCCGTGCTTGATCCCTATGGTTTTGTGACCATTGTCATATACGTCACTTAAGACTGAGTAGGCTTATACGAAGGTATTTTGCAAAAGTGTTCAATCTGCACGCAGCTGTGATGAAATACGGCAATTCTGTAATGTCTGATAGTGGACAATGTGGTCGGTATTCACATTTCTTCAATGGTATCGTGTGCTTATCACATGACAATGGTGAATAATTTACCCGAGCAAGGTTAACCCTAAGAGGAGCCATGTTTAGTGCTGTTTTCTCTGACAAATATTTCACCCACCGATATTTCCAATTTATCTGTACAACCAGCTTGTTCCCTTTGAACAAAAATGTGAACTCGAACCAGTTGAGCCACAGCATGACCATGTATCTATCTTTTTCACATGGGAGGGTGAATGACAGGTATACACACCCACACACACACACACACACACACACACACACACACATACACTCGCACGCACACACACACACACGCGCGCGCGCGCGCGTTTTTAGGCAAAACAAGTACTACGAGAAATTCGCCGTTCATGAATGCTGGAGCCAGGCTTAAAGTATTGCACGAGAGTGCATGTATCGCCTACGCCGGCAAGCTTCGAATTCTCCTGCGGATATGCGTAAGTGTACTTATGGCGCTTGAATTGTAAACGCGATACTAAAGAGGGACACTATCCACCCTCTCTTGTTTCTAAAGGAAATCAGTTTCAAATTACAACGTCGTGATGGCTGGTGCCCATCCTACTCGTACTTTAACACACTGAAATAGAGGGGAGAGGTTGTTAGTTCCGCTCAATATCAGTTACAGCCAATAAATATTAAAGGTCCGCAATTCAACCAGCGTTTCAAAATGAAACCTACATAGGTTCAGCAAATTTTCTTACAAGACTTAAAGAGTTAGAAGATCGTGACCAGATCAATTCGTTAAAATTGACCCCTTGACCTTTATGATTTAAGTATAAGAACCCCCACTCCCCCTATATTTTACGAATAAATCTACATGAATCTTTGGTCAATTAGGTTTGTCCCCAAAACAGCTGTCCGCACAATTAATACAAAGGAAAGCTACCTATTGAACCGTCGTTTGAAGTGTTTATATCATGCTGACAGGTCTCTTGTACAATTCTCTAACCAGATAGTTTGTAATAAAGAGGTTTAAGTGAAACGTTAAGAAAACAACATTGCTCACCCGGGTGGCTGCGGCCTATTAACAACAGGAGTGGTTCCATTCCGTCCCTGCCTTTGCTCACACTTTTTTTTTTTTTTTGTAACTCATGTTTAACCCCTTCCCCCTTAAACTTGCCAAAACTGGCTGGTGGTCAAATGTCGTCTGCTTCAGTGTTTTCGGCTAATTTCAACAGTGATGAAAAAACATTTTACTGAGAATCGTAGATAAGACCTATCAAGACGACATGCCCCAGGTCATCAGACTTCCTTGGCAAGGGCTGGGCACTTAGTGCCCAAACCTTGCCAAGGAAAGCTGTTGACCCAGGAAAGGGTTAATTTTGTTGCTTGGCGGCTTTCCAGTGACAGACTAACCCTCTCGTCGTGCATTTCATACAGCTACTTTGAGCAGGATAAAAGACCCTATGTATGTACCATATAAATAAGTCACTGTCCCCGATACAATAATAATGTGAAGGGCTTTAATTTTATTAAAACATTTTACTTCTCCCCAGAAAGACCACCACTGACCCTATGTATATATACCAGACATCGTTTTCAATTTAAGGGAGCTTAATAGCAGACGAAACGGTTCAGTGCGTTACACATGATCACTTTCTGGTGAACCTAACTGTAGTCTGTGTGCACTATTTTCGTCGAGAATGTGAACATGATAAGGTTCCACGGGGGTAATTATGCCTGTGCTGAGGTAACACGATTGGAGAGTGCCAATGCAATATGAGGCCTAGGGATGCAAGGGGCTGTATATTAAACAATTTTGCTACCAGAAAGGCAGATTTTGGCTTGATAGTGGAAAACAATGTATACTTTGAGCTGACATGAATATTGTGAAGGTATGTACACTGGCATCAGTATACACAGTGATTCAGCTGGAGTCGACACCGTGTGCGCGCAATGATTTTGCAAGTAGTACTACGCAGAGCTGGTAGCCATGGCAATTTGCTGAAAAATTTTCCCATTCATGCCCATGTTTTCTGGTGTTTATTTGATGTAAAAAATTCTTACACACTTTTTGGTGTATAAAACATATATGTTTGTAATCCATTAAGTGAACTAGAAGGTGGTAGCTCTGTTCGTCTGTATTTCCACAGGTTGAATTACTGGCGTGAAACGATAAAGTGGATTTCATGTTTGCGACCATATGGAGGAAGGAAAAGATTGTTGCTACCCAGATATCTTCCTGTATATCTTTGGGGGGCAGATTTAAGTGGCGCCTATTGGTTTTTGTTTTCTTTAACTGTTGAAAGAGAATAAGTTGATTGCATGTCTTAGGACAATTAAACTAAGCCCTTGGAACTACTCAAAGGTAGCGCTATCAAAATGCGACGTAATTTTGACCTTTCTTTGTTGTTGCTCACACTTTCGGGACCTTTGCCTTTCACTGCAGCGAATGTGTCATATTGCTGTTCACCAACCACATTTGAATCAAATTGTACTGCGCATGTTTAACAATGATGTGGAGGAAGATGGCAATCGGTTGACGGTATGTGACATTTCTTGTGAAAATGATGGAAATCCGTAGCTCAAAATACATCTTTATAGAATTGAACTTTGCGAATAAGGGGTTATTTGTCGGAATGAACAGATGGCTAGCCTGCATACGACATAATGAGCTAACATATGTTATTGGTTCCAACTAAGCACATTGAAGAAACACGTACTACATCATAAGGTTTTTAAAGAGTAATTACAAAAATAACAACGGCGCGGATGCGTATGTAGTACAACTGAGTGATACAGCATGACATTACAAGACAGTGCTCCTGACCCAGTTTTAAGTCATAAACTATCACTGCACCTTGCAACTAGGCTTGCATTATATTTAGCCATAAGGCCACAGTTAGATTCAACGCTCACTTGACATATTTATCATCTTTTGGTACAAATCCACGTGCACATAGCATGGATAATCATTTCTGACATGTACGGTTGGTCAGACGACAGGGTTAGCGTGTTAGATCGTTTAGTCCTTTTTGCGGACCAAGATTTTCGATGTACATTGCAAAACTTGTAAGATTCAAACAGTGTAACGTCGAGCAAAATTGTCAATTTGCAAACATGTGCTTCATAGGGACATAAATATAGTTTCTACAGTGTAATCATATTAAAAGAAGAGCGGGTGAGACAACGATGTCACTGACTGAAAGGAGTGATTGGGTATTTTACAGGGTATCTCCGTTGAATGAGGCTTTGTAAGACAAAAAGTAGTACACAGAAGGAATTTGTAGTGTACGAAGCACTTTAAAAGGCGGCACAAAACATTATGTTGGGACTCTAAGTATGGGGGTGTTAGTGGGGTTCTTTTTCAAAAAAGGCTCCACTATATCATGTGTATTAGGTAATATCAGCCTTTTGACGGGTCCGTCCCTGTAATTCAGCCCAGTAAACCACATGGAATTAATTACCGGCACCGTATATATACCTAAGGACATTCTTCATTAACCACTAACAAATGGTATGATGTCGAATCCACATGCACATGTGCTAGCATCAGAGCTTGTTGTCATGGTATTGGCAAACCTCATTTCCTATTTGCAAAAGCCACACTGCATATATAACAGGCTAATTAACGGTTTTTCGTTTTCATTTTTTTTTAATTCTATTTTATTTTTACCCTATTTTATAGGTAATAATCCATATATATACATATATATATATATATATATATATATATATATATATATATATATATATATATATATATATATATATATATATATATATATATATTGGAACGCCGTTTCTCCTTTTATTCAGTATTTGAACATATCATCAAATATTTTAAGATAGCACTACTTTATTATTTTACTGACCGACTCAGTACATATACTGCATAACCGTGATGACATGGCACTCGCACATGACAACCTCCATTAAACCATTATTTTCAAGAATGGGTATTTGGTCGAGCGGATATGCGCGTTTCCCATTTCAGCTAGGCGACTGTTGCCAAAGGTTGCAAGTTCGAGTCCCATTCGTTCCGAACATGAATTATTAATTCGATTTAATCTGAACACGAAATGTATTTGAAGATATGTCTTATTCTAGAAAATCCATGTAATAATATCATCAATTGCATTTAATAATATCATTAAATCGATTTATTGTTTTGAATAAATATGATACATGTATATTTAAACATATGTATAAATGTACTTTGTCATAGCATCGAATCGATTTGATCATATGTTGAAATAACCAGATAATTATTCTTATTACTAAATAAAATTAATGATATGTTTTATTCGATTTCATGTGATGTTTAAACGATTAATTCTGTTTCATGTCATCATGCATCTAATGATATCACTAAATCGATTTATTGTTATGAATAAACATGGTATATTTAAACATATGTCTAAATGGGTTTAGTCATATCATCAAATTGACTTGATCATATGTTGAAATACCCAGATTATTTATCTTATCCTTAAATAGAATTATTAATGTGTTCAATTCGATTTCATGTTATATTTAAATGCGCCCCAGGCCACAGGAAGACAATAAAATCAATGCTCCCCCAATGAATAGAGCTAAAATCATAAAAGCCTTGCAAGACACGCAGCGGTCGTGCGCACGTGGCGAAAGTCGAAAGTCACGCGTAGAAGGTCGCTCGGAAGTACTTCAACAGAATTAGTTTTATTATTAATTATCTAAGGCCATTTCCGGTTTATTTGATCAAAACATCAAATATTTGGTGTTATCACTAAATATTTGGTGTTAATTCAGACCAAAAAGAGGGCACATCTTTCTAGTTACAGAAGTAATAAATGATATGTGCCAATCACTATAATCATAAGGGATGGTTCAACATTTTCATCATTTTTGAATTAGTACTTACAGTACGCAAGGGGGGAGGGGGTTAAATGGGTCTGTACACTTTCACAGGATATGGAAAATGATGGTCAATTTTTGGCCTGTTTTGTGCAATTTTGGTATGATTTGGGGGGAAAATCATCATTTTTAAAGTACTAATTTGGGGGGAGGGAGGGGGTCATGAAATTAAGTACCCTAATGACTAATTCAAAAATGATGATAATGTTGAACCATCCCTAACACCAAATGGATTTCAACATTAGACCAAATAACGTCTATTTAATCATCACAACAAATCGCTTTAATTAAATCTTCAAATAGAATTTCACTTGAGTCTAAAAAGGATCAAATAGAATTTTACTTATGTCTAAAAAGAAGCAAATAGAATTTTACTTATGTCTGAATAATTTTCCATGTGGACTTATCATGAAACAGTTTTGATGATCTGATTAAATGCAATTGATGATAACATTAAATGTATTTAGTAATATCATTAAAAAAGAATAATGTTATCATCAACTATTTAATGATATGTTGAAATACTGAATAAAAGGAGAAAAGGCGTTCTATAATATGTATATGTATGTATATATATATATATATATATATATATATATATATATATATATATATATATATATATATATATATATATAACAATTGCCCCTCATGTGGATATATATGACAACATACTTCACTGCAGAGACCTTTCTCACCCTTACTTAGAAAAATCTACCAAACCAATGAGAGCGCTGAATGTACATATAACGGCATGCAGAAAAAGAACTGCTGCTCATCTTTTGTACAGAGCTTAAACTTGTCTGTTGACGACTTATCTAGAATATTCACTGAACTTCAGATTACTCACAAGTTTACAAAAACATAACTAGGAAAGGTGATTTGCTGCATAGCAAATCAGTGTGTGTGTCTTCAAAGCATATTGGTATGGCAATGTATAACTTATCCATAACGCAGCAGTAGAAGTTGGAATGGCATCTCTGTCTATTAGAGCTTTGAAGTTATTCAAGATTTAAAATTAATTTCCAATGCTGCTATTTAGCATAATTTAAATTGCTACAACTTTTATTTTTAATTCATTAGGTGCGCACTGGTCAACAACCCCCTGGTAGAAGTTGAAATGACATCGCTATCTATTATAGTTTTGAAGATATTCAAGATTGAAAATTTCGAATACTGCTAATTAGCATAATTTAAATTTCTACAACTTTTGCTTTAGATTCATTACATGCGCAGTGGTCAACAACCCCCTAGTAGAAGTTGAAATGACATCAATATCTATAATAGTTTTGAAGATATTCCAGTTTTAAAATTTCAGATGCTGCTAATTAGCATAATTTAAATGGCTACAACTTTTGCTTTAGATTCATTACATGCTCAATGGTCAATAACCCCCTAGTAGAAGTTGAAAAGACATCTCTATCTATAATAGTTTTGAAGATATTCAAGTTTTAAAATTTCCAATGCTGCTAATTAGCATAATTAAAATTGCCATAACTTTTGTTTTGAATTCATTAGATGCACAATGGTCAATAACCCCCTACTATAAGTTGGAATGACATCTGTATCTATTATACTTTTGAAGATATCCAAGATTTAAAATTTCAAATGCCCCTAATTTGCATATTTTTAAACATCTTTATTCCTCTGTATAAAACGGTCAAACTTCTTGTATGGAGGTACAATCATGCCAAGTTTGGAGTTTCTAGGTATAATAGTGTCCGAGAAAAGTGTCGGACAAATTTGCTGGTAAAGAAGAAAGAAAGAAAGAAAGAAAGAAAGAAAGAAAGAAAGAAAGAAAGAAAGAAAGAAAGAAAGAAAGAAAGAAAGAAAGAAAGAAAGAAAGAAAGAAAGAAAGAAAGAAAGAAAGAAAGAACTCGAGGAAAAACAGAAAAGTGTGTGTTGACACACAAACACTTGAATTAACTCGAAGCTGAATCGCACACTTGGCCGATCAGTATCAGCGAAATCAGTCAGTGTCTGGCATCGTCTGCGCGGGATTCATCCCCCACCCATGATGATGATGATGATGATGATGATGATGATGATGATGATGATGATGATGATGATGATGATGATGATGATGATGATGATGATGGCTATGGAAATGAATTTAAGCAGTATGAGTTTTAAAATGTTCACTGCGAGGTTCTGTCGAGCGATGAATTGTTTGAACGAGTGATGTCTAATTATGTTTGCCGTACTGCATTCATGTGGTTTTTCTCCCTCTCATACCTGACAATAATAAAATTTTGCATTTTCAACAATTTACCCATCACTAATTAGAGGATCAATTTTTGTTGGTTTGTTAGTGACAAGAGTCTTGCCTCACTATCACAAATGAATTAGGCTAGCTCTCGCGACTTAGAGACAATATTTTCTCTAGCGGCATTTGCATGACTTCTTGTGCAAAAGCAACAAAACGAAGTGGGCTTCCCCATATGTTGACAATAAGGAAATAGTTTGAATTTGTGTGTTCGCATGCCAAAACACTCAAGCGAGCATGCTTGTGGAGGTATGTGAGAAAATGCAATCCAGCGTCACTGGCCTTTCACGGACAAAGCGCCTGTGGGGAATGGCTATGGAGATGGTGCTCAGCGCCAAGCGCGTTGTACTTTTGTGCTCATCGCTAATAGAAGCAGTTCCATGCGGCCAAACAATTTTTGCCATTGATCAATTACATTTTTCTTGATACTAAACGGATTGTGACAATGACGAGTCTCCAGAAGCTTTTGGCACATTTGGTTGTCGAGTGAAGAACATGTGGCGATGCGATGCGATTTTTTTCTTACATGCCCCGAATTTAATGTGAGCACGTTTGAGCATGCTCGAGAATAATGCTGGCGACGGGGAGGGGGAAGGAGGGACTTGTGTGCGAGCTGTACATATTCAAATGGAGCTGTTCAGACCCATCAAGAGATTTTTCATCAACCTTCCACAGTAGGCCTACAGATATCGTCCTTATTCTAAAAAGCAAAATTTGTGACAAAAACCAGTATCCCACCGTTCACACTGTAGAACTACACCGTGTATAGGTTTTGTATACTGTAGAATGTTATTCATCATTGATTGTAATGGAAGTGATTAGAAAATAGCGAGAAAATACTGTTAATCTTTGATAAAAGAAAAGTAAGTAAAATCAATTAATATTTATTTTTTCAAATTTCTTTAAAACACAGATCTAACTTATTAGGGTGAAAATTAAAATAAAAAGGCAGATCACCAAAATTAGTTTTTTACCACTTTGTCATAAAAATGAAAATTATTTTAAGCGAAGGCCTTATTACACCAGTGCACTGCCAGGTGGAGTGTGTACGTCATCCAGTGTAACGTTATGGACAACACCTATCGCAGGTGAAGAGCCCCATTTCTTTCATTCTTGATTAGATGATCAAAATTTTGTCGAAATTCCGAAGACAAATGTGTGTTCGTACTTGAAATAAATGTCCAAGCCATGGACGATCAGTACTGCGATCCATACGTGTTTCATATTCCTATATTCTAAAAAGTGCATGAGGGTTATTTTGGTTTTATATATATATATATATATATATATATATATATATATATATATATATATATATATATATGTATATATGTGTGTGTGTGTGTGTGTGTGTGTGTGTGTGTGTGTGTGTGTGTGTGTGTGTGTGTGTGTGTGTGTGTGTGTGTGTGTGTGTGTGTGTGTGTGTCAAGCTGGGCTGCTATCCGACACACCATCTGGCAGTCAAGGCTCCGTAACCTGCTCTGACAGAAAAGTTACCGGTTGAATACTGTTTATTGCCTTTGAGGCTGATATATATATGTATGCTTATCGACATATATGTATATTAATGTGTTGTACGTGTTTAGTTAAAAACAAGTTCCTCAATGTTCCAGTATTTATGCCGGCAGTAACAGGGATGTTTTTGGGGGTATTGAACTTCGTCACGAATTGCAGGTAAGTGTAGGAAGATATTCGATTTCTGATAAGGAGATATAACGTTTAGGAGTACGTGCTTGTATTCGATTCAGAATAAACCACGAGCGCACGAAGTGCGCGAGTGATTTATTCATGAATCGGATACAAGAAACCACGATTATGAGTTATATCTCTTTCTTAAACCATGTCATCTTTTCAATGATTTTCATATTGTAGTGCCTTGTTTACCCTTGTTATCAGGGTTGCGGCACAGAACTATTTTTGACCCACCTATACACGTGCGTGTCACGTTTCCCGCTACATGCACAAGTGACCACCTTGAAAGCACTAAAAAAAAACCAGATCTAGCCTGGTAGTGTAGTTGTAAATTATCAACCAGGGTTCGAATCCCGCTAGGTACTATGAAAGATTATAAAATATATTTTTGTAAAAAGTAGAGAAAACACGAGTTGTCTGTGGCATAAATTTCAAAGCCCACCTTTCTGGTCACCGAAAGTAGTGCCAATGTAAGACGATTGCAGTGAATTGACTTAAAAAACTGAGGAATAAACCACTGGTTGTAACAAAAGAAGCATAATTTAATATTCAAGCGCGGATCCAGAGGGGGTGCGGGAGGTGCGCCCGCACCCGCACACCCCCCCCCCACACACACATACAAAGTGAAACATATTTTCTTTGTAACTCTGCAAACATCACTAATTAATATACATGAAAAATAAAATTGCCAGTTAAGTAGTAGCCGGAGTTTGGTTTCACTCCAACAGTGAGTCCGAGACCTGTCAAGTCTCCCGATTTTTGACTTGTCGTCCGGCTTGGGCATATGAAGGAAAAGTACAAAAATACATAAATCTGTCTAACTTTTACTGTAAGCTGCGAAGGATGCAGACCATTTTCATTGCCCATGTGGCTGCGCATACATAGTTCATATGAATCAGAATGTTTAATGACTGTTCTGCAACAAAAGAACAGCAATCTGTCGAAAGGGACAAAGCAGACATATGCAAACACTGAACATCAACAACAATATGAGAAGATCAGACTTCAACATAAGTCCCAGGTGGTCATATTCATGAACATTTCCAATACTTTTACCTTGAAACATTAACCTTGGATGGCGTGTGGTAAGTCGTTTTCTGCTGAAAATAATTTCTAGTGTTGTGGGATTTGAATGTCAGCAGACACTCCCGGGACCAGTCAGAAGTCAGTAAATATGATGTATATAATAAAGGAAAATGATGGAACTTGATAATGCCATGTATCAGTGAATCATATATTAACCTGATATCTCAGGGTGTTTGTAGGCCTACAATTATTTGTCTGTTCAAAATTGCATTATTTTGTCCCGAGAATGTGTCAGATTTCACCATTTTGCATGCTTAACTTAAAAAATACGGAAGGGGGGGAGGGCAGGTAGGCTCGGACCCTTCTTGTGAAGCTTCGCGCCCGTCAGGCGCTTGCACCCAGCTCGCTCTGTACAGGTTTTCAGCTGTAAAATTTCTGGATCCGCCCTAATTCAAGTGAGGCGACAGTGCTGGGGCATATGCGCGCTATGTTTTCGGTTGAACTGAAAGATTCAAGTCCGATCGTGGCTGGAGCTTTACCTGTTTTATAGCCATATGGATTGGACCTCAATAAATTGACCCTTGACCTTTGACAGTAGGTCAATGTTATTAACAATATACTTCAACAAACCTTTAATGTTACGAATTGTTTTTACAGTAGAAGTTCTATGATAATGCCATGTAGCAGTAAATTATATTTTCAACCTCATATTTCAGTGTGTTTGTACAATTATTAATTTTGTCTGTTAAAAATTGCATTATTTTGTCCCCAGAATATGTCAAATTTCACCATTTGCATGCTCAACTTAAAAAAATACGGGGGGGGGGGTATGTCCCCTGACCTTTCTTGTGAAGCTTTGCGCCCCTCAGGCGCTCGCAACCAGTTCCTTCTGCACATGTTTTTCAACACCCCGGCTGTAAAATGTCTGGATCTGCCCCTGAATATATAAGTACAATGTCCATAAATTTGTATTTTACGGGTAACTCGCTCAACTTTCCGCGCTACGAGAATACGTGGCTTTTCCCCATTGCTTTATGTCACAGTATCCTGCACCACAAGTAAAATTTGTTTTGGGGCCAAACAAAAATGTGACGATGCATGCTTTAACAGTTCACATAAACAACTAAAGGCACATTGTCTTGAAGATAGCTTAAATCTTGTTCAGATCCATTTTTTTCCTGAAGGAGTTTCCATTCATCCGTACTCACACTGTGCTAAATATCTGTCATCATTTCTCAAAACATAAGTGAGTAGAATCGAAAAGTTGTTTTCCCTTCTCAGTTAACGTATCCCATACATCAATTTACGTATCCCATAAATCTCTATGTACATTACTGATATTCTGTTGCCCGTGTTTTGAGTAGTATTCATATGTGCATCTTTGAGTATCCTTTATATATGTATTTGCATTTACATGATTTAAGTGGCGGTCCAACTGTGAAAGTTTATTTTAAATAAATATATCGGCGTTAGGATGCAATATTTTAACATTTGAAAACAATTAGACCAATTAGTGTCACAACTTAAGTTATAAATTTATAATGCTTATTTCATATAGTGGCGAAATTGTTGTTTAATTATGAATACGTGCGATATGGTATAAGACTTATAGGTTTTTGACCAATTAGTTTCACAACTTAAGTTCTCAATTTATAACGATCATTTCATGCAGAGATAATGTCCTATGAAGTCTGACTATGGCTCTAACGACGGGATCAACAGTTTCTTTCTTCTGCGAGTATTGTCTGCAGAAGTGTGTATAATGTACATACAATCTTGTAAGTGTGGCTTCGCTGCACTCAAGGGCGTGAATGTGCATATACTTTCAATTTTCGTCAAATTCCATGTACTTTTGTTTTCAGATTTGCCATAAAGTCGGAACAGTGATATTCAAGGATGGACACAAAAGTTTCCTTCCCAATTCCTTGTCGCCCAATGTTGCCAAGCTTGTGATTAAAAAGTACGTGTAAGTAGATTTTACGAGGGAGCGAAGCGGCCGAGGAGGCAAGGTTCCCCTCCGGAGCTGGAAAATTTTGAAAAAAAAAGAGAGCATAATGATGCATTTTCCTAAACTTTAAGTCACTATTCACACTTATTTTCATTTTTTTTTTCAAGTACCCAGATTTACGAGGGGATTTTTAAAAGAAACGAGAAAAGGGCCTGTTGGGATTTTTTCGACGTAGTACGTAGATGGATAAAAAAAAATACGTAGATCTCGTACTAAAGTTGCAAACTTGGCAACTCTGGTCGCCTATATTTAACTTGCTGAAATTGTCGTTTTGCCTGACTGGAAAGTTGCCTGCATCACGCTAATTTACAGAGTTGTAAGATAATAAATCATGGTACATTGCTAAAGGAATTGGAAAAGAACTCTGTCAGAGGTAATGAGTTAGAATGAATTAAATCCTATTTATCTGGCAGACAACAAAGACATAAAAGCACGGATGAAACGTCTGGTTGCTGTTAGGTCACTATTGGGGTCCCACAAGGGCCTGTGATTGGACCTTTGTTGTTTGTCCCGTATGTAGTCAGTGTATTTTTCGAGGTTTCTGTGACCTGTTTGCCCCCATTATGTTAATCTAGTCAAGATCCTAAAGTGAGAGAAATCCATTCAAATCTATAACAGGAGGTCACGCATGTCGACACATGGATTAATGGTAATCAACTGGAGTGAGTATAGTTACTTATGCCTAAATCGCCGGCGGTTTTAGTTTCTGACAACTCCAACGATCCAGGAATTACCTGATCTGGATCTGCACTTGAAAAAGTCCAATCATCGAGATACCTCAGTTATTATAGTCATGTGCCAGTAATTTAAGGAGCCAGTATATACAACTGTCAGCATCTGGGCCAAAGCTTTAGAAACCATTTACATGGCCTGTTTTCAACCAGTGATAAACCACTGTGGTACTCTGTTGTGATGTTTCTGGTTCAGTGGGAACGCGCAAGGTGCAACACTTTACAAACATTTGGCAGCAAGGATAATTGCGGGGATTTTCATTACACAGACACCAGGGGGCGAAGATCTCTTAAGAAACTTCGACTGGCAAACCCTCAGTACAGATAAGCGTTTCCATGCTGCATTTTTAATTATCAAATGTATT
Source organism: Hermodice carunculata (assembly GCA_964020975.1). Taxonomy (NCBI): domain Eukaryota; kingdom Metazoa; phylum Annelida; class Polychaeta; order Eunicida; family Amphinomidae; genus Hermodice; species Hermodice carunculata. The sequence continues at coordinate 42,961,813 of OZ026620.1, read as the reverse complement.
AAAGGACTGGCACCTCGCTCCTTATATGACCACATTACCCTTTCCCGCGCAGTTAACATATATACTGAACCCCAATGAAAAGTATCCACATAAAAAAATTAACAAATTAATTTTGTAAGTTACTAAGTACTGTGTGTGCATATATGCATGGTTTGGAGCCTACATCAGGGTCATTCAGGACAACTTTTTAACTTTTGCTGGGTTGTTACATAATGCATGTGACTTTTGTGCACCGAATATGGCTTCTGACCACCACTCCTATTGGATGGCTAAAATGACCTGATGTTTTCAGTGGCTTTAAAAAGGGATGTTCAGCCAAGAAAAAAGCCAGTGGTCTCAGGTGTGTTGAGGCGATCATGCCGCGTCTGAGCCAAGGTCAAAGACACCATGCTTTGGGGCTTGCAGAGGGTGGAGTCCCAATCACTCAAATCGCACAAAGAATGGGGTGTACTCGGCGCACCATCCAACGACTAATTGAACGGCAACAAGAAACTGGATCCGTAGATGATCGGCCTAGGCCTGGCCGAGAAAGAGTGACAACACCTGGCCGAGACCGTCACATCCGGCTGATGCACCTGCGAGACCGTTTCCGTACAGCAGCCCAAACAGCCCGTGAGACTCAAGGGGTGAATCACCGTCCTGTCAGTAGTTCTACTGTGGAGAGGCGACTGAGGAGCAGTGGCCTAACAGCCAGAAGACCTTACAGGGGTAACCTGCTGACCCAACCCAGAAGAGAAAGACGACTGCAGTGGTGTAGAGCACACTCCAGGTGGACTCGCCAGCAGTGGAATACCGTCCTTTTTACTGACGAGTCCCGTTTTTGTGTCAGCAGAGCAGATGGCAGAGAACGTGTGTGGCGCCGGACTGGGGAGAGATATGCAGATGCCTGTGTCCGTCAGGCAGATCGATGGGGTGGACCCTCTGTCATGGTGTGGGCAGGCATCAGCAACCGCTACCGGACACCCCTAGTGGTCATTCAAGGGATCCTCAATGCTAGGCGGTACATTGATGAGGTGCTGGAGCCGCACATGGTCCCATTTATGGAGCAGCATCAAGATCTGGCGATCTTTCAGCAGGACAATGCACGTGCACACTCTGCAAGATTAACAATGAACTTTCTCAATGAGAACAACATCAATGTCATGGAATGGCCAGCGTTCTCACCCGATCTGAGCCCTATTGAACATTTGTGGGATCAGTTAGGCCAAGGTATTCAACGGAGGACACCTAGGCCTAGTACCCGAAACCAGCTGATCCAAGCTCTGCAGGAAGAATGGAATAATGTTCCCCAACACAGATTTCAAACCCTGGTCAGCAGTATGCGCCGCAGATGTATAGCATGTGTTGATGCTCGAGGTGGCCACATCCCATATTGAACAGAAAAATTTGTGTGACTTTCAATTAGGGCAGTTAATGACATTTTTTGCCTGTAAGTGACGTTAATGTCGGTAGAGCGTGACATTATTTTTACGCCAGAAAAGTGAATGCTTTGTTAAGTTCTAAGCACGTCTAGGTATGAAATGTTTCAAGTATAAACAATAAAATACTTCAAAATTGGCATGTGGATACTTTTCATTGGGGTTCAGTATATATACAACCAAAAGTTCCAATACTTAAGATACAAGAGTCCTAAATCCCCAAATGCCATAGCTGTGTCCATAAGCTGATAAGTACAAAGGTATTCCAGTATTGATCCCATAACGGTGTGAGATAACCGATGGCCATCGCAGTTGTAGAGATACAGATGATCAACAAATATATGCGTCTTACCCTGGGTGTTATTAGAAGAAGACTACCGCAATAGCACAATTTCTTAATTGCAATGTCACTTTCCATTGTTTCCCACCCAATAGTTGCTATGTTGGCGAAAATCTCGGAAGGGCAGAGCTACACTCTGAAAGAATTACCGACGAAAGATATAGATCCCATTTCTTGACGAAAACTGGGGGACAAGGAGAACACCGATGAAGTAGACAACTGTTTAAACCAGCCGTCTCCGATGACAGGGTTTTAAAAGCTAGAGAGCAAAAAAACTGTAAGCAACCAATTTGACATAACGGAGTTAATCAGCCTTTTGACAGTCCTGATTTTGTCTTTTTTCTTTTTGCCTGATGTATGGTCTACTTTCACCTTAAAATAATAGAAAGGACTCCTCCTCCTACCCACCCACCCCCACCCACCCCCACCCCATAACGATATTCTTCCAAAGTGAAACAATTGGATAAATCCGCTGTTGTACGTTTATTGTAAAGCTGCATGGTGGCGTTTCTCTGAAGGTGGCCCAGTTTTCTTCGAGGGAACGCCATATCTTTGAAAAATTGTCCTGTGTCAGAGTACAGTAATACTAAGGTTATAGAAGCCAGACGCTGCACGACCGTAGCCAATGCGATAAACAAATGGAAAATTCATACCGGCCGGAAATATTAAAAGATCACTCTTGTCGCATTAGGAAAAGCCAGGATTAAAATGGTCGTACTCTGTTACACTTTAAGATTGGCCTTTATTGGACAGTCGATTGTAACTTAATTATGTACTTGATTGGCGCGGTGAACTTTTATCTATTTGGGGAGCTCGCGGATATTGTTCTTCCCCGCGAGACGTGTGTGACACAAGGGGCTTGACGTCATCACAACATTTAGGAACAAGTGAGCATTCTGATTGCTCTTGTCCTCATGCCTGTGTCTCTGTTTTGCATTTAGGTATCCGTAAAGTTGCCTTTTTAGTCAATTTCGATTCATTGCTGCAGACAATTCTATTTTCTAAATTACGATCGAACGTAATTCGACCAAAGTGGATACTTTTCACCATAAGTCACTCATATGCATACAAATGGGCACTTAAATCTTGATAAAAGCCCGAAATCAAAGAGTCAATTTTGAGCAGGAACACGAGACGGTTCTTATACCTTGTGAGGAATGCTTCTGATTTTGTTCGAGCGTTTGAAAATCTCTTTAACTTGGTCAATATATATGCGCCAGCTGCACACTTTCATCTCGAAAATAAACGTAGCAAATTGGCTACAACTGAGCAAATCAAACTCAACAAATTACTGTTTGTATGACTGCTATATTTTGAATTGGGTCGTAGGAGTCATGCGCTACAGTAGAGATCTGTGACATATCACGGGATAACGTTTCCATCAAAAGTTCCATAAAGCCACAGAATATTCTGGTGGGAGTGATATCGAAGAACAGAGTTCTAACAGTCATATCTATATTTCGCCACGGGTCGGATAAACGTCGGTCTACTTTTAGAAAATATGTATCCCGAAGGTTTTGTCCGTGGTTTTCCCAGCCGCAGTAATTGCCTTACCCTTCCATGCTACAGTAGTATCAAGTGAGTTAGAAACCACCAATGCCTTGAACTGATCTCCACAGAAAACCTTTCTCCATTATTCCAACCTTTGTGTTTCGGTTTATTACCTTACATAGACAAAAGTCACCACACCAGATGCTCGCACAGAAGCACCTATCGGTTACTCGACCAGCTCACACATGAACACAGAACGAGGCGGTTTAGTTCAGTGACATTCATCAACGTCCATAGGGATGAGAACATGACCGACCCTCTCCGGTGGCGCATCTGCAGATCCTAATGATAAATGTTGCATGAGTTTGCATTTGTCTATATAAACTCCCATCGGGGGACAAGACGAGATTAGTTAGGTAGGAATGACTGCATAGAGGATTTCTGGACATTGACGTCGACCAGTGGGTCTCTCTAAAACAATACGAAAAAATCTGGGAGGCCCCACTTTGCCTTGACTGCTGATGGGGGTGCCTGCAGTTGCTTGGAGCCAGTCCCAGCCTATCTTATTTAAGGCCTCTCAGAGCACTGCTTAGAGTTAGTCTGTTAAAATCAAAAAAAGATAATTTACAACAAGAGAAACTATAAAGTTGGTCAGAATAAAACATAAGCGAAATGAGGTCAGAATAAACTGCGGTAAAATTGAATTAAATAAAAAATGTTGTGTGTGGCACACATTTAGCAACCAGCACAAGCCACAGGTTATATCGGATGTGGTGTCAACACCTATACAGCCACGACTTCTTGCCGCTTTCAATGTTAATTACGATAATAGTTGTGCTCATCTGAGGTACTATGATGATGATTTCAGATTCACGTTTCTCATAAAAACATGTTTCAGCCCCTGCCGGAAAGTCATGTCCCCTCCCCCCCCCCCCCAAAAAAAGAAAAAAAAAAAGAAAGAAAGAGTGATCCATTTCAACGTCTTTCCACGAACACATCACGCACCCATAACGCTCGAGGATATCAGCTGACCCCAGTATCCGACCAGCCACTGAAAGAGTAACTTGTAGAATTATTCGTTGGGTAGTCACTCCCCAACCATTTGATGGAGAAAAGCATATAGCTAGCAGTCCTAAATATGTTTTGCCTGTGTTTTATTAAACAAACATGATGATAACGGTTACAGCCTGGAAAGTCGCCAAAAGGCTTCATCTTAGGGGTTGACAAGTCACTGCTAAAGACCTTGGCAGACAGGTGGTTCCCATTATTCATTTTCTTCATGCCCCCTCCCTTTGAAAATCCGGGATTTGCCGCCTAGATGACGCCAATCAAGAATAGCCGTGAAATCATTTCAATTGCTCAATTGCATACTGCTTAGGACGAAGCAAACGTTGAGACAGAGCGTTTAATGTACGAAAACCAAGTATGACTGTTTCTATCTATACATTGGTATTCCGTGTAGTTGAAGGAGACTCTGTAGGACATCTGTGAATTTTTAAACTTAAGTGCCGAGAGTCTCTGCATTTCGGTGGTTGATGCGCATGAACTTGAAGCTACCCCAGCAAGCATTTCGATGTCGTAACCTGGCACCTATTATCCAATTTTAATTGTTCGGTACAGACAGGTCATGGTTCATAATTGAAAAACATGACCTAGTGAATCGATACATGACCTCGCGAATCGATCAAAGGGAGTGACTCGCTATAGGGAGTCGTTCAAAAGAAGAAGAAGAAGAAGAAGAAGAAGAAGAAAAAAAAAGAAGAAGAAGAAGAAGAAGAAGAAGAAGAAGAAGAAGAAGAAGAAGAAGAAGAAGAAGAAGAAGAAGAAGAAGAAGAAGAAGAAGAAGAAGAAGAAGAAGAAGAAGAAGAAGAAGAAGAAGAAGATCAATCAACAAGGAGGATAAAATTTGGGGGGAAAATGAGAAGACAAATACACAGTTTCACCAGTCCTGTAAGTTGGTATAAATATCAACTGAAGATATTTATATGCAAAAAGGTACGTTCCGCAAGGGATATTTGGTGCGTGTACACGTTGGGAATTGTTCCCTATGTTGGTAGTTGTGAGATCACAGCTTAAAAATATTTTAGCTGATTTCATGTTAAAGAGCCTTTTGCCCCGATGTGTTCAACACGCAATGCATTCGTATGCGCACCGTCTCTTCCATGGTATTTAAGACCGATCCCTGCTGAGCGTTTTTGACAAAAATGTCTCCTTGTATAATGCTAATGGTAGAAATAATTCGGATTTTTGTAACATAACAAGCACCCCCGGCTGTGCCCAGGTTATAAATTAAACTGACGCCAAAGGCAGTAATGTGTAAAAGGGGAAAGAAGATCCATTTTAAACATTTTCAACAAATGTCTAAGTCACCCAAGGCCTAACAAAATAAATGTCTGGTTCCAATAACCCGACCGCAAAATTTTATGAAACATAAAAAGTCCTGTTTCAAGACGCCCTTCCCTTATAAAAATTGATCGACCCTAGCTGAAAGATTTTATCGAAAAAGAGGCTGTCGTATGCTGTTATTTTGCAGTAAAGTCAACTCAAACAAAGCATTTCATTTCAACTTGTCTGGAGGGTTAACTTGGGCCGGGAAAATCGCAAACCTGAATAGCCATGGTTGTTTGGTGAAACAGCATAGCCCCAGTTGCAAGATTTTATAGATAAAGTGGCCGTCGTGTACCGTTATTTTGCAGTAAAATCAACTCAAGCACAACATTTTATTTCAGCTTGTCTGGAGGGTTCACTTGGGCGGGGAAATCGCATAACTGCATAGCCACGATTGTTTGGTGAAACAGGCTACAGCATAGCTCCAGTTGTTTGGTGCTTATGGACCTCTCGTTCACGAGTCCATGGGTGATTGTTATCGAAATATTTCGTTAGGTTTCAGTGTCCGCTCTCCGAGTTACCAGAGAAAACATTTCTTGAGTGAGCAGTACCTGACAATATAAATACAAAGCTGTACAGTTACCAGTTGTAGTCAGCGTGGGGCACCAGAGAAGGGATTTTGTATCAGACACCAAAGTCGCCCCCACACTATAAATTAAGCAGCAGCACCAGTAGGACCTGCCAAGTGCTCCTGCTGAGTGAAAGATAGAGCTTAGGGGAGAAGGTTGTCCTGATAGTTGATACAGGTCTGAAAGTACCGGCGGGTTTTTATATAAGTGGTAACGAGTCCCCTCGGCTGTGCCCAGGTTACAAATTGAACTGATGCCAAAGGAGGTTATGAAGAACTTCTTTCTTTCTGAATGTTCTTTTGCATGAAGAACTTTATTGGTATAAACTAGTACAGTATGGTACAGTATGGAATAATCACACAACAAAATAACTGCAGGTAAATTATAACAGCATACAACGACCTACCTCTACCTATTTGACATCTATCTAATCCACACAGGTCCTCCAAGTCAGAGTATGTCAGTATTTGCACACACAATCAATAAAAAAATATAGGGTCCCATATTGGAATGTCAGGGCCACGACCGAGGCAGCTCCAACCACGCCCCCTACATGTGGGATCGAGGGCACATCAGCAACTCTCGCTGCAGACCCCACAGGGACACCGCCAGAACCACCCCAACCGCACCCCAACACCCCAACACCCCAACACAAAGGCCCCGTACAGTAAAAGGGCACATTAAGCTCAGTGACCAATTAGGATTGCCCTTCTATCAAATTTATGCGTAAAAGGGAAAAAATATACAATTTATACATTTTTAACACATGTCCAAGTTATTTGAATTAGAAACACATGCCCCCTTTATATATATATATATATATATATATATATATATATATATATATATATATATATATATATATATATATATATATATATATATATATATATATGAACATGCTGACAGCAGCTTACAATCTGTGCGTCCGTATTTGGCATTTCAAATAACCCCAAACGTGTTGCTTTTCTGCAGCAGATGTCTGCGCGAAATGGACCGTTGCACTGAGAGTATTCCAGCAGGTTGATTTCCTGTTTACTAACGGCCATACAACGTACACAATTCAATTGATTCGATTTTAAATTTATCTGATAACCTTGATCTGAAACATGCGCTGTACCAGGCTAAGCACTCGTAACGCATCAAGAGGGGCTGCCATAATCGGTAATTACTAAAAGTGGAATTTATGAAACGGCTATGCATTATGTTATGTGGATCTCGTAGAGAAAATAGATCTGTAATTAATCAGACAGCAGCAGTCATTCGGTCATTTTTAACGTAACAGCACAAATCGATTTATTGTTATGAATAAATATGGTACATTTAAACATATGTCTAAATGGGTTTAGCCATATCATCAAATCGATTTGATCATATGTTGAAATACCCAGATAATTTATCTTATCCTTAAATAGAATTAATGATATGTTCAATTCGATTTCATGTTATATTTAAATGCGCCCTAGATCACAGGAAGACAATAAAATCAATACCCTCCCCCCCCCCCACCACGCCCAATGAACAGCGCTACAACCATAAAAGCCTTGCAAGACAAGAAGCGGTCGTGGGTACGTGGCGAAAGTCGGACGTCACACGTAGAAGGTCGCTCGGAAGTACTTCAACAGAATTAGTCTTATAATTAATTCTCTAAGGTCATTTCCGGTTTATTTGATCATAACATCAAATATTTGGTGTTATCACTATATATTTGGTGTTAATTGAGACCAAAAAGGGAGGACACATTTTTCTAGTTGCAGAAGTAATAAATGATATGTGCAAATCGCAATAATCATGACACCAAATGGATTTCAACATAAGACCAAAATAACGTCTATTTAATGATAATAATAAATCGCTTTAATTTAATCATCAAATAGAATTTTACTTATGTCTAAATAATTTCCTATTTCGACTTATCATGAAATCGTTTAGATGATCTCATTAAATGCAATTGAAGGTACCAGTTGTGAGCGGCGGTGAGCCCCCGAATAGGGATATTGTATCTGACACTGAATTCGCCCCCAGGCTATGAATTAAGTAGCTGCACTGGGCAGAGGGGCTTAGGGCATCTGCCAGATCAAAGATGGCCCTCAGTGGAGAAGGTTGCCCCGAGAGTGCAGGTCCGGAATTACCGGTGGGCAGGCACTTAATTATTATATTTGCCGTATTAACGCAGGTGTACTTGTACAAGCACTGCTTAATGCCATGCCAAGGATGTTTTCGTAAAATAACTCGGATCCACGAGTGCAAATCTTCTGATTAACCACTCTATTGTTGATGTAAATTACATTATTATTTACAAGTTAACTCAGTAAACCTACATTGAAGATGATTATGAAATGTATCCATGTATATAGTGATGCCAGGAGCTTTCATCTTTTTCTTCTATCTTTTCAGTTTTATTATTAACATTTTGGTCATATGACAAGATCATTCCTGTTTTTGCTACTGACGAAGGCAGATGCTATGCTCTGTAACACCAAGACCCACTGAATTATAATTCGTTAGGCCGTGGATCCGATCTAGACATCGCCTGCAGCCAGTGCAGATCTGTCGAGTGTTGAGTATGCAAAGCGATCCTTCATCAACAATATTCATCCAATCATACCCGAGGATTGTATTTACTGCTAGGTAGTGTTCATCTTGTTGAAGTGGAGCAACAAGCAAACATCACATGCATAGCAGACAAAAATGAACATATTTGTCGTTTTGTTAGCATTTCAGGTGAGCAATTCAAGAGATGAATTATATATGAATACATTTTCATATCACACAACAGCTATGGTCTTTGAATTCAGTCTCTACAAAATGTGACATGGAGACCTTTTCTTCTAATTGTTCGCACCTTCGGGACCAATGTCATCAAGCGCAAACGTGCGGCAAAAACCCATTGGCGTCCCCTGTTGCCCGACTATAATTAAAAACGCAGAAGCCCATTTACCTTTGTCCCTCTGTGAGCATTGTAATTATGAAATTCCCTATCCATCCCTCATAGGACAGTCGCTGAACGCCAATCTAGGTATGTCAATTGGGTATCATGACTTTTGGCGTTAATTGGCATGCATGTCTTCAGGTTGACAGGTATATAAACCCATCAGAATAGCGTACCGCTTTGTCACTGTTTTACTTCATGTGCTATGAATGAATCTCCGGATATCGCATAGTTCTGACTGAGACTGGGCATACAGTTAATTCAAGATAAACGATGTGAACCAACCTTATCCCAATTGAGTGCAACATGCTGGTCCATTAAAGTACTCTTGTGTTTCAAGGGACATTTTATGCGTGTAAGTCCTGCAAAGTCAAGATCGAGTACTTCAAAGGACACCATGAGTAATACACACTGAGACATGAAAAGACCCTGCTGCCATACTTTCTCGTTAAAAACGTCCAAAAGCGACCGGATGTTTTGTCGGCTGGTCAAAGTGTATAATCTGATACAACACAGTTTGAGAATTATGCGTGAGACCAAAGGGGAGAACATGATCCAAAAACGGCTTACTTTTACACGAATTCTACGCGCCCAAGCAATGCAGAGGAAAGCACCCTGACTCAGAATTATTCTAACTAGGAAATATTAACCTCAGGATGCGGAACAAAGCCTTTGTCAGTTAACAGTAGCTGCAAATTATATTTTGAAACATTTCTGTAAAATGCAATATGCAACAATTCAAGTAGTTGCAGGTTCTAACCAAACAACAGATCCTTATTGCAGAAATACCCTCGCAAAAATTACAGTAACTTACAGGAAACAGATTTCCAGCGATTGACTGTCAATTTTGCATGTTTTGCAATGCCATATGATGCTGAAACAAAAGGTCGGGCGTTTTTTCATCTTTGTGTGTTTGAATTTGTTTTCTCGAAGATTGTACACTCAATCAAAGGCGAACAAATTTCAGAGATACGCTTTATGTTTGAAATACCAGAATGTTGTGTTCCGGCCAAATAAATTATTCCTTAACATGTGTTCACTCACAATATTTTGCAAAGTGATAAGGTAGCCTTGCATTTTATGAGCCACCTCATGGAATAATATGGGAAAATATTGTCTGGTAAATATATAAGCAAAGACTGCTGCCCCGTATGCCAAAAAAAGCGTATCCAGTAGGGTATTCGGTGGTTGGATATGTCAATGCTGTCGAATACTCTCTTCCAAATTCTAATACTCGAGTATCCGATTTATAATGGCGTATAAGTAAAATCCGATATATGACGCATATTAGCACATGCAGAATGATCCAGGCAAGTATTTTGCATTCCAAACAGCGTAGATCTTCCACTGAATTATACAAAGTTGCCCATACCTAGTCATTTTACTTCATCCGACCCAGAATTCAGACTAATTTTGTTAAGACATAGGCCTACGCGTTTCTTTGAAAGCGGCCGATTCGCACCAATATTCACTCTTGTGGTGTAAGCAGGTGATACTCGATGGGTACTCGGGTATTTCAGTACTCAAACTTCGAGTGTTTTTATCAATACCGCATGATAAATACTCTTTATATGCTAAATTTATAAAATCATGCAAGGTCAGTCTCCTTATTTGAAACTGAAAATTTGATCCACAGCAAATTGATTTTTTTAAATCTTTTCATGGACAGGAATCTCATATTGCCCTAATCAATGTAAAAGATTAAAAACCTATTGGTCCAAGCTAAAATAAATAATCCATGTGATAATTGAAAGACGCAAGGAGAGTTCGGAAATTCAGTCAACCTTGAGAACTCATGTGTTAATCTGGAAGTAAAAGCAATTTCAGGTGAGTACCTTTGACACACATCTTAACTTACGACAAAACACTCAAAAAACATACTGTAGGTTCGATGCAGAACTGGACAACATTTGCATCATTTGAAGTCTACCATCTCTGATTTCTGAACCAGTATGTTAGGTATATGCCGATGGAGCATGTCGTCAGCAGGTGGCACTGCAGTAACTTACCCCTGGTACCCATCTGTAGCAGGTGCAGACACCTTGGGGATAAACAGAAACCCCTGGTTTATTAATTGCTTTAGAATGTCATGTGATACAGGCAGCAGGTGCTGTCACCATGCAAAATAGTGTATCTGGACTGCCCTGTATGTGAGCCCTGTCAACCCTTTTCTGGTCGGACTGCAGCTGAGTCAACAGCTTTTTGGGCGTTGGGTTGGGCGGATACGGCGCCAATGACGTGGGCTTGTTATCCTTTTTGGTTGCCTCGTCTACCAACCACAAATTTCAGCAAAAGGATTAAACTGCAACTGTTTTACCCGGGCACTTGCGTGCGGGGGGGGGGGGGGCATTTAAGCGGGAAAGTGTTAAAGTACTTTGGCTGTGGGCATAGAGAAAATCAGTTCTCACAAAGTTTGTTCTATCAAACAAAAAGTAATTAAACTTAACCAAAAAATATGTTACTTTTATATTTTTGATCAAGAATTACCCCAGGATAAACATTCTGAAATAAATGAACGAATAAATAGATGAATGGATGGATTTATTAATGAACGGACAAATACATAAATGGATGTTCGGACAGACAGACGTCGACAGACAGACAGACAGACAGACTTACAGATAGATAGATAGATAGATAGATAGATAGATAGACAGACAGACAGACAGACAGACAGATAGACAGATAGATAGATAGACAGAAAGACATATAGATAGATAGATAGATAGATAGATAGATAGATAGATAGATAGATAGATAGATAGATAGATAGATAGATAGATAGATAGATAGATAGATAGATAGATAGATAGATAGATAGATAGATAGATAGATAGATAGATAGATAGATAGATAGATAAGTTTACATGCATTCAGAGCCTGAATGCTCTGTTGACGCGGAGTACCTTAAGCCAAAGAGAGAATGCAGTTCGTCAGTTGTTCATACATGAAGGTTCCAGCAGTATTCCGAAGTCTGGATAGTGTCACACAGAGCATTATGTTTGTATTCTGTACATGTGTATCATCCCACATTATTTCATAGTTTATGGCCTCACAAAGGCAGTTACGGGACACAACCTTGCCCTTATATAGATTGAAAACGAGTGAAGATGAAATGGAAATTCTTTTTATATACAATCTACTTAAGAACCTGCAATATAATGTTGTCAGTTGACCTTTTGGCTTTTGGAGACCCTTTATAGTCACAAAGTTGACATTTGGTTTCAAATCTTGATATCATAAATCGTTGAATGAATAGCTATATGAGCGATCGGTCCCTGGTTAAGGCTGTCTGGTCTGGTCGTGAAGGATGCCTAATTCAATTAGCACACGTACAAGCAGCGCATTGGATGATAGGCACACATCACTTAGCCTGCTTCAGATTCGTTGTGTGGAGCCCAAGCTGCACATTCAAGGTTATGCAGAAGATGTTTATCATGATTGTCGATAAGTTTTAACTCATCGACACACTGATAAGAAAAGAAAGGAACTTTACGTTCAACAGTGCCGCACAACTAACGTAACCCTTGGAAGTAAACCCCGATACCAGAGCTTCTCTTGCAAGCCTAGATCCTATAACTGCCGTCTCAACACACACACACACACACACACACACACACACACACACACATAATATCCATCATTTATATATGTTAACCAGGAGATTCGGTACAGACATTGAAGTAGAGTTCATTGGAGATACAGGAAATCTGGGCATATTTCATTGGGTAGGAGTGGTTAAACGCCAGGTTCTGGATCCTTGATCGTAAGACCACAGGCCCCAGCAACTCTATATCTATCACAAACCTGGACAAACTGATCCTGATGATAGCTAATGTGGGCAGTGCTTGATGATTTTATAAGCTTCCGACACGTTTTTCCATAATTGATATCTTTTCACTTTCATCTGCCGTCAGAAAATGAGCGCCTACATATAAATCTAAATCACCATGCCGTTAACAAAAGCACACTTTACCAGCTCAATCTGTATCCAGGAACAACGCAAAGCAGTTGACTTTTTAGATCACCTGGTTGCACGGACGCAAAGGCCGTGCTTTCCGATTTTCATTCGCCAGTAAACAGTGCACCCGCACACCACTTCAGATGAATGAATGAATGAATGAATGAATGAATGAATGAATGAATGAAAGATGAAACAAATAAAAGGAGTAAACAAATTATGATTTTTGTCTGGGTTCACAGAAGATAACATTTACTCGCCACTAGCAAAAGAATACACAATTATCTCATTTCCCCTTCCCCAAAATACACGACCCCCTAGGTACTTCACAATACGCATTTCTATTGCCCTCTCATGTCAAATTATAATGCTAGGTACAGAACTGCACTGCATAACGAAGTTAAGAGTTGAGGTTTATATGTGAAATAAAAGTGGTGGATTCATAATGGATCTTTGAATAGCCCTTACGGTACAAATTACCGTAAAATATCTCTACATTAAGGCCTCTCTGCACAAAAACCACTCCCCTCTTACAAGCGCCTATCTACAGTCCCAATTCAATATATATTTAATATTTTGCACTATATATTAAAACAACTCGTCCATGAAAACAAAAAAATTCCAGTCCCGCGGGGTGATCTTATCAGACACTCGACTGGCTTAGCCTCGCTGGGCCTCATTTTGACTGTTATGAATTACTGGCCCCATGACAGTATAGATTTAATTAGTCTTTCTTTTGATCGTTTCTGTTAATTATGCAAGCTGTATTGTACATGCATTGCAGGCTTTGACATAGATGTCCTTGAGTTAACTTTTCATGTGACATTGTGTTGGTCTCTCTTAGCGCCGGGAACTGGGGAATTTAAATGACGTCCGAAGTGTTTTCGTCATTATTGCATGAACGCCTAACCAGATAATGTGGAACCGAATGTGACCCGGGCCTGAGCTCCAGCTTCCAAAGTTGGCCAAACCATCCTGCCAACCAATCACGTTGGACCAACATAATGCAACATCTTATATCATAAGCATGGGATTTGCGCTGAGTCAGCGTAATAGGTCTTTTAGCCAATCAGAAACATAAGGTAAGGGTAATTAAAATAAAATAAATGGGTCAGTGTTAGCTTGTCTGGGTAGGAAGCAGCTTTTCTTGTGAAATCCTGTGCCCACAATAGCAAGGTTGCAGCTGTAGCTTGGTTCAAATTGTTTGGCGTGATAACAAATTCTTGGATTCACCACCCTGGCACTTTCGGCAGCCAGCCATACAAAAGGTGTGAACAGCATGCATTGACAACCAGAGGTAGGGTCAAATAAGTGAATAACAACCTATATATTCTATGCAAAACATGCTGGACTAAAGGAGTCAAAAATACACTTTCCAAACATCAAATCTGCATTAAACCCCATGTACTATAATTAGAGTAGAGTATAGTTAAAAAGCATCAGTGATTTGCAACTCAAAATCTATGTATAGCTCTGAGTGATTTGCATCCAAAAAAAGGCCAATTTAACATGGGAGTCAATCGGATTACACACTTGTATCCATCGAGTAGAAATTAGTAAGTCAGTGCCTGCGATGCCATAGTGAATCCAAGAATTCACTAAAGTTGGTCATACCACGGGTATTTATTAAACAAGAGCGAGCAATGCATAGCAATACATAGTCCTCCGCCAGAGAACAGATAGCAAAGTTGACTGTATAAGTATGAAATTGGTATATGTGCAACAAAAGAAAAACGTACCAAAATTGAGTGAAACGAAAGAGGATGATGAGTCTGGGTGAGACCTAGGTTGAGATTTTATCCGGGTCACCCTGACCTAATTTCAAGGTTACATGTTTATTTATGTGAAATTGATTACAGACTGGCTAGGTTTGTAATGGTTGATCCTAGGTGCTTTTCAAACATTAATGGGGAAATATGTCTGGAGTGTCTTTTTGTGTTGTTAATTTTGATATTGAGAGAAAAAATCAAGATCCCATATGTAATGTCAATTCATATTTGTAAAATGGTGCATTTTGAGACCCTGGTTACTATTAAACACAAATAGGAAATGATACATGTGCTCCCATTTGGAGCTATAATATTTCACCTTGGGTGAATTTGAAAAGTCAAATCAAGCTTGGAGTGAGCCCATTTTGGTATGCAACATACTACTATCCTCTCAAGTGATCCCACCCCAAATTGGACAGCTGTAGGTGTTATTGGTATGGGAAATATTGCCCACACAACCTAAAACTTTATGGGGTCCAAATTCTAGGTCAAGGGTACATGTTATGGATTTAAGAAAATTAATAGGTCATATAAAAATAATAAGCCCTTAATATTTGGTAATTTTCTTAATATAAAAATAATTAATGATAGAACAAGTAGAATCAAGTTGGGAAAGACCACCAGGCCAGTAATCTGCAGTATAAGTCTGGTAAACTCTGTTTTGGTCTAACATTACATATGTAAATTACAGTAAGAATCTAGCATAATACAGTGCCCCCCCAACACCAACATTCAATAGATCTTTGTCTTGGTCTCAGAGTGTGTTGAGAACAATGGGAAATAAATTTATGTGTAGTAAGAGACAGGTATCTGGAAGTCACATCCAAAGTTATTGATTTATCAGTGCAAAAAGTAGGGAAATGTTTATTTTTGAAGTATATTTCAACTCAAGCATATGAAGGTATCCTTTGAGATTGAATTGTATGTCAAAGGTTGAAGAGAGGGTTCACCCTAGTAACTTTATCCAATTTTCTGATTTTCTTTGAAATTTGTAATTTTATTCCATGTCAATCTTTGTTTTCCAGAATCCCCTCCCATATTACTTAAAATTTCACTTTCCTATCTAAAAATTCATTTGTATGAAACCTTACATTGTGTGTAATTGCTATTGAATGAAATTGATTGGTTATAAAGTAAGGACCACACCTGACTATGGCAAATGGTGTACTGTAATCGTAGAGACTTGCCTTGGGCCCACACTTGGTTTAGTTTTATTTCTTGTGGAATAATCTGTGTGCTAAGGAGGAGAATGGGTGATTTTTAACTAATCAGCCCTGCCTGTTCATCCTGTGAAGTCTGTTTATCTTATGTATATACCTATCAAGAGCTAAGAGCTGACATTTTTGTTTGTCTGTCCCCGTACATGGTGGAGTCGAAATCCCAGGTATTAAACATGGATAATTAACAAGATTAATTGATTTATGGCATCAGACGCAGGCTCTAAAGGGGAACTGCATGCAAGCACGGCTAATATATCTCTACAAGTTTCATTGACTGTGGGTACTGAGATCACTGATTCTAACTGGGACCTGGATGCCACCATGGCAGGAATTAAACTAGCACTCTAAAAATGTAAAGAATTGAGCAGGCATTATGCAGAGCAGTTTATCCAAGATTTTAACAGTTACGCAAGTTTACATAAGCTTACAGAAGGAAATAGACGAGTGGCTGCATTTCAGCTCCACTTGGAGGGTTCTACCCTCAGATGATTTAATAATATAGCAGAAGCTAAGAAGAATTCCTATGAAGCTTTACAAGATAAATTCAAAGAAACGTGCATTAATATAAACTTTGCAAAGAATCCTGCCATCCTGGCTGAGACTGAACTGTGTAATAAAATGAAATTGGCTTCCCACCACAGCAAAGAGGAGTGTCAGTCTTTTCTCCTTGAAAAGGGAAAAGGGAATAAAAAGGAATGACTGTGACATCATGATGAGGTTCATTGATGGGCTGTAGGACCAATTAGCATTTTTTGTAAGGGCTGGCCAACCTTTGGACTTCCAACAGTGACCACTGAGCATAAGGACAGGTGAGAGGTAGGGGTATAGTGTTCAGACCCCCCTTGCCCATTGCTCCAGCTGTGTCTACCATTCCCCCTGTCCCAGCTGACAAGAGCTAGCTGGATAAAGAGCTCCAAGGCCTGATGCAACCAGTGGCTGCCCTCACAGTCAACATGGACAAACAGCAGAACCAACGAGGCCCCAGACAACCCTAAAACAATGACCCAGGAACCAAAATAATACACTTGACATCAGAACCTATTATAACTGTGGTGGTAAATTATACATATCCACTGGCTGCAATTTCAACATAGACGCCAGTATAGCAGTGAGTCCTGACACCTGGTACCAATTGTATGACCAGTGGAGACACAAAGCCCCCTCATGCAAGCTTAGAAGCCCCCAGGAAAATGCCAACATCCCATGAGAGACTCATTAATGCCCTCACTTGGAACTGAAAGGGTTAAGCAGAGCATCAATCATGTTGCCTGTGACAGTAGTGACTTTGATATATAAGGTAATGCTTCCCCAGAGGAAACAAAAAGTCAGTATTCCAATTCGTGACCTGGTTATGTTTATTTGCCTGTCAAATGTGGAAACAAATCGATACTTGCCTTAATTGACACTGGGACAAGGACAAATCTTAATTTGAACAGCTACTTTTGAAAGTCCACCTAGTTCTGTTAAGAGAGCCTTAATAGTAGATGTTCACATTCAAAAATTGGTTGTAGAACAGTCAGGAAATTACTGTTAGAGGGTTGTCTGGGGTGACAGTAACGTTGCCATATGGAATACATTATGTCAGTATGTATGTCTAGGATAAGCTATCATGACCAATCATTCTTGGTATCAAATACTTGGAAGAACATGGAATTATCATTGATTTTGGTAAACACAGGTTAACTGCAACAAAAAGTAAAGTGAAAGCAAGTAAGACTGTAACACTATCTCCATGTCCAGAAACTATTGTAATGGCAAAGCCTGCTGCCAATATGGCAGTTGGTGTGACAGGTTTATGTGTTCCTGCTTAGCCACTCATGAGCAGTGATTTTGTGTGACCAAATGTGTAGTCAACGTCAACCATGATTGTATAGTACCCCTAAAAGTTTTAAATACTATTAAGACTTCATAACGAAAGGGAATTCTTCATTCGGCTAACAAATCTCCTTAGAAATTGTTTTGAAACCTGACGTCACCCATAAACACCAGAAACATTTTCGGTTGCTCCCTGACAAAAGCAAAGTTTCAGGTGAACTTTTCAAGCAAGGTATTGTAGCTCCAGTTGAAAATGACAATGACATTCTAATTACAAACCGAATTGTTCTTGTGACAAAAAGGGTTAATGGTGACTTAGAACCAGGTACAAAGGAGCATAGTTTATCCATGCACAGGTTTTACATACTTATGGTATCTGAATTTTACAAATTCAGAATTTAAATTATCAGATTTCTGACTTGCAGGAATTAAGTCAGTCTTTTTCGGAGTGCAGCCCTAATTTAATAAGCCAGTTAGATATAGCACATGCATTCCATCAGTGTCAGTTGAACCCAGTCTCAAGGAAGGACATAGCTTTTAACAACTGTTTTGGAACTTTTAAATACATTAGTTTACCCATGGGTTGAAGAAAAGTTCCTCCATAATGCAACTTTTGATGGACTAAGTCTTCAAAGCCCATACTTTTAATTCTTTGTCATCTTACCTTGATGACTGTGCCATAGGGTCTGTAAATCATACACAGCACATCAAAGACTTCAGGGAAGTTTTTCAGCAATTGAGAGCAAGTAAGGATGCTTTCACTGTGGCTGAAGTGATTTTGAAATTGTTTTGTACTCATGTGGTGGCCGAAACTTTGCTCTGTGATGCAGCTTTGGGAAATATTTAGAAGTAACAAAAGAAATTGATAGATTATTGCAGGCACTACAAGTTCACACCACCACTTGTACATAAGTGTTTAGGGTGTTGCAAGAAGTGGTGCTACTTTGGCCCAAAGTTAACCCCTCATGTTGCCACTCTGGTCAAAATTGGTACAAGATGCTTAATGCCATAGTCTTTGCTACAAATAACTCTGTGAATTCCAGCACTGGGTATTCACTCCATGAAATTATGTATGGATGTAGGACTAAGTTTTTCTTTGGTTCCAACAAAGTTGGCCTATGGTTTTCCAACAATTCCAGAAGATGCACATCTTTTTGTTAACCATCAAGCCAAGAAATTGAAAATCATTAGGTCAGAAGTGAAAAGTAACTTGAATAAAGCCAAGCCTAAAATGATGGAAAGAGTTCATTCAAAGTGCAACCCCTAAAGGTAGCAGCTGGGGCTTATGTTACCTTTTAAGGGAACAGATTAATGCAGGGTGCAAGCTAAAAACAGGTAGGATGGACCTTTTGTGGCAGATGGGATATCTAGTCCACGCATTATTTTCGTTGATCCTAGTACAGGGGAAAGGAAGATTAATCCTGTACATCTGGATCATTAAAAGATGGCTCATGTCAGAATGCCTAAACGGACACTCCATTTAGTGGATCGAGTTTTTTGGAGTATCACATCTCCCCTAGAATCAGATATAGATTCCAGTAAAAAGGAGGTTAATGATAGTCATCCTCAGACGGATGCAATTCTGGGAATAAGTGGTGACCCTCTTGGCACAGGGGTGCTACTCTACAGGCCACCAGGTGATTTGGCAGGCTGAAAAAAAGCTGCAAGCAAATATGGTATATATAAATTTTTCCCTCTGGTTCATTTGATGTTGGTAAGTTCCAAATAGTTAGAAAGATAATAGCTCAGTGGGTGAAAGATCAAAGGACAAAGTTTAAAGTACAAGTCAAAGGGAAACCAGGAGGGAATGCCTATGGGTTTCCAAATCATGACTAAATGTCAAGGCTAAAAAAGTATATACAAATGACTCCAGTTGTGAGTAATGATTAGAGTTAAATGACCATAATAATGTACAGGCTCTCAATATGTATCAGACTATACACATGTGTATAAAGCATGTCCAGTCAATTATCAAAATTTGTATGAGTTTTGTTTGATCACTTTATAATTTCGAGTAAGACAGGAATGAGCATTTCTCTTATGCTCGAATGTTCTTATAATGATGATAAGTTAGTGTATAAGTTTATAAATAATGATAACTGGATGTTGTTTTGTAACGTGCTATAGAGAGCAATACTGGGTTATTACATCTAAAGAAATATGAAAGGTTTGTTTCCATATTGGGTGAACCTGAGAAACAGAGGGAGCTGTGTTTTGGTCAGCTGCCATCCCAATATCATATACTGGTCAGTGACATGGAGTCACATAAAAATGCCTGCTTGAAGAGGCAAATGTGGATACACTAAATAGGTGAATCTAATACCATGCTGTAACTGGCTTGAATCTACCAGAAACTAATTGTAAATTGACAAAGTAGGTACCAAGGATTGCACTGGTCCTCTTATCAGTATGGAGGGCTAGACCTTCCTGTTAGCATACATATGGTCATTTTTATCTTGAGGAGTAAAATATACAATCATATAATTGAGACACATATGGTTCTCAGTCAGAACTTGTAATATAATACCCTGTTGGTGAAGCTAGTACACTTTGTGGGCTTGGTTTTGAAAGAATAAAGAGAGAAAAAAAGTGTGTGTAGTCCTCTATCAGTGTCTAAAAAAGCCAAGCATTGTTGTATAATGTGCTCTATGTTTAATAAGCTGTTCTAAAATGATGATGAGTTAAAAATGTTAATCCATCAACTTGGATAAGTAATAACTGACCATGTTTAAATATCATTTCAATGTAAGATATATGTATAATTATTCATGTCCATAATATATATAACTATGACATAGTGTATTGACCCTAGCAGAAGGGAAGTTTTTCAGCAAGAGAAAAAGATTTGTACTGAAGGTCATCAAAACGCAATCTTAAAGATTGAATTAATGATGACCTCTCATCTGCTTAATCATTACATCACGGTTACCTAATTCCTTGTCATATATACACTGAATCACCGGTAAAATCTTTGTTCTTGAGAGTTATAAGACATAAGTTTTAAATGATTTAATGTACTTAAATGTTCATTTCTTACCAGGGTTTAATGTGAATCCAAAGGTTCTTTTTGCCCATACTTACATCATGTTGAGAAAACACGGTTTTCAAAATGATGTGCTGTATAACTACTCTTTTCCTTGATACTCATGCCATAATTACCATAATATGCACCTAACTTGATAATGATGTGTAAAGTGGAAGATGACAAGTCAGTGCAGATAGGCTTCAAAGCTAATATACTATTGGTGATATATACAATTTTTACACGACCCATGGAAAGTTGTACGACAAATGGGGGGGGGGGGGTCATGCTACAGATATGGAAAATGGATGGGTCATATACAAATAATAAATCCTTAATGTTTGGTATTTTTCTTAATCTTAAAATAATTAATGATTGAACATGTTGAAGCAAGCTGGGAAAGACCACTAAGCCAGAAGTCTGTAGTATAAGTCTGGTAAACTCTGTATTCATTGACTGATATATCAAAATATCATAAAGTTGTTGGTTTGTCTACTTTGAACTTCTGGATTTTGACCTGGCTTGTTTGATGACTGACGCATTTTGATCATGGATAGTTCTTGTTTACCCGGATTTTCAAAGTAGCTTCTCTAATATTGTTGAAAACTGTTGTCGACTTCTATTTTTCATGACAGATTATTTATACATTGTAAGTATGACATCTTATCCCCTTTAGTCATTCAATGAATAATGTATCGCGTGATGGCTATTCAAGTCTTGCTGTTGTGTCTGGTGACGTTCATGTTGTATGACCTGGCAAGATTTGGACAGTTTAAGACTGATTTTCGACTATGATAGTAACACAAGAAAGAAAGAAAGAAAGAAAGAAAGAAAGAAAGAAAGAAAGAAAGAAAGAAAGAAAGGAAGGAAGGAAGGAAGGAAAGAGAAAGAAAGAAAGAAAGAAAGAAAGAAAGAAAGAAAGAAAGAAAGAAAGAAAGAAAGACAGAAAGAAAGAAAGAGTAAATGGAATGGGTTTGTCAAAATAAGAGGATCAGTTTCTATGATGTATGTAAAAAGGTTAAGTAACCCTCGAGGCACAACACTGCAGCATCATATATTGGGGGATTATGCACTCGAAGTCTCTTTATTGACTAAACATTTCCTAGTCAAAAAGTATATGAGCAGGGTCAAAGACTACAGATACGAACGGGAACTTCAGCATATCATTCAGGTTCATCAATTTTTTTTCCAAATGCCATATACTAAGCCTATACAGGAAATTCAATGGGCACTGAAGTTACCACTGGCCCCAATGCAAGAAGGTAGCCTGTTGGCATTTTTCATGGACAACACCTTTTTTGACCATATCGATTTGCAGACATGTCTGTATGTGTACTGTCGCATCACAAAGAATTATGGCTCACCCATAAGTTCTACTGACAAAGTTGATTTAGTCAACTTAAATGTATGCAGTTTGTGGTTTGGAGACTCAATTGTAATGGGAAAACAGACTAGTGAATGGTGGGCAGCTGAGTCCATACAAGTGATACTAGTAACTCTATTGAATTATGGCAAAGGTACAAAATCGAGCCAGCTAGAAATTAAGCTGTACTTCAAATACAACACGGGATACATGGATGATGTGGACCCTTTCACTGGTCTGAATTTTGGTTTGGACTAGCGTCAAGTGCCTACACTGATAATGGTAAAAGTGTGGATATGAAAGGTGTATTGTATACTGACCCATTTAAACAACTGCAAATATTCCTCAACAAGCATCAATCACCAACAATTTGACACTTTCGCCATAAATATTTCTGCTGATGAGCAGTGGACCACATAACTACAAAGTCGATATTCACACTGTGTGGTTGTAGATAGATATGGTCTGCATAGCCCATGCGCCATACATTGAGATCAAACGACGTCTGCAAAGTACCACAGCTAAGTATCCTATCATGAAGCCAACTCTCATGGCATATACTTTGACACAAAGCACCCCACATGTACAGTTTAATAACATATCAAGGCCTAATACCTTCGCACATTCTGATTCGTTTTCTTATCTCAGGTACTGTCCAAGAAAATTACAACCCGCTTAAATTTCAACATAATAATCTGAATTATCAGCAGGCCACAACAGACAACAAGTGCAAACCCAAAGTGGGCATCAGAGCCACACTATGCTAGCAGCCTACACATAGAGTGTTACCTGATTTTGCTTGTATGAACTGATAAACATAACACAAACGTATAGAAAGAACATATCTCGACACAGTTATCCCAAAGGTTATTTGTCTTTATCTTCTTGTGCAAAAAAGATATGTTGACCCAGCCAAGCAGATGTAAAACATGCTCCCTATCGGCAGAAAAGGCGGTGGCAAAGTAGAAGTCACACTTGCTGCAACGCTACCAACAACTGTTGGCTTGTTCGCTTGTTGCAATTTTTCCAGTTATCATTAGTGTGGCCTATGCACAAAGCATATTCCCAGAATAAATGGACGCCAGCTCAGAACTGTACTGGCGCAATATGGTATCATGAGACATTTCTCCAATGAGTATATCCCTCTGGCAGACTGTCGCACAAAATTGAACTTGAGTCTAGACTACTGATTGTGAATACTAATCCACTTTACAAGCTTGGTCAACCTTAGATTGTCATGTGTCTTCAAAGACAAGGAGCTGTGGAATTGTTTAATTTGATGCAAACACATGGCGTTCTTTTATATGATTATTTGTATTTTTGTTTCTTTTTTTTTTTTTTTTTTTCTTTCTTTTTTTTTTTTTTTTTTTTTTTTTTTTTTTTTTTTATAAGTGAAGATATGGGTCATGTCGAAAAACAGGCCAGTGAAAACCCGTCCAAACCTTATGTGTGAACCATATTGTCTTTACCTTGCCAGCCATTGCTGTCATATAATACCTAGGCGAAATACTCATTATTTGGGCTTGTTTCATGAGCCTGCCAATCAACTAAAAAAAAAGACCATGAGCCAGCAAATGTTTCCTCACAAACCCAACCAAATGATGGAAACATACAAAGAAACAGCCTCAAAACCCTATAGCTACCTGGTCATCAGGAACTGGCAGCAGCTAAACATGAAAGAATGAGAAACGTTATGTACAGAAAACAAAACAAAAAACCCACAGAAATCTTCATCTGAGACTTCATGATTATCATCAGAATACTTGAAATCCCTGTTGTCAATATCAGATGGCTCAGCAAGTGAAAGTGATGATAATGACTCGAGACATCCAGCGGTACGGCCTGCCACAAAGAATGATATATTAATGTATGTGAAATGGTTTCAAACTCGTCACGACAAAACAAGTCAGGACCCTTGCCACCGGAGACAGCTTCTCAAAAACATAACCTATTGAAGCGACATTGATAAATTACTTATTTAGAATAATAAACTAGCTCATTTATCTTTGCACGAAACTTGTAGAATGCATCCAGGCTCCGATTTCCCCTGGTTGGAACGTAACAGTGAAAATCTGTTCTCGGCAACTTCCTTGTGTGCATTGTAACTAAGCAGATCTGTAATATGAGAAACCCAGTTTACCAAAGTGGTTGCTTATATGTAGACATTGTAACGTATGGGAAGCCAACTACACTAATCAGGCTTTTCTGTGTTCTTTGTTTATTTATTTATTTATTTATTTATTTATGTATGTATGTATGTATGTATGTATGTATGTATGTATTTATTTATTTATTTATTTATTTATTTATTTATTTATTTATTTATTTATTTATTTATTCATGCATTCATTTATTCCTTCGTTCATTCATTCAATTAGTGTTTTCTCTCGTGCCCTCTGAGCCCGAAAACTAACGCAGAGCATAATAAGCAGAAAAGCAGAAGCAAAAGGATTAGAGAGTATGAAAAAATAGAGTGTTGATATATAGAAAATGGACAAAAGGTATACTCCTGCTAAAAAAAGAAAACTTTTCATTAGTTTAATATGGATTATGATAAATACGATGTTTTATATGGAATCTGGATACTCGACAGTAATTTTATGCAGTGTGGTCAAGGAGCACCAGTTCATGCTAGATCAAATCCAGGACAAGAGATTGTCCTGGAAATGGGATAAAGGTCAGAATTGGGTGATCATTGTGTCTGGTATTGAGGTTCACATGGGCTTTTAAAATGAGCTCACTGGCTGCAGGTCGATGCACATTGAAGCCAACATGCCCCTACGTGCGGATCACTGGAAGCAGACTTCACAATTGGATAGGGGCAGCATCACTGGAATGTTACAAGCCAGCTTTTCGCATCCCACAAGTACAGATTGCTAAATCGGTCCACGGTGTGCCTTGAGAGCACAAGTCTGACTGGAGAAAAGCGGAGGGCACGGTCGCTACCAATCCACCCAAACCAGAGATGCCAACTGCCCCTCGACATCAGGGACAGTCCTTGAAATTAACGGAAATTTTGACCAATTTACGGTGTTTGTCGTGCATTGAAACTGAGTATTTTCTTACATATGCTTTGTTAAATATGTCCTGGCCCGCATTTTCTCCTTTAAGAATCCTTGAAATGGCATTATGAATGTTGGCATCTCTGCAAGACACGCCTTCAGGCAAAAAACAAAAAAGGTCTTTTTAAATTTTCAGTGACCACCAAACTATCCCAAAAGAGTTGTTAAATCAACTAGTATCAGAGACCAAACTGGATCTTCACAGTTGCCCTTTACATTATGTCCAAATACTATACCAAAAGCACCGTTTCTCTGTCTCTTTCTTTCTTTCACTCTCTCACTCTCTCAACAGGAGTTAAATAAGTAGACTAAAAACAAATTCTATCGGTAGGAGAAAAGCATGGATTTATATGTATTACTATATAACCAAGATTGAAAGCAAAATTGTACTCTGCAAGAAGTATCTCCATTGCACACTTAGTCACTTACCACAAGTAAGCTTGTCTGTACAGTGGGACGTGACTGTCAGTAATATATACATTCAAGTGAAGACTTATATGTTAAAACAGGAGCAAGATGACGCCTGTCATTTCTACTGTAATGACACGATATGCAGATGAAGGTCCAAGGGTCCCACAAACCAAAGAGGTTCGGAGAAAAAGGAGTCCGCAAAAGACTAACCTGAACATCTGACAATAAAAATATTTGAATTCTTAACTCTAACTCTCTCTCTCTCTCTCTCTCTCTCTCTCTCTCTCTCTCTCTCTCTCTCTCTCTCTCTCTCTCTCTCTCTCTCTCTCTCTCTCTCTCTATCTCTCTCTCTCTCTCTCTCTCTCTCTCTCGTTCGTTACCATTCTTGCAAATGTACAATCATTACACTTTTGTATATGGTTAAGTGCTCGGTCAACAATATCCTAGGGAACCTACTCTTTTATTTTATTTTTCCTTTCCGTACTCCACAACGGAGCCCTTTTATACAGTTTTATTATCACTATCTCTGAATTGAGACCCTGACTCAAAAATGCTGATTAATTACTTTATTCCTCGGCACTTCTCTTTCGGCGGAAATAATTCTTATCAGCAAACCTTGATTGCATCGCCCATGTAAAACCTTTAATCACTTTCGTTCCACTATCAAAAAGACACGAGATGTATGAACTTATTTCTAAATTACCATGAGTGCCTATATTTTTCTTCTGTGTACCCAAATTGAAATTGTCTTTGGGACAATTTTTTCATTTACTGTTTATAGTATTGTTTTAAACCCAGTACAGTGTAGCCTTGGTGTTCACTTTGATGGCTATTACCAGGGCCTTTGTACATGCACACAATGTATGCCTGTATTTTACAACAGTGAAAAATGCTTAAAACGTAAAAGGACCGTACAAAAGCGGCATAAAACAAGCTTTAAAAGAAGGCCTATCAACTCTCTACTTTTCCTTTACAGAAATGACGTAATATTCCCAAAGTTGATTATCATTTTCATATCACATAAACTTGCACAGCTCATCTTGTATTATGGATGGATTGTTAATCAGACGCTCTCGGCAGGCAGTATGATATTTTTAAAACTAATTTGCAGTGTTCTTTTGGAACCTACATCCTTTACAGTGAATACTTACACACACAATTTCCAATGTATTTAACAAAAACTAGGTTTACTTCTATAAAATCAATCATAATTAAGAATTGGAAATCTCTGGGGTCCCTTTTTTTTTAACGTAAAATCCTGGACTAGAGAGTCGGAGATCATGAATGAGGTGGAATCAACTTGTCGGCAGAATTGAATTTTTCTTTGTTCCAGTGTAAGGACGTTGGGCTGAAAAGCTGCAAATTCAACTCAGCCTAATGGTTAAGGGTCACAAGCACCCGAATCGAGTCTTTGCAAAAGGAGAGTCTTTGAGAAACACGACCTCGCAAGAAAACGAAGTCTACTGAAAACAAAGGAAATGGACAGGCGGGGAGTGTAATCTAGCTACGTTACTCCAAACAAATAGAATTGTGAAATAGAAATAAAGTCGACCCAGGGGCTGGGAAGGCCTTTGAGCTCGAATTTCTGGGGAGTGCGCTCACGGGTAGGTAACTCAACTTGCCACGGCTATTCTTAGAGCTCTTGTTTTTGGATTTTAATTAGATCCGGCAACTTGAACACTAAAAACTGTAGAACCAGGACGTGCCAGCTATGTTTTAATGCGTGTCTGCGGAACATAGAGGCTTGCAAAAAATGAAGTCACTGTCTCTGGTAACTATAAACACGTAAGCCAATCTGCAACTTTTTCCCCTGTCACGGAAGAATGGAGGCATTAACATAACTAAATGATTTTTAAAGTTTACTATCGGCCCACAATGATCAATATCTTTTGAAGAATAAATGTATTACGATGTTTGTCCCTCATTGAAACTGAGTATTTTCTTACATGTATGCTTTGTTAAATATGTCCTGGCCCGGATGTTCTCATTTAAATATCGTATAATTTTGACGATATTTCGAAAATTTGTTAAGCATACCTATATCTCCGTTATGTCTGTTCGCATAGCAGTTATCACTGCCAATCTCTGTCTATTTCTGTCAGGAATTTTGATATTTGAGACATCCGATTCAATATCAGTAATAGAGTATCTAAAATACGTAAAGGGTTTTACCCCTTTGCAGCTCTAGTTGTAACTATGTTTAAAGCAACTGAACATCATCATCCTCATCATCATCATCATCATCATCATCATCATCATCATCATCATCATCATCATAATAGTTGTTGTTGTTGTTGTCGTAGTTATAGTAACACAACTTAAAACTGAGAAGTTCCAGATATAAACAATATGTGAGTCTCATACTGTTATAATGTATATCGGTTTAAACATTTTTTGCGAGATCTACATACGATTCAATATGTACCGTGGTTCTATTCTTCTTTCCACGATTCAAAAGTTTTGGAACAACATCAATTCTGTTCAGGGTGTGTACTTATTCCATGGTGAGAGCGTTCATTTCTAGCTTCAAAGTTTTCCTCTTGGTAAAATTAGTACTTTAGAACCCATGGTTGAAAAGATGTTATCCCCATACGATAATTAAGTTTATGTGATTCTTATATTTATTGTAAACCTTTTCCCCCATTAAGGTAATGTGCCTGTCGTAACAGTACGGGAATACGCCCTGTTACAATGACAGTTTAAGTGCCATATAAATAAAGGCAACGGCAACTGTATTTTGCTTGGGGTATGATCATTCCAACATTTCATTTGTATCAGGTTGAAAATAATATATTGATTTTTTTATGTTGCTTTATTATGAAGTGCAGAGAAAAACTAAGCCAAACAGCGCTGGAGGCTGGTTAAACAGAGCATATGATTTTTTTTCAATTTCAGAGTTGGATCCATGTACATATGTTTTTTTTTTTTCAAAATAAACAACGTAAATAAAAAGACGACTAGTACATGAGCTACTTTGACTAGGGTGCAAACCTAAAGCGGAAAAATCGCTTAACACGCCAATGAAATAAAAAAACCACCTGGAGGTATACTGTTTAAACGTAGGCTCTGAAACCCTCGTCAGATTGACGTTATATTGCTTGACCATGATTCATGATACGCCGTACCCTTGACACACGAAGAAACAAAATGCCACCTGAAGGTGTATCATTTAGATGTCGGTTCTGAAACTCTCGTCACATTGGAGATATATTGCTGGACCATGACTCACGATATGCAGTATGACAAAGACCTAGGATATATAGTATCGTAAATATTTAGTGTGTACATAAAGATGGGTAAAAGTGCAACAGACTGAACATTTTGTTTATGGAAAAGATTCCTCCCATGTTATCCTGCAAAGATTTATGATCTGCTGTGAGAGAAAAATTCATGGAATAACCATTACATGAGCCTCAGCATTACATCGGGGGGGGGGGGTGTTGACGTTCACCGTGCGGGTAACTTGCAGGGCTATGAATCACTCCATAAGCACTGATATGTCAATACACCAATAAAAACAGACACATGGCTTTGCTTTCATCAGTCACTCGTACTAATGAATCATAGCACGCACTTTATTTCGGGATCAAATTCTACAACTGCATGGCACTTTAAATTCATTGAATTCCAATGTGACCCATGTTAGCAACAAATATTATTTTAATCATTTTTGTTGCACGCCTACACAAGACAAATCAGGCAATCAGAGTGCCATTTATATTTTAAGTTTAATGATTTTCATGCTCACATTTGGAAAAAACGGGAGGTACCTATATGATTGTAATACATCTGTAGACAGAAGACGTTCGTCAATTTGTTCAAATTTTGTAGCCATAAAATATATTTTAGTGCTGTGCTTACTAGACTACAGCTTTGTACCACTGAACGTGTCATCATAGAGTTGCGCTTATAAGCGATCATCTTCGGTCTTACAACATATTATTTTATTTTTCAGTTGTTCTCAATAGACCTTCACCTTGTGTCATTGGAACTGCCATTTTAGAACTGAACTTGATTGACAATCACTTGGAACTATTGAAATTATCAATCTATTGCTACACTAGCTAGACCATCACCTCAGGTCACTGAACCCATTACTGTGAGACTGTGCTCACCAAATCATCTTGGATCTGTTATATGTTAGGAGCACTGCTTTTTTCAGCACCCTAAGTCATTGAATGTATATTCTTGGGAAAGTTGGGGCACAAAAATTAGCAAAGGGTTACGATGCTAGATTTTAATGCTCTGCTTTCTAGATGGTCATTTTGAGTCATTGAATATACATTTGCGGGGTACATGATTTAGTGAAAATGTTACAATGAAAAAAAAAACACTGAGTAGCTGAGTCATATTGTTAGAGGTCTGGGTTCACTATTTTGTGATTACATGTACGTTGACACTTTAATTTTCAAAGCATAATCCTTTACTTACATCTGTATACAACATGTACTGTTGCGCCCTAAGGACGTTCTGTGATATTGCAACATGAGTTACCAGCATAGGTACACCCTAAAACGCCAAGGCAGCAACATCATTGTATGTGAAGCAATACAGTTCTATGGAAGCGTAAGTCAAGGCAGTGGCGAACATCTTTTATACGCATTACTCGCTGGTTGAACCCAACTACATATAGCGAGAAAGCAACGACATTATTTTGTAAAATATTATTCTTGCAACCAAATATGAGCCAAGGTAGCAGCAAATTCATCCTATCCCATCGTAAACAAATTTGACAGTAGAAAATATAAGGACTGAACATAAAGCAATGAATGTGCACTTCCCTCAGGAGGCAATGACGTCATACCTACCGTAAAATATCACTGTTTCATTACGATAAGACGAGGCAACATTAACGTCTATGTTACATGTAACACCATTTCATACACAGCCACCCAGTTGCCCCGGTGAACTTATTCTGAAGCAATAATATACAAAACAGCCCCGCTGGACTTTACTGTACCGGACAGGAAATTAGATCAGTGGACAGCAAAAATTGTGTACATAATTAGCGGTTGGAGGAAGGACGTCTCTTATAGAAAGCAACAAAACAAACTAGTTCAAACCCGTTTTGAGACAACTAAAGTGAAACCTCCCTATACCGAACACCCTTGGGGGCCGAAAAAAGTGTTCAGTATAGTGAGGTGACGGTATAGGGAGGTTTGATAGCATTGAAAGTATATATTTGGGACCGAGAAATGGTGTTCAGTATAGAGAGGTGTTCGGTATACGGAGGTGTTCGGTTGGAGAGCTTTTACTGTGCACCATTGTTCTCAGCCTTAAAACAGTGCAGTTGAACTAAAATGTATACTGTTTAAAAAGTCAGTCATTGCTTATATAATATATCGTAGTGGGGTACTTCTTGACCATTTGGCTTCAGTATATATGCTTGGCAGCACTGAAACTCTTTTTTTCCCGCAAGAACACATTTACGAAAATGCAGACATAGGAACGAAATAGGAATTCTGACGTAAGTTTTAAACATACTGTATGATAAAACTGTTATCATAAGATGTTATTAGCGATAATAAGCCTACATGAACATTCTATTGCTCTAGGAAAGGACATGTATTTTGCTATCGATCTCAAAAGCCCAATAGTGGAGTCGTCTTTGGAATATAACATGTGACAGGGTGTCTTGTGGTGTTCTTCTGGACGACAACAATTTCAACTGCGTAAATAAAACTATACTTGTAGTTAATATAACGTGCGTGACGGAATGTAAGTATTTCTCCATGGTGCCGACTAATTGTACATCCATTATGTAAGAAACTGCACCGCCACAATGGCTGTAAATCTTAATTAAGCAACCCGTGGAAGTAGCATTAATAATTTAACTCTGTCATTTATTAAGTAGCCATTGATGTTGCAGATGCTTTCTACACTATTGTAAATGGCAGTTGCATGTACGGCGGGTCAAGTTTAACAAAGCCAAGTGATTCATGAGGATTTTATTTTCTTTTCCCCTTGATTGGAGAATTACAGAAACAAGCAAAGTAAATGCTTTTGAGAATACAGTGGTGCTATTCTGGTCTACAATTAACCTTCTGCGCAGCAAAACAAGGCCATGTTCTATGCACGATGAGCACATTTTTGAGGGGGTGGGGGTGGGGGCAAAATACACACCAATGAAAGTTTTTGATTAAATAATGGTATATCGACCATTCTGGGGAATTAGCCACTTAATTTTTTTTCTGATTTCTTAAAATCGGCTTGACAGTTTATTCACTTATAGATGAAGCAGACGACATTTATTACTTGCCAAAATACACAGTAAGTTTGTGTGTCTTTTAATTCATGCCTTCACAAGAGACTTGTGGTCACTTGTGATCAATTAGATTGGGGTTTCAAGTAATCAATATGAAGTTTAATAAGGAAAAGGTCGACCTACATGTATTAACGCCCTTTTTGACAAGACAAAAAATAAATTACCTTATAACAGAATGTGGCTTACTAAATAACACAAGCACAAGCACAAGCACACACACACACACACACACACACACACACACACATATATATATATATATACAAAGAAGAGAAAATAAACCAAACCACCTTATGTTTAAATGCAACAGCAACACCCTCCAGTGTTCTTATAATGATCCAGTTGGTACGGAGCCCCGGAGGGGACATGAGAGAAAGGTATTTCTATTTCGTTCCCTCGCAATACTATTGCGTTCCCTCAAAATAACTGTTCCGTTCCTTCGCAATAACATTTTTTGTCGAGGGAACGCAGTAGTATAGCGAGGGAACGAAATAATTATTTCGAGGGAACGCAATTTCATTGCGAGGGAAAGAAATAATCATTTCGAGAGAACGCAATATCATTGCGAGGGACCGAAATAAGCATGGGAACGCAATATTCTCTCGTGTCTCCTCCGAGGCTCCGTAAGTTGGTCTTGGAAATCCGTCTTTTTAATATTAGTATCTCCTGTTTTCGGAAAGGGGGTGGGGGAGGGGGGGGAGATAGCTGGCTGGGGGTGATTCTTTGCTCCAGTGACTCTCTATTTTAAGTAGCTGTAGAATGACGTTCTCGTGAGTGACCAGCTTTCCTCTTGCCATTGATTAAATTAACATTCATTTTAAGATACACGAATCGCTAGGAATTGTTGGGTGTAGGCTTATAGGATTTTTTTTTTTCATGGCATCGTTTTTTGTGAGTTTATTTGTGGGAATCTGAAGATAGGCCTAATAGATTGTCATATTATGTAGTCAGATGAAATTCTGTTTTTGTTATGTGAATGAAATAGATGCACTTAGCTTTGAACAGAAATCACTAGTTGCATAAATTAGTTTACCTCTAAATCTTTACCTTGTCCATTTTGTGCCACAGAAATAGATAATCTGAATGATGATAAAACTAGAAAAGTGCCCAAAGGACACGGATGCCCCCACGTGTTATTGTTCCCATCAGCATTGGAAAGAGCAGCAAGTAATTGGTGTAAGACTTCAAACATATTGTGAAATCTTCACATGGATAACAATTATACACACGTAACTTTTCATATATTGATTCATGTTCCTATCCAATTTCATGGCAATACCTGAAATATATACTTTATGAGCTGCACATGCATGCACAAGTTTGACAAGAACCAATACTCCTTTTCCTGGAAATGTCATTTTCACTAAGTTAATTAATGATCATCAACAGAGGATAATTAACCCAAAAAACAAACAAAACACCAGGGCCATATATTCAAATATTTATTAATGTTGCTCTCAAGTTTCATAGCTCTGCCTCAAACACTTTGTGAAATACAAGACACAAGTTTGACATTAGCTGACATTTTAACTGAATAGACATTTTCCCAAATTTCAGTAATGAAAAATGAACCGAGGTTAACTAAACCAAGAGACAAACAAAACCCCACATGCATATCTTAAAATTGATTAATGCTCCGACCAAGTTTCATAGGTGTACCTCAAATACTTTTTGTGGATACATGCGACCCCGGGCATGCGACACAAATCTGACAAGTCTAACATCAAATCAACATCTTCACTAATTAATGAAAAATACACAAAGGTTAATTGACCCAAGAAACAAACAAAACCCCAGGTACACATCTTCATATACACCAAACCTCCCTATACAGAACGCCCTTGGGACCGTACAAAACTGTTCGGTATCCGGAGGTGTTCGGTTTAGGAAGGTTTCCACATGGTTTCCTTTTGTTTTACCAACCAACATACACATACCAGCTGAGGCAAGTATGGTGGGAGATACTCATGCTAACTACGTGTACATTATTCAACAAATGAACAACAAATAAAGGTTGAAATTTTTTATTGTTTGGGAAAGATGTACCGATCATAATAGAGGTAAGTTGATAAGCATGTATCAATATAATATTAAAGTACATGTACATTGTAACACACAGTGTATGTTCATATTATTGCACACGTACTATGTTCATATCCTGTACCATCATGGATCCATAATTTTAATCACATAGACACTGATCAGGGACTTGCTGTTCTGTCTGATCAAGTTACTTGTACTCCTTGAAATTAAATCCCCTGGCTTTGGTGAGATAAATATAATGATTGAATTTGTAAATTATTGTTTTTTTTAGAATGGTTCAAGAAAACACAGGAAATTTGTCCTACTATCCTAGAGAGGATAGGAGCAAGGTTCGTTTCCCTCTACCCTCCTTGATTAAAGTGGCATTGACACTTTCACCTTTCACCGTTTTGTGGCCATCTTTTGAAGTGGCAACAGCTTGTCTGTGGCTGGTTTCTGTTGCTCCTGGTATAAGCAATTAAGCCTGTCTTTGAAGTTCACCTGTTTAATTTCAGCCTTATCAGTAACTACGCACTGCAAATGCACAAAAATGTGCTGAATGTGTGTTCAGTATAGGGAGATTTATCTATTTATTTATTTATTTATTTATTTATTCATTCATTCATTTATTTATTTATTTATTTATTTATTTATTTATTTATTTATTTATTTATTTATTCATTTATTTATTTAATTTATTTATTTATATATTTATTTATTTATTTACTTATTTATTTATTTTATTTATTTATTTTATTTATTTATTTATTATCAACATCATCATCATCATCATTACTATTATTATCATCATTTTGAAAAATGGTGTTCATTTGGGGTGTTCATGTTCAGCACAGAGGTGTTCAGTATAGGGGAGTTTGCTTATAATGGAAGTATAAGGGTAAAAATTGGGACCGAGAAAAAAGTTTAGTATGAGGGGGTGTTCGGTATGTAGAGGTATTCGATTAGGGAGGTTTTGCTGTACTGATTAATGTTCTCACTAAGTTTTATCGGTGTACTTCAAATACTTTTTGGGATACATGCGAATACAAATCTGACAAGTCAAACGTCGAGTGAACAGTTTCACTAACTAATGAAAAATTAACAGAGGACAATTAATCAAAGAGACAAAACAAAACCCCAGGTGCACATCTTCATATATTGATTGATGTTCCCAACAAGTTTCATAGGTACCTCAAATAATTTTTTGGATACATGCGACACAAATCTGACAAGTCTAACGTCAAATCAACATTTTCACTAAGCTAATTAATGATTGATTAACACCGAATAATCAGTCCAAGAGACACCTTCATATATTGATAATGTTTCCACTAAGTTTCATGGTTGCACCTGAAATGTTTTTTTAGGTGTGCGCGACTTAAATCTGACAATTTTAATGTCGGAAGGACGGACAAAGGCAAATCATCTATATGCCCCCCCCCCCCCGCGTCCCCCTATGTGGGGGCATAAACATGTATGCAAAGACTAAATTATTCATTATTACATGGAAACAGATTCAAAATTGCCCCAGAGATGTTATAAATCCAATCCTGACATTCACCTACAAATCAGTCACACATTATACTACCCCCTGGAGTAGGCGTAATGTTGAGTGAAATCCTTTGCAAAATGTCTCGAGTAGCATTCAGATACTTGACTAAACCCATCTAAAAATGTGGTATATCATAAAGGCAAATTTATCGTTATCGATTGTGATATTTTGCGCTTCGCAGAACCACGCGCACGACGACGCGATGTGGAGGTATATGGTTCTCAGAGGTGTCACACCCGTTGTTAATTTAGGAGTTTTACATAATTTTACCACTCAATGCGGGCAAATAAAAGATTTGCGATCAAATTTCGATAAGTTTTTAAGTTATTTCACATTTCATCGGCGCCTTGCCATGTGCATCATAAAGGG
Organism: Hermodice carunculata; assembly: GCA_964020975.1. Classification (NCBI taxonomy): domain Eukaryota; kingdom Metazoa; phylum Annelida; class Polychaeta; order Eunicida; family Amphinomidae; genus Hermodice; species Hermodice carunculata. The sequence continues at coordinate 42,925,844 of OZ026620.1, read as the reverse complement.
TAAATCTTTTTTCACTGAAGAACAAAATTTATATTCTGTAACTTTTATAACTACCACTATAATTATTATTTTTAAAAGAGGAACAGCTCCTGTAAGGGAACCTTAACGGAACCACTAAAAAAAATCATCGAAGAGTCGGTTATTCAAGAAAAAAGTCGAACACTGTTTTCATTTGAGACCAGATGATGCCAAAAGTCGAATATTCAGGTTAAAAATCGGATGTTCAACAAGAAAAGTCGAATTTTCTTTCTTTCTTTTCTCCTTTTTTTCTTTCTTGTGGGACAAAAGTCGAACATTCAAGAAAAAAATCGAATTTTTGACTTTTCAATCACCTGCTAAATGGAAATTGTACCCTATCCGTAGTAACTTTAAAAGCTGCTTGTGCAAAGTAAACAGTTCATAAGGGTGCCATGTCGTCTTTCTGGAGGTGTAAAGGGCTATTCCCGCTATTTCCCAGCTGCCATAATGGGGAATCTTATTTTCTGTACCATGATACTGGAAGCCTTCTCATTTTCTGTACTTTGTACTGGCCATATCTCTGAAACAATATCATTTTCTGTATGCTGTGCTGGAGCAAATTATCACCCATACCAGCATAACCCCCCCCCCCGCCCCCTCCCCCCTTTATGAGGGCATGTATTTCCTGTATTGTTATGAAATAAGCAATAAGCCTTCAAATTTCACAACTTTTGATCACATGTTCACCAGCTGAACTACAACATAAAGGTACCTATGATATCGACAAACTTTTCTTTCTCCTCAAATCTTATGGAGGATTGACACTTCCAAATGCTGTCGAATAGCATATGACTAAAATATTATCAACTGTGACAACACCAGAACAAATACACTGGCAAACCTGGTGCACGTGATCACTACTGTGAACAGCCACAGTGCTTTGTAGTGGTCACATTTGTCCGACAGAGGAGTTTCAAGCAGTTAATTGTACTATGAAGAAAGTGGCCAAGGAGTAAGGTTCCAACAGCTGAAACTAGTGTATAATGCTTGCAAAATAGTTGCACAACACAGGTAGATAAAAGTAACCATTTTTTTTCCAAAAAAATAAAAATAACGATGACCAGCTTGTACATGTTGTGGTATAAGGGGGAATGTATATTGGGGGAAGTCACGTGAATTTAGTACAAATTAAAATTTCCTTTTCTTTTGTTTGCATGGATATATTCAATTTAAAAGGTTAGAAATGTCCTTAATTAAAATCAATTTAAATTTTGCAACCTCTTTGTGGTCCATTGGATGTGCCTACTGCAAAACTGTGAATTGAAGTTGACAAGACACCTCTATCAATACTAGTTTTGAAGATATTCAACTTTAGTTTTGAAGTGTAAATAGTTAGACATTAGCCGAGCTAAAAATGAGGTTTTAGTGTGCCTTTCTTGATTTCACACTAAACACTTTTTTTCTAAAAAAAAATACATAGATTTACTTACATACTTATTGATTTGTTTGTTCATTTCATTTGTCTGTTGCCTTCACAGAAAACCTGCAAAATATGAAACTTGTGCAATACTATAAAGTTTCACGCTGTAAGTGGCACAAACAAAGCAGAATGATTTCTGTTTGCCACCTTGTCACAAAAAGCAATCAAAACTGAACACTTGGATTCAACTGTTTATTCTCTATTTACCAATAATTATGACTGGAACAAGACAATAGCATTTGAGCCAGTATGTAACAGTCCAGATACCATATCATTAACAAGATATAACAATCTGCAAGCCAAGCCCATTAATATGGTCCTTCTTACATTATACTCGTCATCCTTTATATAAATTACTTGACATATTTGAACATGTATCTAATGAAACATATGAAAGATGTGTCACATGACTACTGCTGACAAATTATATGCAGCAACATTAAATTAAAGGATGAATGTTAATTTTCCACCAATCACGAATCAGATCTCCCATCAGTTGTGCTTCTATTGGCTGACTCTTGACCTTTGACCCCTGTACTTTAAAAAAAAAAAAAAAATCTGCTGCAATATACTGCACTGAAGGTCCCTACAATTCAAGTTGACTATGGATTCTTGGCAGAACTAGGTATTTGAGTATAAATGAAGTACATAGAGATTCTATTAATATCTGCATCATTCTGTACATTTGCCTCAACTCAAAGGAATCACTGTATTACAAACACCATAGTCCTTCAAAAAATAAACTTACTCCGTTGATGTAAGCATTACATATTTGTTTCACAAGGAGACATACCATTCTTCAATACTGTTGTGTAGGAATATACCTGTGAAAATTGGCCTTCAAATATCATTTCACCCATTGGTACATCCCTGTGGAGTTGGTGAACCCTGCCATGCAAGCACAGTAAGCACTGTTTCATGGGACACAAATAATGACCCATTTAGCAGTGGTTTGTGATACCCCATCACAGAAATTACTTTGACTGAATAGAAAACATACTAGGATTGACAGAGCTCAACAGAACTAAACACCCGAGTCATCCATCTACACTTAACCCTCAGATTCCCCCTTAAACCCGCCCAAACTGCCTTCTGGTCAAATGTTGTCTGCTTCAATGTTTTTTACTATTTTGAACAGTAATGAGAACAGAGGTTTGTCTTCATTGGACTTGCCACCACTCAACTGGGTATCTTCTGAAAGCACCTGAATTAGATAACTGTTACAGAATGGGTCTAACATTTTTCCCCACACAAACACACCCAGCATGCCTGTAGAAATATCAAGAGTATTAATTTTCATCATAATTAATATCATTGTTACCAGACAACCACAGCAGAACACAAAAGTCCCAGCATCATTACTGTTGCAACTCAGATTGTTCATAGATGGCAGCACAGTCTGTCACAGGTAAAAGACCTCATTTTAATAGTTCTTGGGAGCCAAAACCTTGTTCCAAAACCCAGGCTTTGGTCAGTACTGCTGTTGCTTCTCCTGTATGTACAGACAGTCTTCAGCGGTTACTGTGACCCAGGTAAATATAACAAACACAATTTTACAGTGTACACTTTTACAGATGCCTTCCAACCAGTCCACAAGTGCCAGTCACAGATTCACTGACCTTATCAAGGCACCTCTTGATCTATGTCCCTGGGCTCTCCCTTTGGCTAGTGAACCTAGAAGTGTGATCTTCTTCATCCCCTTGCTCCATAATGTTGAGTCCTTTCATGTAATTTTGTGATACAATGATTTTAATCTTAGCTCAACATCCACAGCACTAAACTGCCACCCAAATTTGCTGGACTTCACTCATAGGCTCTTGTGTACAGTTGGAAACAGAAAACACACACAGCAAACTAAAGACAGAAAGACAAGCCAAGACCAGAAAAGCTTGCACACTTGTTGTATCTTTTTTTCCCATGATGCACAGCAAGGAGCCTGCATACACGACAAAAGACCCTGGTTGTTGTGAAGTCTGAAGGATCTAGAACCAAACAACTCGTGCTGTGGAATACAACCCCGCAAATAGTCCAGTGCCACAAATCCTTTTTTTTCTTCCTTAATCTTTCTTTCCTTTCTTTTTCCAAGATGGATATGATGGATGTGCATGTAGGTGATTAGTCCACCTTGGTAAGTATCCCCCCCCCCCCTTAATGCCCAAGCTGCCCCTGCAACAACTGCAGCATGACATCCAGATAATGCAAAACCCGCTGACTGTGTGTCATACTTAAACAAAAAGTTCCTAAGTTCTGTTATGTTTCAATTTACAATTAACATTTAATTCCACCTCAATGCATGGAAAACTGTCAATGGTATTATGCATCTGCGAGATATTTGTCTGCAAATCCTCTTGATAAATGATACAATTTGGCACCAAGGTGAACCGCAACATCATTTTGGACCCTGTTCTCTGCAGCTCAAATTAGAGGGGAGATTAACCCAGCCTTTTTTGTTTCCTGCCCTTTTTTTCCCCAGTCCCTTTTCTTTTATGCTTAATTTGGTCACAAGTAACACACTTTTGTGACATTTCGTGTCTGGTGTGACTTACATAATAATATAAATTTCCCAAAATAGACATAACACTGTGATTTCACTGTTTCAATTAACCTTTTTCATTTTTGTCTTCTAGTACAAATGATCTAGTCCTGGACTTTCATTCAACACTTACCTGTGCCCTGTTAAGCTGCCCTACCCTTGTACAAAGCAGCTGAGACCACTGTCAAGTGACGAAACTACACAACAAACACTTGTTTGAAACTTTACACCTGTCAGCTTTCTTCAAGAGTTCCCCCCCCCCCCCCATCCCTGTATAAATTAGTTGTTTGTAATTTAACCCTTTCCCCTGCAAACCAGCCAAAACCAGTTGACAGTCAATGGTCACCAGCTTTCACTGTTTAAAACAAATTTCAAACACAAAGAAAAATAATTTGGTCGAAAACTGTTGATGAGACTTGTCAAGATAACATGCCCCAGGTCAACAGTTTTCCTTGGTGTGGGTTGGGCACTTAGCACCCAACCAACAGGAAGGTGACTCAGTTATTGACTCAGTCCTAATTCACAGGAGGAAAGGCTTAAAGTTGTGGTAAGTTTGTCCTCTAGGGGGTACAAGGTTAACATAAACATGGCTATATGTGAAGCCAACACACAAAAGATTCACCATATAATAAAGTACTGCAAATGTATTCGCTTTTAAGTGTATAAATTTTCATGGCTTTCACACTCCACATGTTTAACTGAAGTTTTAATTCCACCATTCTGGACACGATTCATATTGAACCTCAATACTATGCTACTGTGTTCTCATTTTCCCCATTTTACCCCATCAGCAAAATAAGCGAAAATGAAAATACAGCACAATAAACTTTAAGTAAACTTACAGTATTCTACAGTTATAACAATTGTGGATCAGTGCAACTGATGATCTGGTACTTAACAGACGCTGAACATTAATTTCAACTGGCATAATGACTGCTACAATCTTCAACAATGTCTACAGCCTAGAGATAAATGAACTACATATATGATGTTCCGTGAAACCTGTATATTGCATTGCTGTCAATACACAACATCATCGCCGGCCTGTACAACAAAGAAAACAGCAGCAAAAGCATCTATTACTGCAAACAATTCCATTACCTTTTACCCACAGCTACTAATGCAGGGCCCATAGGTACATACATGTTGTCTATGGCCATGAACATACTACAGAAACAGATCTTGCAACTTCAGTGTAACTGCATGTACAAGACAGTCTATTTATAGCCTACTCAGTAGGCGTCTATTGTTAGTCTGGCTTCTTGCGCCAAACACCTCGGATCATTCACCAACTCTTTGTAGAATAAGTTCCATTATTGTTCTTTGATAGTGCAGTCATCACAGACAAGTAAGCCCTGGGCATTGGTACCTCATTTGTGCAACACAGGCACTGTTACGTTTTATGCATTGGCTCAACATATTTACCTACATGTAATATACATTTTTTTTTCTTGAATACCTAGAGTCATCACACATGCCTTACAGGTGCAAGCGATTTATTAATTTCCAAATTAACCACACTACACAGACCCACAGAAATTGTTAATTGTAACGTGTTACAGCACACCAACTTGTTACATGCAAATGTTTCTCCAACTTGTTCATGTGATACGTTACAGGGACCAAACTTGTGCATTACACATAAAACTTGTTCATGTTACATGTGGCAACAGCATAGGACCAGACTTGTTACATGTAATAGACCAATCACTTTGTTACATGTAATGAACCCATAAATTTTTAATGGACCCATCACATTCTTTCAAAATAGGCCCATCAATTTGTTAAATGTAATAGACCCATCCATTTGTCACATATAACGGGGCCATCACTTTGTTACATGTAATGAACCCATAAATTTTTAATGGACCTATCATATTCTTACACAATAGGCCCATCAATTTGTTACACATCATGGACCCATCAACTTGCTACAAGTAATGGAACCCATAAATTTGTTGCATGAAATGGACGCGTCAATATGTTACATGCAATGAACCCATTAACTTGTTACAGATTGTGCACCACCCAAATCAGCACACTACAGAACCCAATTAGATACGCACGACAGGCTTTTGTTGGCACGTGTGAAAGTACACAGGCAAATTGTCACAGGAAACCTGTTGCAGCTCTATCCCAGGCTAGCACTATCTACAGTGGTACCTGCTATTTAAGACCACCCCTACAGCCAACAAAAAGTGGTCTCATACTGCAGGTGGTCTTAAATTGAAGGTATATTTAACATGTAAATACAGCAGAGGGTCTTGAAAGAGTGGTCTTAAAAAGACATGCGGTCTTGAATTGGAGGTGGTCTTTAGAGCAGGTTCCACTGTATTTGCCAAATTGCCAGTGGCCAAAAGAGTTTTGATTTGGCTATAAACACGTCATAGCCTTCAGCCAGATTGGCTAATTATGTTTCCAAATGTACTGGTATACTGAACACATTAATTCATGACATATGCACTTTTACTGTTCAGAATTGTAAAGGATATTAACTCATTCCATACAATAGTCACAGGCCTTGGTCAGTGGTTCTGGCACTGCCTGGCAAGTCATGCTGCAGCTGCCACAAGGGCAGCTGCAGCATGACTTGCCAGGCAGTGCCAGAACCACTGACTTAAGATTATAGACATGTTACTACTTGAACGAAAGCTCTTTTCATGAAGAATTTAAATATGTAATTGTCGTCTTAAATTTGGGTAAATATACGGAAAGTCAGGGACTGGTATGCAATGAGTTAAAAGAACATTACTCATAATGTATATATTGCTTTGAAAACAACAAACAGTCTTTGGCTAAATATCTTATAGCTGCTTTACCCAAATTGGCTACATCTGTGAAGTTTCTGGTGCTAGCCTGGGCACTGAATTGTTACATGTTGTTCATAACAGCCAGTAACATACCTGTACCATCATAACCAACCTGTTACATGTGGCGTACCATAGGCTCATTCTGGTTACACATGTTAAGATGTCACAGGACCAAACCTTTCATATCTTGTGCCGACACTATGCAACACACAGACCCACCCTATGCAATATGTTACGTTCGCTTCCAAAAATTCAAAGACAATGACTTGCATCTGGACCGAAGCAAAAAAATAAAATAAAAATTTAAATAAAAGGTGAATTACATCACCATGACAACAGTAACCATGCTTATAACACAAAGCAGAACAAGATCATGGCCAGCCTTGATCACAATATGCGACATAAATGACACTTCCATGTGGGGACCGACATGAAGTGACCACCAGAAGACAACAATCAACAGCATACTTGTACCCAGCTGGACATGCATTCTTAACACAAAAAATAAGTTATGATTGACCCTGTCACATATACATTTTCAACAAGTTAAATATTTTGAAAATGAAGTTCTTTTATGTACGGTGGCAGCTCAAAAAATGTGTGTAGGAATTTTTGGCTCGTTTAATTTTGAGGATACCTAAGCACACTGCAGAATGCTACAAGCAACACCTTGTGGCAATGTAAATTTTTTTATTTTTTAATTCAAATAAATTTATTAAAAAAAAAAAAAAAAAGACACCCAAAAACTTTTAACATCTATTTTGACAGTACTCAGTTCCTTATTTAGGAAACTTCAGTACAGGCAAGTCTGAAACTGGTCTTTTGTCACAATAAAATAACTAGAAGAGTTGTAGGTGACAGACTGGATGCCCCACGCTTTGCTTACACATGGGCCTTGTTACCCTGAAAATGAGCTGAAAGTCACCAAAATAATAAGATCAAGAAATAGTCAGAGAGGAATAGGGTTAAGAAGGAACATACGCATTGTGTGTTCTCAACATGTGTATACATTTTGGTTAAAAAAAATGACCTGATGTAACTTCTAGTATTGTTGTCCAGCAAAAAAACTTCTGACTCGATCATACTTCAGGTAATCTTTCTTTGGCATCTTATAGAACATGACAAACATTTCATAATTTATATTATCCACCTACTAAAAGAGTACAACTTTATGTATTCACAAGAACTGACTAGAGACTTTTCAAACAAGAAAATCTTCCTGCAGTTCGTGTTCAGGGCCTCTCTATTTGATCACATGCCAGCAATTATGTGGACAAAATGACCAACCCACACTATGAACATGACAAATTTTGTGATCAAAAACATTTTCCTACAGTACCGTACCTTTCTTTGTTTTTTATTGTCATCTCTACGTATTGCATGCTATCTATGCCACTTTTTAAAACTGACACTTCAAAACTGTCAAATGTGGTATTTTTTTTTTTTCCCCAATTCAAACTTTGAGGATAAAAACTGTTGTTTGTCATACAGTGTGAATCCCATTTTCTCTCGTCACATTAAGATGGTCTTTGATATAAAGTGGTCCTTCATTTATGTCGGAGCTTCTTCATTCACTCTGCTCTTGTGTGATTGACAATTGACAGCTCATCAGATGATCCTTTTGTCAATGTTAGTATGGCAATCAAAATCCACTTCGTCAACACCATTTTCTTTGTCAATGTCGGTTTGACAATCAAAGGACAAAATTAGGACACACCATTATCTTTAATTTGTCAATGTCCATGTGGCAAGATTGACAATAAAAGCCCGCTCACAACATCATTTTCTGAAATGATGACAAAATAGTCTTCACCTTACATTATTTTAATGGCTTATCTATTTTCCCCCTATGCCTACAATAATACATTAACATTTACATAGTATATATACATGTATATTCACAGTCAATATTCCTCAACATATGGCCAAGTATGTTGCATTTAGTTTCTTGACATTTTGAGGCGGGACAGTTTTTCCGACGAATTAGGGACCACTGGTGTCATTAGCCAATTAGCCAAATGCTAATATTTCATTCACTTGGCAAAAGAAATTTGCAAATGGCCAATTTATTTTAACAGGAGTTATAGAAGTGCGAAGTCAAATTTTCTACTGTTTTATTTCAAGCTTTGGCTACATACTTTGAAGGCCTAGATCTGTCCCTGAATGATTTATTATACATTGTTTCCAATGTACATTAATAATATCCTTAATTAATATCCTTTCCCCTCATAAACACACTTGAAAAAATCCATACCTTTCACATTTTTGGTCACCAAAAATTGGCCACCAAAATTTTCATCATCAGTCTCATAACTTTTGTATTTTTGGTCATGAAAAACTGGTTACCAAAATGTTCATACCAAGCTGCATGGAATATCAGGGAGGGCTCAAGAAACTAAACATTTCATTTGTTTTTCCTTGCCCGAGAGCAACAGAAAGTAATGCAAATGAGGTGTATTTCCTAGCTGTGAAGACATCAGGACTGCTGGAAGAACTGCTGTATGACTTCTTCCAGCCTGTCGTAAGTCTCTAATTCAAGAGGCTTCTGCTCTTGTGCGTTACTTTGAGTCCGTATCTGGTTCCAGTCGTGAAGAACATTACCATATTCTATTGCCTTGTTGTTGTCACCAATGGCATGATATAGACGAAGCAAGCCCCGGTAATCATATTCCAATCCACTATAGCCTGGGCCAAATAATTTCCTTCCTGTAAATAAAGGACAACAACATTGGAGTCAACGAATTGAATTTAGTATTTTACACTAAAATTCTGTTAAATATCAAATAAGTGATGGAAAATGCATGGTCCCTACCTATGGCTATAGACCTCAGGTACAGCTGTTCTGCATCAGAGTACTTCTGCATGTCATAGTTATAGAGGGACGCCAGATGGCCCACAGACAGGGCCACTTCATAGTCCTCATTACCTAACAACTTCTCCTTGATGGATATTGCCTTTAGGTGCATGTCTTCTGCCTCCTGGTGACAAAAGAGAGGATTAATGCATTGAAAAATCACTGACATGTCAGGTGTCACCAGTGTGGGAGTTTAAGAAGCCACTGGAATACATACTTGTGGAACAAACAAACACACACCAGTGATTTTTTTCCATTCGTCTTACTACAAACGAATAGCCAACATAAAATTTGCAAAAACAAAACAAAAATAATCTGAAAAACAATTTTACTGCACATCAACAATATTCTAAGAGATTCTGGTATGTATGAATTCACTCTACTTCAGTGAAAAATAAAATGAATGAATAATGCTGAACAATAAATGTACAGTGTTTGTCTTTCAAATAGTGACAGAGACTGTAAGAAAATTACAACAGTGAACGTACACTGATATTTCTCTTTCAAATAGTGACACAGACCCTAAGAAAATGAGGAGAGAAATCTTACCTTATACCTATGCATGGACTGATACAGGCGACCAAGATTTCCATAGTGTTTGGCAGTCTGAACATTGCTTTCCCCAAATGCCTTCTTGGCCAATGCCAGTGAAGCCAAGTGTAACTCTTGAGCCTCAGATAAATACATTTCCTCCAGTTCCTTATTCTGGCTGTCTATGGCAATCTCTTCCAGGATCAGAGCTGCAGTTGCATACACATTAAAAATCTTCAGACTAAATTTTTTTTCCAGAACTTAGTACAAAATTATGGCAGAAAAATGACCCAAAGAAAGTCCTTCTTGTCCTGGCCTGGAGGTTTACAAGCAATGTTATGACCTACATAAATATGTGTTCATACACTTGTGAAATATTTCCTGTTTCTTCATTCTATGAAAAAAATATTTCAAAAATATGAGATGTTCATTACTGAAATTAAAGTTTAACCACCACCACCACCACCCCAACCCCCAAACAGCTGGTGATCACGTCATTTGCTTCACTGTTTTTGACTAACTTCCACAGAAACGAAAAAAAAATTGATTGAGAATTGCAAATACAATCTATCAAGATAATATGATCAAGGTCAGCACCTCTCCTTGTCCAAGGCAAGCTACTGACTCTGTCTTAATTCAAGGGGAAAAGGGTTAGTAAGAATTTCTAATATAATCTCAGATCAACAGTCTAGTTAATATAAGTTCTTAAAGAAAATAACATATAATGCATTTTCTTTTGACAGTTTGTTTCCGATTTTTAATAAAGCTATGTCAATGATTGAATCTGAATTCACACACACACCAAAAAAATTCTTAAATGTCACACAGTTGTAAGCTTCAATCAGTTTTCTGAAATTTCAAAACAATACTCCATAAAATTAAAACTTCAAAACAACACTCAATGAAACACTGACCTTTGACCCTCTTGGATGAAGCGAGCAACAGATGATCGTCTGGCAATATATGTGTAATGATTTCTATGGCTCTTTCAGCATGCTCTCTGCAATAGAGAAATTTGTTAGCTCTAAAATAGACCTGGCGGGGAATCTCTGACCAGGGTGTAAAAAAAAAATAAATGGTTATACTGCATGTACTATGTGTATGTGAGTGTACTTAGTTTCATGTGTATACATTTTCATGGTTTTCACATTTGAGGCATATAACTGAAGTTTAAATTTCGCCATTTTTGACAAAATTCCTGTTAAACCTATATTTTTTCTTAGTTTTGTAGCATCATCAAAATAAGTGAATTCAGAGAGTGCAATGTTTAACTAGAAAAGATCTGCTACAAAGCAAGTCTGTCTGTGTGCCTTCAAAAGTTGTAAATATGGCTATATGAAAATTTGACCTCCAGATGTTGCATGTAAATTTTAAAAATGTGCAGTGTTGCAATCTACAATTTGAGCCCAACATGACTGAAATTAGATGAAAATTGACCAAGTTATGGCCAGATGAAAATTTCAAATGCCACAATGACCTTGACCTTTGACCTTTAAAGGTCACAAGTAAATTACAAAAATTTTCAGTGTTACAGACCTATTAAATTAAGTTGGATTTGTCACCTGTATCTATAATAGTTTTGGAGATATTCAGGATTTAAAATTTCAAATCGCCCTAATTTGCATAATCTTCAAGATATTTTCTCCTATGTCTGTGTTGGCACACAGACATACCCAGCTTGCAGGCTCAACCACCCAAGGAAATTGGTCATCAATGTCCAATACGTTAACACATTCCATAATATACATGTATGACTTGGCATGTTGGTACTTCAATGAAAGCTCTTTGTATGAGGAATTTCAATATGTAAACATATCCATATATGTGTGTGTGTGTGTGTGTGTGTGTGTGTGTGTGTGTGATCAATTCAGGGACTGGAATGACTTCAATATTGTGGGTACAAGTGATGTCCTGTGCTGCAGAAATGATAGTCTCTACAAATACTGCTGACAGAAATCCCACACAAATGAGATACTGTACAAATTAGCAGTAAAATGTTTCTTCAAATCCCACGGTGCATTAGGCATTCAAAGTATACCACCAACAACGAGCCCTACCAGTTAACCTCTCAACACTTCCAATGATCATATCAAGTATCAGAACACTGGGAGGACATCCCTAATGCTACTTTCCGCACAAGATCTTCCAAGACACTGCATGGGTGCGCTGTGTGAATTCTTATTTAGTTATATCTTTAAATGATAGATGGCAGCATCATCTATGCCCAGGGTTTAAAAAACAAGGCTTAAAGCCTGGAGGTGGGGCTTTTTGTTGTTTTTCCTTTGTTTTCATTAGGGCATGAACATATGTTTACATGTATAATATACATATACATGTATATGAAATTTGGGTACATTTGCGAGTAAATTATCATGGCTATTATAGTAATATCTGTAAGACCTTAATTTACCGGGCTTAATATGAATATTTTGTTAACATTTCAATACATGTAGGTTTGTGTATGATCAAACAAAAATTTATTTCTAGGGTGGGAGTGAGCGTATTTTGGAGATCGTTTATGCGCACGCATAATGTGTTATGACATATGTAAAGCAGCCACAGTCACGTATGAAAAGACCTGTTGCTGAAGCCAGCGAAGAGGTGGAACTAGAAGAATACCTGAGGATTACTCAGTAGTTTCACAAGTAAGTGCGTGTTTTTCATATTTCATTGTTTTACCTTGTACATATTACACGAGCGAAGATGTGTTTGTATAAATTTTGACAGGTTCTCTGCCACTTGCGGTGTCATAGCATCAATGTGGTATCTACGCGGTCATTGCCATGTTGACCATCACATGAACATTATGGCGATGTCATTCACCATCAGCACATGCTTTTGAATATCGGCGCATTGCTCGCAAATTAAACTTGATGTGTGTTTTGAAGTCTTATACTGAGTTGTTATTGTATGTCACTAAGTCTGCTTTATTGATTGCTACATTTTTAATGTTTGTCAGGGTCCACACATAGCAGGCACAATGAAAACTTGTAAGAATGACACTATTTTTTTCCAAGAAAATGAGTCAGATATCTGAATATTTCAGATTAATGAGTCAAAAAACAAAGGAACAACAACTTCAGTCCCTTCAAATTTGTGTCATTATAATGAATATGTCAGATAACTGAGTGTCACTTTGAGTTTTCACTGTATTATTTCATTTGAGCTCCAGTACACTTTAATCAGGTGGTGCAAAATAGAAACAGAATTGTTAGCCCCCTCATCACTGGAAGTGCTTCTCCTCTGGTTTAGTTTGTACCCTTGATCTGTAAAAGGCCACCCTGTACATCTGATACATACAGGTTGTCATTTTCCATTCCAAGGGTATGCAGGAAGATGGACCTTAAACAAAAGGTCTGTGTGAACAGCCCGTGCCTCAGCTGATCTTGACATTCATCACACTTGCAGCTCTATGAACTTTGGAAAGGATCGAGGACACCATGTTCTGAGTAAGTCTGACCTTCATAGAAGAACACCCACACGTGCAACATCAAAGTTCAAGTAATTCTCAAGTTATAATGAAGAGTAAAATTCATGTATGTTGCACTGTGATCCCACAAACGAGGTCAAGGTCATTCATGTACTGTCTCAGCATGACCTTCATACAAAATAGTAAACATGTGTAGCTAACCCAAAACAGATCTCAAGATATCAAGTAAACAGTAAATTTCGTGTCAGTTGTCCTGTGAATTAGCATTAGAATGCCCATTGATTTACATGGTAATCAATAGGAAAGCTGCATTGAACGATAAGTACCCGAATTGAAAATCCTTAAAAATCAGGAATCCAAAGCAGTGCCACCTAGTAAACAACTGTTTGACCCTTCCACAACAATATATCCATCACATTTCAGCTTAATCTGAGGGATGGTTCTGAGAACAAGTGAAAAATAGCAAATCCATACAAAAAATTCATTAAAAAAAATTGCAGCGCCACCTGGTGAACATATTGGGAACTAGGTGTTCCCGGGAGTGTCCATGTACGATATCAAAGCAATTGGGTGAGTGGTTTCAGAGAAGAATTTTGAAGGTTTGCCCCCCCCCCCCCAAAACAACAAAATTCATCAAAAATCCAAAAATCAATAGAGCTTGACCATTTGAACACACTTGGTAAATATCCACCCAAGGCACATCCCCACCAAGTTTGAAGTAAATCTGGTCAATATTATTAAAGTTACGACCATTACAAGAAATTCCTATGTTAAGTTTTCCTATTAAAACTTTTGTAGTGATTTTTGAAAAAAAATCACAAAAAAATCCAAATTCATTGGAACATGACCATTGGAACAAACCTGGTAGACACCCACCCAAGGTACATTGCCACCAAGTTTGAAGTTAATCTGGATGATGGATTTGGATAAGAATTCGAAAATGTAAATTAGCATTAGAATGCCCATTGACTTACATGGTAATCAATAGGAAAGGTGCATTTACCCCAAAGGAGCTGACTTGAAAAAATCATTAAAAATCAGCAATCCGCAGCATTCCCACACAGTGAACAAGTTTGTTTGGCCCTTCCATTAGGAACATATCCACCAAGTGTAAGCTTAATCTGAGCGACGGTTCTGGAGAAGAAGTCGAAAATAACTATAGCACACAAAAATTCACAAAAAAATTGGAAAAAACTGCAGCGCCACCTGGTGAACAAATTAACAACAAGGAGTCCCTAGATGTCTTCCTGTGTGACATCAAAGCATTTAGGTAAGCAGTTTCGGGGAAGAAGATTTTTTAAGATTTGTCCAAAAAAAAAAAAAAAAAAAAAATCACTAAAAATCCAAAAATCACTGGAGCATGACCACGTGAACATAATTGGTAGAAACCCACCCAAGGTACATTGCCACCAAGTTTGAAGTTAATCTGGATGACGGTTTTGGAGAAGAAGTCAAAAATATGAATTAGCATTAGAATGCCCATTGACTTCCATAGTAATCAATAGGAAAGCTGCATTGACCGACAAGTACCAGAATTGAAAAAATCCTTAAAAATCAGGAATCCGCAGCATTCCCACATAGTGAACAACTTTGTTTGACCCTTCTACAAGGAACATATCCACCAAGTTTCAGCTTAATCTGAGTGATGGTTCTGGAGAAGAAGTCGAAAATAGCTATAACACACAAAAATTCATAAAAAATTAGGAAAAAATTGCAGTGCCACCTGGTGAACAAATTAAGAACTAAGTGTCCCAGAGAGTGTTCCTGTGTGATATCAAAGCAATTGAGTGAGTGGTTTCGGAGAAGAAGATTTTTTAAGATTTACCCAAAAATGGACAAAAAAATTCATTAAAAATCCAAAAATCACTGGACCGTGACCATTTGAACAAACTTAGTAGAGACCCACCCAAGGCACATCTCCACCAAGTTTGAAGTGAATCTGGCTGACTGTTTTTGAGAAGAAGTCGAAAATGTGAATTGTGGACGACGGACGGACGACGGACGATGGACCCTCAAAAAACGTCAGCTGACTGACAAGTCAGCTGAGGTAAAAATCACACCAAAATCCCAGCAGAAGATGGGGTTTTAATCACACTTAAAATATGCATATATATATATATATATATATATATATATATATATATATATATATATATATATATATATACATATACATACATACATAGATACATATATATACATACATACATACATACATACATTTCAACCTCTATTCAGATCGTTCAAAAAAGGCAAGTTATGAATGATTACGATGTGACAAATCTAAAGCTCAACATGTAAATGAATCAAACCAACTTTTAAATTATATAAGTTTTGCTTTGCTTTAATAATAGTTTTCACTGACGCCATTTTCCCTCCCATTAAAACACAACTTTTCCCATCTTTCCGTGACTGTTCTGGCACACAGTTTCCCTATACAGTATATCAATCGAAGAAAAAATAGTTTTAGCATCAAACAAAGTGGCCTTATCGAGCGCAAGGTTGAGTGAGTACAGCACTGAGTGATAGGTCATTCAAAACGTGAACTGAAAATGTCGACAGTCTCAGCATAGCAATGTTTACAAACATCCACTTCTCGCTCGGATCCATGACCTAGATCTTGATTCATCTCAGAATCCCACAATCAATTGAACGCAATCAATAAAGCAGACCAAGTGACATACAATAACAACTCAGTATAAGACTTCAAAACACACATCAAGTTTAATTTGTGAGCAATGCATTGATATTCAAAAGCATGTGTTCGTGATGAGCGACATTGCCATAATGACTTTTTTATTAATGTTCATGTGATGGTCGACATGGCAATGACCACGTGGATACCACATTGATGCTATGACACCGCTAGTGGCAGGGAACCTGTCAAATTTTATACAAACACATCTTCGCTCGTGTAAAATACACAATATAAAACAACGAAATATGAAAAACACACACTTACTTGTGAAACTACCGAGTAATCCTCACGTCTTCTTCGGGTTCCACCAATGGAACTTCAATATTCAAACAGAGTGCGGTAGGGAATTCCTGGACAACGTCATTTGGGTCATTTACATACAGATCTCGCGCATGCGTACATCTTATGTTTTCCGTCTGAGCCGGCTTTTCGTCTGCTTGTGCGACCAAGAAAATTACGCCACTCACAGCGAAAAGAAACGTGCCCCAGCCGCGCGTGACAAAATAAGACAGACACACACAGTTTCCATCGGTGTTGAAAATATGGAGCGATAGCGGGTTGTAAAAGAAGGACAAGGTCAGCCTTGGGCGTCCAAGTGATGATGATGTCGCTACATTCATTCTGATTCTGAACAGGTCTGATGTTCAGAGCAGTGCCCAGTTGTCGCACGTGCCGGAAAAAAAAAATCAAAGATCACAGGAGCCGCCCATTTCTTTGAAGTCGTTATATTCAAGTCGTCATGGATACTTGATCAGTCGTGTTTGTAATCAATCGAGATTGGATCCGAATATCATTATCATATTATAACCGCTCCAGCTTGATGAAGTTTTCTTTTCTTTTTCTTTTCTTTTTTTTTGGGGGGGGGGGGAGGGTGGGGAGAGTGGCTAGGTAATCAAATTCATGGGACAAAAGTGCCGTTAATTAAGATCAGTAAAGACAACGGCAACTTCAGAGACAAAGAGAGAGAAAAAACAACAAACAAATGGGCATACTATCTACGTTTCCCGCTAACTTCGAGATAAAATTTTGTCTGCATCGGCAGCTCTTGACTGCACATATTGCGAGGAAGACGTGCCCGCGACCTCCGCTACTTATCAAGCTGTTATTGTCTACGATGTCAAAGATTTATGTTATTCTATTCGTCATCAATTTTCCTAGGGGCACCATAAAATTTTCTCATGAACTTGACTTTATCAGTTCTGTATTTCTATAAGATTGTGCAAGGTATAATGTGTGAGTTTCTTTCTTCAGACATTCGTCTGCATGCCACTTGTGTGGGAAGTTGCAATACGTTGTTCAGAGCCTCGTCCGACAGAGAATTTTACCAACATTTCTCGACGACAATATAACGAATTTATTTTGAAAAATTAAAAAGGATTGTACTTGTAATTTCACATTGCTGTGTACCACACTAGCCAAATGCATTTGCAATGGATTAGAACAAGCTTTGAACGTTGTCACCATTGACAGAACGGTATACTGCACAACGGTCTGAACGGGTCCTCGGGTGTCACACTGTGTTCGGTATAATGGCACATGCGACATGAAAATTTGATGAGGAACTGTACGTTTCGAAACATAAAATTTATTATACAAAGAAGCCTCATTCTCTCACTCTTTCGGCCACTGCTTCAGCCATATCTATCTGCTATTATCGGTCGCAACCGTATACATTCTCCGAAAACACGCACACACAAGTCCAACTAAATAACATCCCATTTTTTTGCACATGCTTCCAGCACAGAATTATCTATCGTTCTTTCTTGTAAGTCATAGGCCTATGCAGAACAAAAGTTGATGTACATAAACTTAAGGTATCAACAATTTTTTCCAAACAAATCATTTTAGTCAAGTAATTCAGAATTTCATCTGGTCCTTTCTAGATCTGCTGTGGGGTTTTGTGTGTGTGTGTGTGTGTGTGTGTGTGTGTGTGTGTGTTGTTTGTTTTTTTGTTGTTTGTTTGTTTTGTTTTGTTTTTGTTTTTTTTTTTCTTGTTTTTGTTTTTGTTTTTTGTTTGTTTTGTTTTTGATTTGTTTTGTTTTGTTTGTTTTTTATCTCGCATTTCTATTTTGGTAATTTGCGATAAAAAAAAAAATACTGAGGATTTCAAATGTATCATATCATGACGCAAACTCGAAATATATGATTGCTTAGTTGCATTGGAACAATCTACTATAGTGTACAGTTGGTAGGAACAGCGCGAGGAAAATTATTCAGACGATAATATTGACAAGATCTTACGAATGCAGTGCATCGTCAATAAAACAAACATCCTAAAACAAAATTTTTGGTAGGAAACACGACGAATCCTGGTGAAAACTAACTCTCTCTCTCTCTCTCTCTCTCTCTCTCTCTCTCTCTCTCTCTCTCTCTCTCTCTCTGCAGATAAGCATGAAGATAGTCTTTTGCTCACTGTAACCAAGGAGAAGGGGGGGGGGTCGGTACGCTGGTACAGGTAATTATTCTTCTAGAGTACGCAGTACGGAAAATAAAAATCTTTCAAAATTTTGGATAGTACGAAGTACGTAAAACAAGACGGCTTCCAGTACGCCAGTACGGTAAATAAATTAAAAAAAAAAAAAAAAAAAGCAGTACGCCAGTGCGAGAAACCCCTTACCGACCCTGAAGGAGGGCTTTTTCTACCATCTTTGCTGTAACATTAATAACCAATGGAACGGAGGTACCTGCATCCTAGAACTGCTGATACCAAATTATAGACAAATCTTGAAATATGAAACGACGTTTGTTTCACTGCATAAAAATTTAGTTTCCTGAGATTTGAGGTCAATATGTTCCAAGTTGAATCTGTATTTGCAGTGAACGGTGAAGATGACAATCATGTGTTATTGTTTGCGACCATGTGTGTTCTCATTTGCTCGTTTTCCACACTTATGTAATCTAAAGCAAACAAATATGTCTATCAAAATATATACCACAAACACAGTCCATAGCAAACGATCGCGACTTGAATTTATAAAAACATGCACAAGTTTAGCGTCAAAATGAACACCATATATAAAAGCTTTATTTGCTGTTTTGCGTCAATAAATGTGTCAAACATTGTCATTGACACCGGAACATTATGTAAGACTGCATGCCGTCGTCTTCAACTTCAAGTTCGAACGATGCGAAGGCCGTAGGCTTGAACAAACAACATTAGGCACCGATGAGCGTACAAACTCGTCCATTTATCATTGAGTCTTGCGATACGAACATGCATGATTAAAATATGATCAAGCACAGTTAATCACATGAAAAATTCTATTCTCGTTGACGGCCAACAAAATAGTGGTATTTCACAGTTTCACTTTGTCTCCGCAGACGGCTCTGCAAGCACGTGGAGACTGCATGCAATTGTGCTTTGCTCTCGCAATATAGCGCACGCCACGTGACCGGCGAGAGCCAACTGGTTCTAAATATATCTCTCATCAGCGAGGAATTGCCCCAGAACCGTTGTGCATGGCCGAATGCCGTTATAAACAACACTTGCATGGTCGAATGTAAAAACTCTTTCTTCCCGCCAAAATATCATGTTTATTGACCAAAACAAAGGCACAACGGTCCTTCGACGCATGATTAGTGATGAATTACGTGGATAGGTACGTGTATGAAATATCGCGGAATGCAACTTTAAAGCACTTACATATTGTTATTGCGCCAAAACAGCGTACTTGCACAAGACTTGTAAGGGGAAGTGATAACTTGATTACATTTTCTCGTGGACTTTTTAGATCACTGTAACGAATGCTCAATGGATTTTTTCCGTCTGATGCATCTTTGGACGTGTTCAGACTGGTAACTGTCTGGATATGCAAAAACCTACGGAGAGCCTCATTGAGCTGACAAAAGTTCGGTGTTCACAGAATTGAGGTCACATTCACCCACGAATACAAGCAAGATACGGAACTTCTTTTTACAGAAAGGTCCTGATAATGTGCATAGATCGATAAAGAATATCTACATTTTACATCAGCAATGAGCAGTAATACCAGTGTTACCATTAAGAGCACAAATGAAAGAAAATAACTTGCACCTTTTTAAAATCTGTTTCTTGTTTGCACCAGAATACATGCGTTCGCCGGATGACATATTCTCACAGCGAGGCTTTTTCAGCAATTGTAACCAGTGGTGACAGAGTATTTTCTCTTATTAAACCCTTCAGGTATCAGTCTTGTTTATTTTGCCGATATCAAATGTTAAGAATAAAGTCTTGTCACAAATCAGGACTATTAACACGACAGGAATAGTTCCTGGTTTTCAAATATTGAACTTTTTAGGTCTACTATGTACATTGTACATGAGAGGGGGTCTCCTTACGGAGCCCCACCTAAAAACAAACACACACATATACAATGGTGCGCAGTTTCTGATGCCCTTCTTATCAGCCCCATTGCAGCCTGCATGCACTCAAGGTATCATGTAACACTCCTGACTTACTGGGCATCCTGAAAACGACCCGAGCTGTATTCATGAACATAGGATGAATATGCCAGATCTTCATGAGCCACAGCCACATGTAAATTGTTTCCTCCAAACACTGCCTGGCGAATGTCCAGGGCTGCCTGTTAACAAAAAAATTGAAAAAAAACCCCTCCATGTCAGAATCAAATAATCAAATTTTCAGATAGTGTCGTGAAAAAAACTGGTGACTGAATTAATCTTTTTAAATATTCACATGTCAAATGAACAGGATTCAAATCACTTCTAATCAACAAAGTTACTAAGTTCTTCACTTAGTTTTATTTAATATTTATTTGCTGGTTTGGGGATAAATTTTAGAGTTTTGGTACTTCTGACTTAAACCATATGCAGCAATCTTTACATAAATATTCCATTCAGGTTTTGATTCAATATCCCAACAGTGTTACATGGGTTATTCACACCCTTGACATAGTTTTTTTTTGTTTAAAGATGCTTTTGGTCAAATAAAAGTAAATTTCGGGAGTAAATTTTTTATTTTGATCAGCATTTACTGGAAGAAAACCATTATCCCTTGAAGCGTTAATTTCTAGATGGAGTTAACAGCTTTTGTTGATAGATTTTAATGTGTCCAAAGTATACAAGGGAAATGCTGCTGACTTGCATCATTAACATTCTCTGGAATGGCCAAATCTAGAGTAGGCACAGTTAATACTAGAGTGGAAGGCCTTTGTATGAGAAATTGAAGGATTCCTCATAATAATTCAGATAAATGCGACCACATGTATTGCCATGATATTAAGTACTAGCTGGGTTATGGGGTTGTCTCACCTGGTACACCTGCACAGCTTGGCTGATGGAATCAATGTTAAGAAGGAAGAACCCATAGTCCAGCAGTGCGTCCGAGTACTTGTGATGTTTGGCACCAAACTGTTCCCTACAAGCAAAAACATTCCTTTCCATTTTCCTCTTCATTCACAGTTTTGCTCAAAGGCCAATCTATAGACTATGATGACCACTTTCTTCCCTAAAATTCAGTCTCCCCTTTTACTCAAATTTCACAAAATAAATACAGATGGTGTCATAAATATTAACCCTTAAAGCACTGATTAAAAACTAAGTCAACAGCTTTCTTTGGGACATTTTGCATGCAAAGTGTCCCGAGGAAAGCTGTTGACTTAAGACTACTTTTTGCTTCTGACTTGACTTGCTGGAATTTTTATAAAAGGTCTCTTCACAAGGAATTCAAATCTTTTAACCATTATATGTTTAATGGTTATGAGAAAATGACCACTGTCCTGATTAGCACTTTACGGGTTAAGGAAACTTGCTGTCAATAGTATACATTGAATTAATGAAGAAAATACATGTGCATCAACACAGAATTGGGCAGAGGATTTTTTCCTGTAAGTTTCAATTTAATTTACTTATAACTTGAATAAAAAAGTAATGTTACCATGGTCTTACCAAATCTGTGAGTGTGAAACACATTGTCCATGCCAAGTCAATCAGACCTTCAAAATGCAACATTTTTTAGTAAAAAAAAGTAATGAGCATTCACTTACTTGGCAAATTGGACAGCAAATTTGATAAGCAATTCTGCTCTTTTGAACTCCCTTTTGACTACACAGGCCTGAAAAATAAATGACATACCCATATCAAAATTTTAATAAAAAAACTTCCACATTGTTTATAATGTTCACCATTTCATCTTTATAGTCTTATCAGCATCTTGTATGCTGAATATAACTTTCTATAAACCAAGACTAAAAGCTGCTTCCAGTATAGTGGTTTTTTTATGGTTATGTTAATTCCACCTGAACGGTGACAACATTCATTTATTAATACTCCTGAACCTTTCCTGTGGTGGCAAAAGCTGAAGGGCTTGGAGAAAATCACTGTCCACAGTTGGAATGGTAGAAACTCTGTCTGCTAACTTGACTGAGAATCACACCCAGATCACAGAGGTGGAAAAAAAGAGCATGTTACTGCTCAGTCAACAGTGCCCCACACAAGGACACCAAGTGTATTTTCTTTGCTTGAAATTGTAATACAAGGACAAAGGATATTGCATGGTTTGCAAGCTGTCTTTACACAGCTGGACTCCTCTGAACCACAGCTACTAGACATTTTTCACTCTATTTCTGGCTCCTATGTGTATACCAACTGTACTTACAGATACAATGGTACCTGTTCTTAAGTCCACTACTTGTGAGAGACCATGTTTCTCAAGACTACTCTTTCATAGCACTTGAGTCTATCTATGTCATTGATTTACCTGTATTTTAATACCAACTGCAGTAAGACACAACTTTGTGCTGGTACTAGACATGGTTTAAATAGCAGTGACTACTCTTAACTTTTCAGCAAATGTACACAGGTATCATTTAAAACTTTTTCTTTCAGTAAATTTCCCCACTTACCTTTGCACACTGCCGAAGAACATCTACTATGGACTGAAAAAAAAAGAGAATCTTGCATATTCACAAGATTTCGCTTTTATCTCAGATGTTAATAAAGAAGTTTGAGATAACACATTCAACTTGTATCTTTGATTATAAACACTGTTCAAATGATCTTACCACATGTATGTAACTTTCCAAATCAAAATGCTTCATGGAGTTCAATTGGGAATTGTAAATTATGATCACTTAATACTCTTTTGAATGCCCCTCCCCCCCCCCCCAATCCCCATGTGCTGTTCTGTCAGTTACTTTTCAAATTTTACAGTTTATAACAATTGTTTGTCATCTATATTTTGTACTTATTGTTACCTCCAACTATATATACATGTATTTACGGGAATAACGCCCACCCATTTCCTTATTCTCTCCCCTTTTCCCATCCGGTTTGTTATGTCCTGTGTGTTCTCTATTTGTTATCTAGATGTTATCCACTTTTTGTTGTATTGTCAATTCATGTGTACGAGGCCTTCATCTGGGCACTATGCCTGCTGGTCAACTGTTTTTGCAAATACAGTGAAACCTCATTATAACGACACTCAGATATCTGACATATTCAATATAATGACACAAATTTTCATGGGAAAAAGTTTATTTTCCTTGTTATTTGATTCATTTATTTAGACATATTCAGCTATCTGACACATTTCTTAGGGAACAGATGATGTCACTATAATAAGTTTTCACTGTAGAATATGTTTAAACCCATTGTTTTACTTGTACCTCACATGTTGTGTAACAATACCTTTGCCCCTTTCAGCAGATGTTGACCTTATTTCAAAAGATTGAGAGAATATCTTCCTTACCTTGGCTGGAAGCGCTGAGGAAATTTCTTTCAATGCATCACAACAGTATTTGTAAGCCTGAAACAATGGAAGTAAAAAGTTGCTCTCTGCAATTACAAAACATAGTTACTTTAATCTGTATAGAGGTTTATTTTTTGTATGAGAAGTTCAACACTTAACTAACACCATCCATGCAAGTGTGTATTTTGAAGTTATACAAATACTTTAATTTTTTTTCCAGTGCAACACGCAATGTTCCACAATTAACCCTTTCCCCCTTTAAGTCGGCCAAAACTGGCTTATGGACAAATGTCTGCGTCACTGTTTTTTCAACTAATGAAAAACAATTTGAGAATTGTAGATGAGACCTAACAAGATAACATGCCCCAGATCAACAGCTTTCCTTGGCATGGGTTGGGCACTTGGTACCCAACCCATGCCAAGGAAAGCTGTTGACTCGGTCTCAGTTCAGGGGGGGGGGGGGAAGGTTAAACATGTACTTTGTAAACCACAGTCTGTATTAAATTGCATTTTACTGTCACTCGAAGCACTTATCAGCACTTTCCTTCTGAATGTACCAAAATTTCACACTTACATTTAGGCCTCAGCCTACTGATAAAGCAGTAACAGCAGCAGTAAAGATAATGCCATAAAAGTTTTCTGATATAAAAGCATGAAACATTCCATGTGAGAAAGTAACTCCTTTTATAACAAGTTCTGCAAAGCGCGTGCAATGACAGAAATTTGAATTGACTGGAATTAGTAAACAAAGGATAGTTATGAGATGACAGTTTTAACACTGAAAGCTGAATGTGGTGCTCCCGATGGATCCGGTGCTTTGTCCTACACACCTCATCATACAAGCTGCGAGCAAACAACAGAGCGCAGCATTCTGAGTACAGCATTGACTGGTTGACCTGGTGACCTTGACGCATTAATCTCTCCACGAAACTCTTTGCTTCTTTCCACGTCAGATTGGCTTCCTGGTATTTACAGTTGGCATTCCTCACATGTAGGAGTCTGTAACAAGAAAACAATTTTGTCATCTATACAAAAATCTGTTGCCTGCTATGCATACTCTATTGTTCTTGTTTATGTACATTACATTAGTTACGTGGCACTAGGCCGCTTTGCAGGCAAAGCAATCTGTGATTTCTTGCAATTGTACCAAGATGTAAGACACATATCGCATATACAGTAGTCCCTCCTTTCACAGAACACCTCTAGTGTCATCCAAGAAGTGGCCACACAAAGCAGGTGGTCCCCCAAAGGAGGTTCAACTATTCCACTACCTACCTGACAACAAACCATCCCTTTGAATTCTCATCCACAATTTAGATTCAAACATGTGCAATTAGTAGACCCCATTCCATCTTGCAGTTATGCGTTTACTCATTTGTTGGTATTATAAACATGTTTTGGATTATTTTGTAAACTGGCTTTAATTATTTAACCAATCTTGTACAAAATAGGTACATTTTACTTGTCTGAAATGGGGAACTTCTGGATGGAAATTGGGTCTTTTGTTGTCAGTTTGGGTGGTCGTTGGTCAGGTTCTGCAGGTGGTCTCCCAAAAGAGGTAAATTAGAAGGTGCTTTCGAACAGTGAAAGTGGTCACATATGGCAGGTGGCCTCCCACAAGTGGGGTCTTTCAAAAGAGGGACTACTGTATTCAAGTATTAAATACCTGTGTCTTTATCACTGTAGTACGGAGCAAGTTCAGTGTCCTGCTATCAACATGGTGCAGACCACCTCGTCAGAGACTGCATGCATGTACCTTTTGAAGACCACTGCTTCCCAACACAACTTATTTTCTGATAAATGTACCTATATTTTAAGACCTCCTGCACTATGAAACCACTTTTCGTTGGCAGTAGCACACTATGAAACTACTTTTTGCTGGTAGTGGGGGGTAGACTTAACTCATTCCATACCAGTCCCTCATTTTTCCGTATATTTACCTGGATTTAAGACGACAATTCCATCTTTAAACTAGAGCAGGCTGATTTTCCAACAGAAATTCAAATGTCTCCCCGTGCGTTTTATTATCACCCTTTTTTTTATAAATAGGCATACTGATTCCAATGATCTACAGATATAGTGAAGGTACACTCTTTATTGACATTTCAAAACATTAATTTTTGACGAAATGCCCAAGTGACCTTGAAAAATAGGTCAAGTTCACACATTTGCAGTTACAAGCAAGGTCTTACAAAAGTCTTGCATAGAAACATAATCACTCAAAATGTCAACCTCTTCAAGACAAATCTTTCTTGAGTGCATCTGCAATGATTTTTAAAAAGTGGCCATGTGACCAAGGTCACCCATCTACAATCCCGACCTAGTTCATATTATGCACTCACTAGAGCCCTTCGGTCTCAACATCATGGGTAAATGAGCTCCTTTGCTCAGTCTTATGCTAAATTTTTGTTTCAGAGCTCATTTCCCTATGTTTTTCTGCTAGGTAGGCATATTTCATGGATTTACCTATGGGAAGATGCACATCTATCCGTTTACTGTGTAGTTACACAGCCAGAAGCTCCTTCAGCAGGGCTTCAGTGGAACTCTGAATTTCCACGAACTATTCCTGTTTATGCACTCAACGAAACCTGAAGTGTACCAACAATAACCTCAATCTTTTGAGTTCACTGTAATTCAAATTTTCATTTGGATTCAACTTTGCGTTGACAACCACTGTCACACGAAGTCCAGAGCTCTGTGTTGCGTAATCACAAGCCCGTGCATTACGTAGTAACGGAAAAGTTGTACTCTGGTATATAAACAGACGTCACGTCATTTTCCCCTCAGTCCCTGATGAGTTTCAGTCGAAACGAAACCGGTCGGACCCATCTCCACTAGCCGTTGCGACCTTCGCCCGGTATTTTTAGCTCATAGTTCATATTATGGTTTATAATCATGCAAAATTTCAACCTCTTAAGTCAAATCTTTGCGAAGTTATTGCGTCCGTGTCAATTTTACATGACATGCGCACGTGACCTTGAAAAATAGGTCAAAGTCATACATCCGCAGTTACAAACAAGGTCTTACAAAAATCTTACACAGAAACACATTCACACAAAATACCAAACTCTTTAAGTCAAATCTTGAAAAATACGTCAAGGTCATACATCTGCAATCCCAAGCAAGGTTTTATATAGGAACATCTTCACAAAAAATTTCAACTTCCAAAGTCAAATCTTTCTCGAGTTATCGCGTTCGCAACGCACACAACAATGTGTTGAAGAAGAACAAGAAGAAGATGAAGAAGCAGAAGAAACGGACGCAAAAACAATATGTCCCCCCGTTGCAAGGGGAGACATAATTCTTCATGAAAAGAGCTTTCATTAGAGTACCAACATGCCTATAGTCTTAAGTCAGTAGTTCTGGCACTGACCAAGGCCTGTGACCATAGTATGGAATGAGTTAATGAGCAGACACCACTGTCCATGTACCACAGTCTCCTGCCTTTACACTGTTATTCAAAATACATTACAATATTAACAAAGCTTCCTCATAGTATTTCACCCTAAATCTTAATATTTAGACAGGTGCTTTGAGCAGAAAGCTTTACATTTGGACTGAAATTGCATATTTCTGTATTTATTATTATTATTATTTTAAAATAAGAACTGTCATGATTTTTGAATCCTACAACATGTACATAGCACCTGCTACCAAATATTACATACATCAGACATGAGCCTGATCAAGGAAAAAATTCCCTGAAAGTATCATATAAAGTACTCATCCTCAATGAAAAACAACATTTGAGTGGGGGGAAAAATGTAACTTGCTTTAGTAGTTCAACCAGAAATCCAAGAATTTCTGTAAGTCTATGACACAAAATTCCCTGAAATCCTGGAATTCCCTGAACAGGCTCATCCCTGATACATGTATTGCAATGGAATCCCTCTACAAAACTCTTTTTGAACTGGCTATTAACACAGCATGGGATGGGTCTACACAGTGTGCAATAAATCTTGCCATACTGAACTCTGGTAACCTGAGAAGGACAATCCCCCCCCCCCCCCACCCAATAAATTTTATCAAATGATCACTATTCTAGTAATTACCGAACACAGCAATCCAGAGCCTTGGCCCAGTGTGGAGAGTCATGAACTTGTTTACACATCTGCAGACAAGCCAGCAACACCTTTTCTGCATCTGTGAACCAGCCTGCATCGCTGAGGAATCCACCTGCAAGCAAGTCAGGCGGGAAGGGGTATGAAGAAATAGGTTACTATCCAGTCTAAAGTGCACATGTATTAAAAAAAAAAAGGAATCCCCATCTGTAGAACACGATTTGAAATCTAAACCATGGTATTATGATGTGATTGTAACAACAGATCAATGTCAAAACACCCATTTATTTATGGACCTTTAGTTGCATTTATTTTTTTTACACTTGAACTAAAAAATTTTTGTTGTTTTCAACATTAATTCACAAAATAACTTGCAACCATTTATGTCTGGGTGCCAACCCAGACATCTTGTTTTTGTAGGAGTTCTTTATTCTTTCTTTATTTCTTAACACCTTTCCGCCACTTTTTGTGAGACAGTTTTCTCAGCCATTATACAAGTCACAACATTGAAATTTTACATACTATGAGAACCATAGCTGAAATTGTGCACGTGGTGATGATTTATTGATATGTTATAAACTATCAAAGTTATGGGTAAAAATTTTTTTTAAAAATCCTGTTCACCTATTGGCTGAAAAAAAACAATGGTAGTTGTATCAGCCAATCACATTGCATTGATTGACAATACACCTGTTGCCTGGTTGCTCTACTACTACTGTTCAGCAGATTGTACCTGATGACCCATGATTGATGATGTCACAAAACAGTACCTGAGGGGGTTTCAAAACAAGCTCCAATTGGCACCCAGACAGATTTGCTTGCAAATCTATCCGTTTTAGTTTCATATTGTTTTTTTTCTTATCAAGGGAAGTTTTGCATAAGGGTATGAAATCACTCTAAGCTCAGGTTGCCAACCTGGAAATCAGTGAATCAAGTTGTTTGGCCTGCAGATTCCACTCCCCCAATAATGCTGATAGTGATTCCAGTCTGCGCACTGAGGAAACATTAGGCATTCATGTACAGAGTGAGGAACTTTTCGTTTTTAATCCTCCTATCTTCCACACTTGCCATAACATATACGTACCTAAAGCGAATCCCAACTGCACAACCTTTTCCTTGGTCTGCAGATCGGCACAATGGGTAACACAGCAATGTTGTGCGTACGCATCAGCTAAAACTTCCGAGATCCTGACTCCATGGTCCATCAATGCTTGAAAACAGTGGTGCAAAAGATGCCTGAAACGTAGGGCGTAGTTGGTAAAATCTTCAAAACAGTTCTGATTATGATTGTCAAATTTCAATCCTGACAAAAATATAAGCCCATCCCTTCAGAGTGACAGAGGGCTAAAATTAGTCGGTACTTTTTCTGCAACTGGGCAAAATGACCTGTGATAAAAGATGCCGACAAGCCAAAACTTTGAAACAACAGCAACACTTCTCAATTTAAGCATGATAACCTCACTGAGAAGTCCAACAAAACAGGCTACAGCAAGGTCAATGCATTACAAAGCCTGCTACCAGAAAGAGGTAACCAGTTTCCAGGCAATTCTGGGTTACGACAGGTCACAACCCTCAGCACCCCCAACTTTACATACCCAGCGGTCAGTGTAGTACAGTCACTGCATGACACCGGCTCTGCATTTCACGTTTAGATTTCACATATAAAAATGTATGAAATCTGAACTGTGACTTGGTCACCTAAATGTCACGGTTTTTCTCCAAAGCCCTATAACCTAAGAATTCTAGGGCTTTACATTTGGTCTCCCCAATTCGCTTCATTTGAGGTCTACAGTCTAAAATATGTTGTATGTAACTAAACCAAGGACGGAATTAAAAAAAAAAGTAATAAGTTATTCTGCAGAAGTTTCATGGAACTCCTAACCAGTTGAGGTAAGAGAATCCCCAAGTATTTCTGTTTTCAAAGAGAGATGTGCCTCATATGTAATGTCATCCAGATGATCTGAAATCTAGTACATGTTTTATGCTAAGATTAAGATCATATCTGTACAGCATTGTCTACTGCAGAAACCACACAGTATCATTTATTATTTGGAATTGTACATACACTGTATTGAAACATCTTGCTGTATATTTGAGGGCCGGGGGGGGGGGGGGGGGGAATATTATTAGCGAGGATTCACTAGCCGAGTCACCCTTGTGAAATAAAGTTTTATATACATATAATTATATTGAATAGGAAGCTAGGGCTTTAATTTTTCCATAATAGCTATTTTCAGCAGTCCCCTTAATCTTTAAAAATTTTCTGGGGAAAACTCTTAAATATGTAGATATTTTGCATGTCCTGGATGTAATGCAAGAGCAGATGTTATGGACCATAGTATAAGCCACCAAATATATAAGTCATGTAGAGTTGCAAGACAACACAGGGAATGCATTTTATTTCAAATCTTCACATCATCTTAATGAACACACAGGCATCCCAATGCAGCTCTGAAGTTGCTGTTTTGGACACTGTTCAAATCATTTCATCATGATCTATGTGAAACTACTTTTCATTGTACGTCTTTTTTTTTCCACCCTAGAACCAAACCTACAACAAAAATTGGGTTTGTTATACATACACGTGTACTTACCTTTTATCATTTACTTTGAGGACACGAGCGAACACTTCTAGCTCTGAAAATTCCATCCCCAGCTGACATAATCGACCTTTATTGTATAACTGCAACATATAAACACAAAAGTGAAGTTTGCTTTGACTATTCCCCCTTAGTCAGAGTAGCACCATGCTTTGTGGTGCTGCAACATAACTTGATGTGGACTTGAACAGTGGTCTCTACCCAAGGTATTGAAGATAAAGTCTGGTATAGCCTTCATTTAGTGTACAGTACAATCTGGACAAAAGAAGCAGAACACCTGAAGTATCTTTGTGTTTGTTTTTACTCCATCTGAGAAACAGTTGCACAGGAGAACAAGGAACCAAGCTGGCTGACAACAACTGAAATCTGTTGCAGATCCCTTGCAACTTCATTTCAGAGAGGCGTTTTACCCATCCCCTCCTTTATACAGTATGAGCACCCCTTTCCCCTTTGCAAAAGAATTAAGCATCACCTGCCCCTTGTGAAATCATCTACTGATTATTTCTATATTTATGTCCTATCTATTTATAATCAAATACAGCACAACTCTTGTCCAAAATTTAGACCAGATTTACTTTTTAAAGCTTTTAAGTGCATAGAAAAACTTATTTATTCTATGTTTGAGGGTGAATTATCATTTTCTAGAGTGAAATTCTAACGTAGATCACATAACCTAAACACTGTTACAAGTTAATTGTGACGTGTCTGCATCAGTGATATGCTGCATTAACATTTAGACAAAATCAAATGTGTGTGAGCACTTTGATTATACATCATGCGTGACGTACAATAACTGCGACAAAAGTAAACAAACATGGCAAACCAGGTTGGTGTTGAAAGTAGGCCTAGGGCATATTTGTTTGCAATGAATACCCAATTAAACAGAGAATAAACAAAATCTTACATGGCTGGAGCAGTCAGGGCTAGTAAGCAATTTGGTAATGTTAAGCACTTGCTTAACCTTAAGGAAAAATGTGCATCTTCAACGTAACAGAATGATGTGTATCTCATTTTGCTCACCAGATGTCAGCACCATAGGCACTATTCCCAAAGATATGCTTGTAATGCGCTTTTCTTTGTGTTTATCAATAAATTACTCTCTCTAAACTACTTTAACAACCAAGACTAAATTTGTCAATAATTATCCAATTTTCAACTGGAATGATTAGTCAAAGTGCTGAGTGTATTAAGTTTTATCTGCACGTTTACTGGCGTATGATGCCACATTGTTTCTGTTACTGTAATATCATTGTTATCCACCTGAGGGAAGCACTAGTTTCTCAGACGAGTCTATATTTATTTGCTGGTCCTGCACCCCTACATCAACCGAGTTTGCCAATGCATTACAATGATAAGACCTGATCACCAGAATGAGAATATATAAAACAAAACAAAACAAAAAAAATGTTAAATTGAATATCATAAGGTTTAGGTTAGAACCTCTTTATATAATGGATTGATCTACTTTCGAAACACCATAGAGCTGGCAGGCATCAGAATTTCCAAACATGCTTTATTCGGCAGCATCCTTGCCAGTGAGTAGGCCTACATCATGTTCTCTAGCAGCTGGTTATGCATAGGCATCATTACACATTGGTGATCACCCTGTTACTTGTATGAATGGCTTTTAATGTTTGTATTGTTGACATGTAGGGCATGGGCTTTCTTGCGCGAGCATATTAGGTTATATCACTTATGTGCAGAAAAGATATTAATGTCTCTTCAGTGGTACCTATGTTGCCATGTCTAGGAAACCCGGTCAGGCACACTTATTCTCAAAAGAAAACCAGGAAAATAAATTACTAAAAAAGAAACTGACAAAGAGCATACCTGGTAGGTGTCAAATAAAAAAAAAATGAATTTATTGACCTGTGACTGTGAATTGACAAGACTGTGTCTCCAGGTACGGGAGGCAGCTGTGTAGACAAATGCTTGAAACAGTAAACTAGGGAGTTGTTTTTTTCATAACAGGCTGTAGGTCAGATTGAGCGTTTTTATTTGCATGTGTCCATAGCCCACACTGAGCTGATTTTTACTGGGTGAGTTCTTTGTGACTGGAGAAAATGTCACAGCATGGAATGCAGAGCGAGCCCATTTCTTCCTGCAGGGGAGAACCAAAGAGGCTCCTTGGGAAAACTAACCAGAATTGGACATCGCCAAAATTTATTAAGACCCCAACCTGTATCCTCGTCTAACCTAGGAAAGAAGACATGCTATAAAAAGTACGATTTGGGTGAAACTCACACTATTTACGCAATACGAGCAAGAAAAACAGAAAAGAAACAGCACATACTTAAAAAAGGGGAAAAAATATAAATAAAAAAGTGAACGGATCATAGATTTGTGATGTTGACCCTTCCAAATGAACCTCGAAGGCATGACTTCAAATATTATTCTTCGAATGTAGGTGCAGGTTTTACACGTTTTACTGAAGATTACCCAAAAAAACCCAACACCCTCAAAAACATGGTTATCCTAGCCATCACCCCTTGACAGATAAAATAACACACTCCAGAATAAGTGCCCCGTCTTCTAAGCTGCCCTTATTTGTTTAAAACTGTTGCTTGAAAATTACCCGACTTACAAAATATAGAGACACACAAACACTTCCTTCAGCTCTACCTAGCCCCCTGTCAAGTCTAGCTGGGGGACCGTGTCAGGATGATACTAGTCACTGAAAATTAATCAACCATAAATATAGATATAATCAACATCAATGCGATCCTATATAAGGTTGACAGGTACCCAGCTGTTGTTACTGGCATTCAGGTATCTATCTCCCACCTGGCCATCTTCCAATACACATGAAATATGAAACAGTGTTCATACAGTTCAATGATAATCAACAGTACATACATATATAAATTTTTATCTTTCCATCCAATGACAGTGTTCAAATTACACTTTTAAAAACTGATTCAATAGAATTTTGTGGAGAATCACACTTCTCCTGCTCAGGTTTAATGAATAAGTGTGGTTTTTTTTCTTTGTTTGTTTGGTTTTTCTTTTTTTTTTTGTTTGTTTGTACAGTATAATGGTCAATTTTCCATATGATGCACTTTATATACAGTGAAAACTTGTTATAATGACACCATCTCATCTGTTCCCTAAAAAAAGTGTCAGATAAATGAATATGTCAGGTAAATGAATCAAATAACAAAGAAAATTAACTTTTTCCAGGGAAAATTTGTGTCATTATATTTAATATGTTGGATATCTGAGTGTCGTTATAATGAGATTTCACTGTATATATATATATATATATATATATATATATATATATATATATATATATATATATATATATATATAATATATATATACACATACTTACATACATACATATAGAGCTCTGCATTGAATTTATTACCAAATGTAAATCATCCATGCAAGTCAAAAAAGAAAAAGAAAAAAAAAATAGTGGCAAACTAAACACTGCGCTTGGCTGGACAAGAGACAACTTAATTAGCATCCACAGACACCTCTATGTGTTCCTTATCAGATGTCTGTGTTAAAAAAGTCATAAAAACTGAATTTCTGTAGCATATCTATAAAATTTGGACCATCATCTTGTCTCATAATTTGGTGACTACCAAACGTTTTTCAACAAACTAAACAAAAACTTGTATTATGATTTAGCTGCAGTAGTCACAGTTACCCTGTACACCAATTGACCCTTTTTGCTGAAGAATCAATGGCAGTCTGGGGCCTATTCACCAGCTAAAAATAAGGATACAAACCCATTAAAATGATAAGAGTAACACAATCTTATTAATCATGCACTTTCACAACTTTAAGGACTTTTCATGCACTTCCCAGGAAAAATTTCCAAATTTCAAGGGCTTTACTACCGCATAAATGGAAGATCAAAAAAGTGAAAAAATTGTGAATTGAAATAAAATGTGGTATACCCCATCAATTTTTTTAGGACTTCCAAGGTCTTGAAAATACCAAATGAAGCTCAGGCACTTTTAACATGTTTAAAGAGCACAAAAAGCCTCAAGCTATCTGTACATTTCCTTTCTGAGAAGTAGAGTAAAATATTGCTCTACAGTTTGGTCTCCAAGCTGTGATAACATGAGGAAATGTATTGAATGTGTTGAATGTTCAGCGTACTGGGCCCAGTGCCTGTTGACATATATAAACAACCAAACAAACAAACAAACTGTACTAACTCCATTGAGCACTATTTCCCTGTTTAGTCACTACCTGGTTCCCACATTCTGACATACACTGTTGCATGTATAAATAGTAGGACCGTTGGCGGGATCAGATTTTGATAAGTATAATCATGATAATATGAAGTGCTGCCTCCACTATTGCATGTCAATATTAACAAGACTTGCATCTTCATTGAGCTATATGTGTGAAATCATAGTCCATTTGCACTGTTGTAATCTGGTCTGCCAGGACTAGTAAATGCTATCACTAAGTAACCATGTCTGATCTACATGGTCTAGTATGGGCTCGCTATTGCAAGTACACATGGTTGATCCCTCCTTTTTTCACTGGCTGATGGTGGACCTTAACATGCATTTTTTTTACTGTTTTTGCACACTTGAAAACACAATAGAGTGCAGATGATGTAATTAAAAAACAAAACATTTATAAGCAGCATTGGCCTATTGTCTTGTGGGATGCTGGTTCCCCTCATTTTCTTGCAGGCCAAAATGATGGATAGATGGGAGCAGTGCCTGGACATGCTCTCAAAATGGTTTTTAAAAAACAGTATTTCCAGGGCTACTGCAGCTATATGTCATGTTGACATAGGTTGTGTGTAAGCTCTATCAACTTAAGCCTAGTTGTTTGGGCCCACATAGATCTTAACCTTTAACCCCTTGAATTACAACACAAGTCAACAGCTTTCTTTGGCACAGGTCAAGCAGGAAGTGACTCATTCGTGCCAAGGAAAGATGTTGACCTGGGTTTGCTAGGTCTCATGTACAATTCTCATTCAAACTGTTTTTCATTACTGTTGAAATTCGTTAAAAACATTAAAGCAAAGGACATTTGATGATCAACCGGTTCTGGCCAGCTCAAGGGGGGGAAGGGTTCTATGCTGATTCCATGAATTCACACCCCTTGTGCTTTTATGAGGATCAACATGTTCAAAGGGCACCTGTGGGGCCAGGCAGGTCCGTGGAGCATGCACAAGTGTTTTTATTACATTCCACTTGTATACAGATTAAGAATTAATTTTCAACAAATCTGATCTTTACTGGCCTATAAAGTGTCACTTATTCTAATATAAAATATAAGACCCATTTAGGTTGAAACCGGTCTACCGATTTTTTGGTCAGTGTGACAAACAGGCATCCTTGTTTGCCATTCACACTTGCCCAGTCTGACTATATTCTAATATAAACTTTGCTTTTCCCAGGCAATCCTTAATGATGTCGAGCCCCAAACGCCTCTGGCACTTAAAGGGATAACATGGTAAACCCACCAAAATAGCCTAAAGGCTCACAGATAGGACTTCAGGCCATTTTGTGTTCACATGCACATGCACCTGTCAAAATCTGTGAGCATGTAGATCTGCAAGTTTACATGAAAGATTTCACCCTACCTTTCATCGCAGAAAAAAGTGAGAGGGCACCCCCCCCCCCCAATTTGCAAGTCCTGAGCTGGATGAGGGTAAATATGCAAATTTTGAAACTGACAGAGATTGGATGGAAGTACAGAGATCCAAAAGTAAAAACACAGGTTTAATTTTATGACTATTTGCCACAACACCAGTCTTGTTTTTTTGTTTTGTTTTTGGTTTGTCCTTATTTTTGTGTGTGGGGGGGGGGGGGTTAATTTGTTGTTGTTGTTTTTTTGTTTGTGTGTGTGTGCTGGAAACTAATCAAACAAGGGTCCCTGATTTACTGTCTTTTAGGTTATTAACCATGTTACCCTCCATTCTGGGCAGCTTATCATCTTACCTAGAAGCTGAACAAGCTATCCTTGCTTTATACGGTACTTTGTGACAAACTTGATGAAAATTCACCCTGATCTTTTTAAAATCTGTGCTGGGATGGGATTGCAATAGATAGCAGTCTCTGTATTAGCAGGTCGGGAAATTAGGGGAGCAAGGCAGACAGTCAATTACTCTATGAATATTGTCACAACTCAGTCCTTACCATGACAACCTGCTGATTGCTCCTCTGAATTTAATTCAAAGCAGCTCTTATAGTATGTTATGGTAACAAAATCTGTTGTGCAGAGATCAACAGCTCCCCCAGTAAACCAATTCTGGTGACATGTTGGCAGCAATGCAATTCTCAAGCAATTGCAGTGGTGAACACGAAGGCTTGCAAGAATACACAATTATTTGACAGGTGAAGGGTTGCAATGATTTTTTTTTAATATCCTTTCTGTGACAAAATTGATAAAGGTACTGAATTGGGCATCAGTCTGTTTTCTGAGCCAGGCCATTGACAAGCGCTAGCGACATCGAGTAAAGGAAAACCAAGATTATTATTAATTTTTTTGGACGATGCTATTTTCACCGTATGGTGAGAATAGCGTTTGGTCTCTTTTCACCGTGCGGTGAGAATAGCGTTTGGAAGGAGTTTTGTCTATTTTCACCGCACAGTGAGGATAGAGTTTTGTCTATTTTCACCGTACTGTGAGGATAGGGCTTGGTCTATTTTCACCATATGGTGGTGATGGTACAGTTTGGTATATTTTCATGGTGAGGATAGAGGCGGCTCTATTTTCACCATTTGGAAAATAGAAATTGAGAGCCTTTGTGCAAATATATGGTTATGGTTTGTCACATAGAACTGAGGCAAATTAAGATTGGAGAAAAATGCTTACTTTAGGGAGATAGCTAACTTCATAGTATAGTCAATAGGAAATGGGACCAAAGCAAAGTGCCCGCTTACGGAAGGTTTACTATAAGGCAATTTCCTTGGCACCGTGACAGTATTGAATGTTTGGCTTTTCAACATCTCAAATTGATGTATATAAATTCACTCTACCCACCCTTTCATTTTCGTTGCTTCGTGGTTTTTTTTCTTCTTTTTTTATGCGATCCTTAACTAAGTCATAACGAGATACATCTATATTACCCTTAAGTTCCGTTACTACCATCTGTGACAATATTAAAATAGTTCCTACTTTGTCTTGTCACTTAAATTTTTGCCTTTTCACATAAAAAATACAGAGTGTTGGCTCTATAAAAGCTGAAATAACACCTCAACCGATCTCATTATAAACCATGCTCAAAGTTCAAACTGGGAAGTTAAGGCCTTTTAATTAATTCAGCAAATGTTAGTTCCAATTCTATTTGTGTGTCATATCATGACACAATGCTTTTCCAAAATATTCTTCCCTGGTTGCCTTCTCTACTATTGCCGCACGGTACAAATAGAGCAGCCCCTATTCTCACCGTACAACGAACATAGACCCAACTCCATCATCACCATACGGTGAAAATTGACAAAACGTTATTCTCACCGTACGGTGAAAATAGTCACTCCGTATTTTTTTTTGCAAGAACCAAGAAGAATTACACATTTTAAACCATACTGCTGAAACTTGGTGAAAATCCAACAGGTGACAAGCATATACCTCTAATGAGATTAATTACTCCTTCAGTGGAATGAGAAAGTTTCACAAGTTGCATGAGACGGGCACATTTACATTCCAAATCATCGAACCGAACCCTTCGGACACTGAAGCCTGTTTTCCCACACCGCAGTGCTACACTGAACGATGGGTGGAGGTTTGTTTGCATTAACGATGGGCTTCTACATTCAGAAAACTGCTACGATGGTGTGATTTAAATGACTGTCATGCTTCAGTCAGAAACTGTTTATCTGTTGTTTCACATTCCTCGGACTGTTTTGTTTACATCCAGGTGATCCTGAGAACACCATGGACCGGAGTTTTGTTTTTGAGGCTGCTAGAATTCTTCATAGTACCGTCACGGTTTGTGTGGCATATGACGGTCCAATCACCCACCTTGTAATAAATATCAAACTGTACACTTTCTGGCAAGGTACGTATGTCTTTCCGATGTCTCAGGTAATATGTGACAATTGTAGAAATGGCAGTGTTGTAGAGGGAGTCAGGCACCCACTCCAGTGCACAAGCGTACGCCATGTTTTCACTGTGACATCACGCAAAAATTTGGAAACGAGACTGAATTATTGTTTCCCCAAATGTCCAACAGATGGCAACCCTAAACAGTTATGAGACGTTTACGGTTACAGCTGTTGTTGCACCAATCCATATGCTTACGAAGCCGCTTTCTGCAGTTCTGCTCCTCTTCCTTGCCTTACCCCCCCCCCCCCAAAAAAAAACATTTACAACAACAGAACCGTAAACTTTTCAACTATTTTTTTCAACGTGTGAAAAATTTTAACGATGTAAAAGCATGAATTAAGCAGTTCTGTATCCGAAATAATCATCTAAATTGCACTTAAATTGCAGTGTTTTTTCTCATAATCCCAAGTACATATCCATCTCTGCTACAAAGTATCAGCAAGCTGTTACCATGGACCATGGTTTTATATTATAAATATCCGGAGTACAAATCACCTCAATAACCAAAGGCACATCATTTACATTTTCCTTCCGAATTTTTATAAATATACTTTTCGATGCAATTTTTTCATCATTCTGAACAGCAGCTGGCTCGAAGAATCTTTCTCATTGAAGACACAAGTACACAGTTAATGTACTCCAGCCATGCCCCTGTTGAATCAGTCAGTTATATATATATATATATATATATATATATATATATATATATATATATATATGTGTGTGTGTGTGTGTGTGTGTGCGTGCGTGCGTGCGTGCGTGCGTGTGTGTGTGTGTTTGTATGTTTGTATGTATGTATGCATGTATGTATATGTAATACTTTAACTGGTGATTTAAATTCGGACTTCAAGTTTGTTCCTGGTGTAAAACTTAAGTAAGCGCTTTTGTGAAAGTTGAAACAAACCAATTAGCGTGTCATATGAACGAGCCAACCAGAATAACAGCCACTACGTCCATCAACATGTGTTGACCAAATTATTTCTAATTTACCAAAATTTATCAGCATAACCCAAGTTTTACCATCAGTCTGCAATTGCGATTATTCAGTAGTGGCATTCAAAATATACTTTCCGCGCAAAAAAGACCCATCATTTAACAGATAAATTTGGGAGTAGAAGGGCAGATTTTTGATCAATTTAGAGGATCTTTGAAAAATGCTAATTGGGATGACTGTTTTCAATCTGATTATGAAACATTAACGAGTGTTGTGAAAGTTGGAGAGCATGCAGCAAGTCATGAGAGCATGCAGCAAGGCAAAGGACAAAAAACATAATTTAAGCTTATGGCATGCTTATAACAATCTCAGAAATCAGTACCAATAAAAATTCAAACAGGCAGAAGAAAATAACCATGAAAATATTGGAGCCTCATTGAAAAATTCAAAAAGTAAAAACAAAGCATGGTGGCGAACTGTTAAGTACTTTATGAACCGCAAACAATCTGCCACTATTCTCTCTCTCTCTCTCTCTCTCTCTCTCTCTCTCTCTCTCTCTCTCTCTCTCTCTCGAATGAATGAATGAATGAATGAAAATCGCCACAGCACAGCCTTTCCAATGCCGAATGTTTTATGTATTCATTATCATCATCATCATCATCATCATCATCATCATCATCATCATCATCATCATCATCATCATTATTATTAGGGTAGTCAGAGCAACATTGATACAGCTGGTGCCTCCAGGCTTCCAACTGTCAGCTGACCGGCAGTTTTGCTTGATTTTGTCGAAACTGATCGGGACGAAGCTTTGGATATCTTAAAAAGCTTAGTTGTCACAAAGACCACCGGTCCCGACGGAATTGGCCCCTGACTTATAAAAGAGGGTGCACCATCAATCTGCGATTTGCTGGCCAATCTGTTTAATTTAGGCCTATCTCTACGCCTTGAAACTTTCCCTAGCCCATGGAAACAGGCCAATGTTACTCCCTTTCATGAAAAAGGCGAGACGAATCTTCGTAATAATTACCGACCCATCTCTCTATTGAGTTGCGTTGGCAAGATAATAGAAAAAATCATACATGTATTTGTTTTTTCTTTCGAGAAAACTTGCTTTTGTCGGCAAATCAGCCAGGATTTATTCCTGGAAACTCCAAAGTAAACCAACTTTTATGGTTGTATCATGAATTATGCTTAGTTATCGCTCTTCAAAAAGAAATTGGAATTGTTTAACTCAACATAAGCAAAGCTTTCGATCGTGTTTGGCATGAAGGTCTTTTAGATAAACTTGAACGTAGTGGGGTGTCTAATTCCTTGTTTAATTGGTTTAGAAATTATCTGTACAATCGTCAGCAGCGAGTAGCTATAGTTATAAACAGC
This sequence comes from Hermodice carunculata, assembly GCA_964020975.1. Lineage (NCBI taxonomy): Eukaryota > Metazoa > Annelida > Polychaeta > Eunicida > Amphinomidae > Hermodice > Hermodice carunculata. Next base: position 42,884,851 of record OZ026620.1, on the reverse strand, counting down.
CTAACATCAAACTGGGGCACTGTTAGCACTCGTGTGCTACAGGGCTCCGTGTTGGGACCACTCCTTTTCTTGATCTTCATCCATGATATTGTAGACATTGTCCATTCAAATATCAAACTCTTTGCAGGCGATATATCATTATATCTTTCAGTGGACAACCCTCTTTTAGCCGCCAACACTCTTAATGAAGATCTGTCTCTTATTCACTCGTGGTCCTCCAAGTGTTTGATGACTTTTAACGCTGTCAAAACCGATGCCATATTGATATATCGAAAAATAAACCGAGTTAATCACCCTCCTCTTGTTTTTCAAAACTCACCAATTGCAAAATGTTAACCACCATAACACTTGGGAGTCATGTTTAATCCGATCTACAATGGAAAGACCACACTGCCCTGATCGAGGCAAGAGTCACCAAGCAGCTCAACATTATGAAATCTTTACAATTCTTTCTCGACAAGGCTACGCTCGAAATAATTTATACATCCTTTATTCATCCTTTAATGGAATATGTTAGTATAGTCTGGGATGGCTGCACACAGGATGACGCTGAACGAATGGAAAACATCCAACTGACTGCTGCGCGTGTCATTTGTGGTGCTGTGCGTACTACACCAAGTCATAAACTGTATAAGGAAACGGGTCTTTTAACCTTGGCTAAACGCAGACAAACATGTAAATTAATTCAAATGTATAAAGTAACTCACAATTTAGTCCCTGATTATTTAGGCAGTATAATTACGACTGATCAATGTCCTAATATATATAATACAAGGCAATCTTCCAATATTCCTCATTTTAGCGCCAAGACTAAACTATTCAACAAATCTTTTTATCCAAGTGCAACTAAACTTTGGAATCTGCTGCCTCTTAGCGTCCGAAATTCGAAAATTCCAGGTATCTTTAAAAATGTTATTGTAGTTTATATTCCCTGCTCAGTTAAGAACGAGAATTTATATTATGTTGGAAAAAAAAGATACACTTCCATTGTTCATGCGACGCATCCAGTTGAACGGTCACCTCTACAATATTGGTGTAGATTCTCCTGAATATCATTTCCAACAAGGAGTTGAAGATGTATGACACTATTTTTTCGTCTGTCCTACTAATACAAATCAAAGGGATCATTTGATACTTAAGTAAGGGAGTACGCACCCTTCAGCTTAGAGACTGTTCTATTTGGCATTTCAATTTGCACGTTCGAAATTAACCCAAATATTTCTGGCTGTCCAAAAATTCATTACCAATCCCAAACGTTTTCAGCTCAGTGCCGTTACATAATCAATTAAATCACATGAACTTATTCCTTCTTTTTGCGTTCTAGTAAAGTTAACCACCCAGGTATATTATTGATTACTACAAATTATTGCATGTATATATACGCCCCACTATCTGTCTAGTGCAACTGTGGTGTACTTCTTAAATTTGTTTTACTTGTTGCAGTGCTCTAACACCTCTGCCGTCTTGGTGGAGCACTGCTGAAAGCTTTGTCTTGTTCGGTCTGTCCTGTGTTATTGTCTTTTTTTTTTTTTTTTTTGCAAGAAGCTTTAAAAAAGGGCCTGGTCCTTCTCCCCAATTGTATTCTTTCTTAATTAAATGCGTCTAAACAAAGATTTATACATATGTGAGTTTCTCACAAAGGTAGATTTTTACACATATATGCAATAGATTCACATGTAAAACAATTCCACGTACAAGTATATGTAAACATTTCATATCTGTAAAATAAGCATTTCATGGGCGAAATGATTACATACCGTAAATGTACTTAATTTCACTTGTCTTAATTTCATATTTTGCAGTTTAGGTACTGGACTGAAGGTTTACTTTCACAATTTTGGACATAGTACCTCTTCAAACTATGCTGAAATACTGTTTGGGTTTTTATTTTCAGAGCTTTTTGACACAAGCGAAATAAGCAAAAATTAAAAAATATCGCACAACAGAGTGAATTTACAGGACGTGAAATATTTTTGCACATCTGTAAATCTTTTTCATGTATGTGCAAATATTTTTTATAAAATTAAAATTAAAATTAAAAGACAACCATGGGTGAAAATGATGGTGATAAACTTCATGATTGGTGCATATGGCCCGGCAGTTATATTATTCTTACAAAGATGCATATTTTGGAAGTAACCTCACCGCGATTACATGGATTGTAAAAACAAAAACAAACAGCAGGGCTGTGTGAACAGCCCGTGCTTAGCTGACCTAAGCTTGTTCACAAAATCAAAGTTGCAACTGAATAGACCTGTGTTGAGCTTTAGCTGAGTGCATACGACATTTAGAAGTATTTCTAAGATTATTTTCTAAAGAAAACTTCATTAAAAATATAAATTTTTCTGGAGCATGAGAAATCGAAGAATATTTAAAGAAACTTTAAAAGGGACATTGACACATGTACTTGGTGGGGAAAATACATGTTGAGCATTAGAATGTCCATTGACTCACACACTAATCAAAAGGAAAGCTGCGTTTCCTAGTAAATACCCAAACTGAAAAAAAAAATCCTTAAACCTCAGGAATAAACAGCAGGGCCACCCGCTGAACAAGCTTGTTTCACCCTTTCACAAGGAACCCTTCCACCAAGTTTCAGCTTAATCTGATTGATGGCTCTGGAGAAGACGTCAAAAATTGCGAAAAGACACACAAAAAAAATTTTAAAAGGGCAAATGATTGCAGCTCCACCTAGGGAACAAATTAATAACTAGGAGTCCTTACGAGTGTTCCTGTGATGTATCAAAGCAACTGAGTGTGCGGTTTCAAAGAAAAATTTTTTATCAGATTTGCTCTAAAAAAATCACTGGAGCGTGACCATTTGTAAAAACTTGGCACAGACCCACCTAAGGTACATTGCCACCAAGTTTTAAGCGAAGCTGGCTGACCGGTTTCCGAAAAGAAGTCGAAAATGCGATTTAGCATTAGAATGCCCATTGACCTCTGTAGTAATCAACAGGAAATGTGCATTTACAGATAAGTACCCGAATTTAAAAAAAATAATTAAAAAAATCATTTAAAATCAGAAATCCCAACAGTGCCACCTAGTGTACAAGTTTGTTTGACCCTCCCACAAGGAAGATAACAACCACGTTTCAGCTTAATATGAATGACGGTTCTGGAGAAAAGGTCGAAATTAGCAAAAACGCAAACAAGAGGCCCATGTGCCCAACGCTCTGCTGGCACCGTGGCTATATTGCACCTGTTAATTTCAAAGCTGCGAGTCTTCAAGTGGCTTCGGGACATATAAAACTTATGTAAACTTAGTGTATTAAATGTCCACCAGATGGCACTTCGCTCCACATGTAATCATACCTTAGTTGTGTAATTCCTGTGATGGATATTGTTGCATGTGCCAAGACAACAATAAGCGAGTCCTTAATTTTATGTCCTCAGTGACCTTGGGACAGAAGATCAAGGTCACCCAGATTACGTAATACAAGAGGTCCATAAGCTTGGTGCTGTCCTGACATTGCCATTGATGTCCAAGCTACACCCTGCCATGACAAAATCACCTCTTTCAACTTTACAGGCATGGTGACCTCACAAATATAGGTCAAGTTCACTGATATTGCATAGAATTCTAGCTTTGGAAACTGTCTATAAATTCGTAAAATTTGGCAAGTCTAATCCAATTACTTTTTTAAGTTATGGAATTTAATATCTTAAAACACGCTTTGGTTCATAATTTCCGTAAAATTATAGACGGCGCGACAAGAATTATTAGCAACTCAAACTTTCACATGCTCCCAATCCCACTGAATTTGGTACAGATCTGCCAAAAATTAAAGATGCCAGAGCGTTCACAAGTTTTCATATTTTGACCCCTATATTGCATAACATTGTGGGTGGTGCCACTAATATTATAAGGGGCCTAGATTTTTATACACCTTATAAGTCCTTTAAGTTATATTGTGCAAATTTGAAAACTGTGGACGGTATTTTGGTCACAGGAATTTCACATTTTGACCTGTACATTACATAATACTACAGGTGGCACCAACACTGGTGTGGGCAAACATTTCCATACACTTTATAACTTCTTAACGTCATATGGGCCTATCTCAAAAATTGTGGGTGCAGAGTATTCAAGAGATGACCCCTTAATTCTAGCTGGCCATTTGACCTTGACCTTCAATTTAGATTAAAAATTGTTTTTTCAAAGTATGCGCCCTACATCCAGCTTTCCATATATAGTCTGTTTGTTCAAATCGGGTAAGAACTTTCCAGTTATTGATGAAAACAATAAACTTGCCAAATGGACCAGCCCCAAACTCCATAATTATTGGGTCACAGTGACCCACAAAGTAGGTGACCAAGTACAGTTCTCTGTATAATGTTATTAAGTATAATTTTGATCTGGAGGCTCAATTCTCTTTGCAATTGATGCCCAAGCTACACCCTGCCATTCCAAAATCACATTTTCAAATTTACAGGCATGGTGACCTCACAAAAATAGGTCAAGGTCACTGATATTACATCACATTCTACCTTTGGCTACGGTCTATATATCCTATAAATTTTGCAAGTCTAATCCAATTACTTTTCCAATTATCAAATTTTACATCTAAAAACACATTTTGGCTAATAATTTCAGTCAAATTTTAGGTGGTGCCACAAGTATCATTAGCAGCTTAGACTTTGACCCCCTCCATAATCCCACCACATTTGGTGACGATCCCCCCAAAATTAAAGATGCTAGAGTGTTCACAAGATTTTCACATTTTGACCCCTATATTACATAATAATGTAGGTGGTGCCACCAATATCTAAAGGGGCCTGGATTTTCATACACCCTAAGTCCTGATGGTAATATTGGGCTAACTTGAAAACTGTGGATGGTATCGCACTAATGAGCAAAAGTTTAGGGACAGACAGACAGACATGAGTGGTCACATAAGCTGTGCGACCTTCAGTCAGCAGAGCTAAAAGTCATAAAAACAGGAAATTGCAGCACCATCTGGTTAGCAACTTAAGAACTAGGAGTCCCTACACGTGTTCCTGTGTGATATCACAGCAATTGATCGAGTTAGCGTTTTTTGAGAAAAATTTTTAAGATTTGCCCCCCCCCCCCCCCCAAAGAACATAAAAAATCCAAAAATTACTTACACATGACCATTTGAACAAACTTGGTAGAGACCCACCACAGGTACATTGCCAACAAGTTTGAAGTGAATCGGGATGACCATTATGGAGACGAAGTTGAATATGTGAGTTGGCATTTGACTTGCATCTATTAGTAACCAATAGGAAAGGTGCATTAAGGTGGAAGCTGTGAAGCTAGTGCGCAGTGAGACTGGCAACTTTGCATCGCAATTACCCATTTAATTTTTTCACAAGTACATTAAACCTATATATTTTCTGATTACTACATATCCATAGAGTTTTTTTGCAGGATTGGAATTTTTTGAGATTTTATAGCATTATTTCTGACATGGTAGGATTTTCACATTTTTGCGCAGAAGTCACACAAAATTTTTTTTCCCAGTTGAAATCAGAATAAATTTAAAATATATATCCATGTCTAGGATCAAATTCAATGGTTTGTCCTGAAATAGCATAAATAAAAAGTTATAAAATTTTTAATTTAGCTCTGACAGGTTGTTCATTTTCCTTCTATAAATTGCTCCAAAAGTCAAGAAAGGGGTTGTCAGAAAAAAAATCCTTGGAACTGTTCCTGGATATGATATTTTTCTTTTAATGTCCATTGATTTTAATGTGATAGTGCAATTTGTACGTTTGTGAGGCGAGACACAAATTGCAGAGGTTGAGCAAAAAACAGTTCCTAGAAAATCGCATTGAAAGAAAAAGTTGCCAATTCTTACGCATTTATGGCTGTAATATGACACATACTCATTTCTTCTGTCATGTGTTTAAACTATTGTGTGAAATAAACTTGTAGCTTTACCTCTGTGATGTTGTCATTAAACAAAAGTACATTTTGTGGCTTAAATCTCGACTTTTTTAACTTGGGAACACCATACTTGGTTTGTTCGGGTGTGGGTTCACATGTGGCTTTCCATATTTGGGGACCAGTAAGTGGATTGTGCTAATTTGTTTTTACATCAATAGAGAATTTCAAAGTAATCAGAACAATGGTAGTGATTAGTCTGAACTGGCCCATTCTTAGCTCCACAGCTAATAGTTTCCTGTGAGTGACCCTTGTCAATAGCTCAATTGGTTTCCAGCGGTCATGGACTAATGACTGTGCAAACAATGACATGGTTCATTATCATGCCCATGCAAACAAAGCCATGTGTCCGTCACTGTTTAAACTTTTCATTGTAAACAAAAGTTTAGAGATTAATCATCTCATATAAATTTTATGTTCATCTGAGTTTTTGGGAGCATGTAGTTTAAGTATCAGACCATCCAAAAATATGAAAAAGTGATTAGAGGTTATCTAAAGGTACGGCTTCAGACCTTCCACCTTAACCAAGATGTACCTGAATTGAAAAAATCATTAAAATTCAGGAATGTACAGCAGTGCCACCTAGTGAATAACTTTGTTTGATCCTTTCACATGGAACATATCCACCAAGTTTCAGCTTAATCTGAGTGACGATCCTGGAAAAAAAACTCAGAAATAGCATAAACACAAAAAATAATTGTTAAAGAATAGAAAACGAGGGCTGTGTGATTAGCCCATGCTCAGCGGACCTAGAAATGCATCACATTTGTGGTTCTGCGAACTTGGGAAAGGACAAAAAAGGTTGGCACTTATCAAGATACATTCCTACCGAGTTTGACATAGTAATCAATATAAAATGTGCATTTCATAAGTACCCGAATTGAAAAAATCATAAAAATTTAAAAGTTGAAAATAGCAATAAAAGATACAAAAATTTAAAAAAAATAGAATAAAATTGCAGTGGTACCTGGTGAACAAATTAGGAGCCAGGAGCGTCCCTGTGTGATATCAAAGCAATAAACCTGTTCATACCGAGTAGAACCGAACTTTTCCTGACTGTAATTAATTATGCATTCCATTGTTGGCCTGATTGTCCAATCAGCAAGTAGCCGAGTCGGGCCCACGCCATCATATGTTTACAACGGATGCCACGGCTAGAACTAGTGATTACAGCATGGATTGTGTTGAACATTGCAAATCTTGTACCTAAAATGTCACATCAGTGGTGAAACTTGCACTTATAGATTGCCGAAGGTTTGATTTTTCTTTAAATCCAAGCACATCCTGTGTTTTACTTTCTTATGCTTCCACGTGTAATCTGGCCACCGTGGTCAAGCATCAAAAGTAAATAAAGCAGGGTGTGCTTTCCGAAGTGAACCGAATAAACCCGAGTCATATGAACTGGTCTATTGGGTGAGCTGTTTTGGAGAAGATGATTTTTAAGATTTGTCCAAAAAAAAGAACCAAAAATTCGTGAAAAATTCATAAATCATTACAGCATGACCATTTGAACAAATTTGGTAGAGACCTACCTAAGGTATGTTGCTACCGAGTTTGAAGACAATCTGGAAGCCGGTTTCTTCGGAAAAGTTGAAATGTGAATTAGCATTAGAATGTCCATTGACTTACATAGTAATCAATAGGAAAGGTGCATTTACCGTTAAGTAATTGAATTGAAAAAAAGCATTAAAAATCAGGAATCTACAGCAGTGCCACCTACTGAACAACTTTGTTTGACCCTTCCACAAGGAACATATCCACCAAATTTCAGTTTAATCTGAGTCATGGTTCTGGAGAAGAAGTCGAATAGCAAAAGCACGCCAAAAATCATTAAAAAAATGCAGCGCCACCTGGGGAATAAATTATGAACTGAGAGTCCCCAGGAGTGTTACTGTGTGATATCAAAACAATTAGGTGAGTGGTTTCAGAGAGAAAGATTTTTTAATATTTGCCCAAGCAAAGAACAAAAAAATTCGTAAAAAATCTAAAACTCACTGGAGCATGACCATTTGAACAACTTGGCAGAGACCTACCCACGGCACATCCCCACCAAGTTTGAATTGAATCTGGCAGATGGTTTTTGAGAAATCAAAAATGTGAATTGTGGACAGGGGACAGACGGACGATGGACCCTCACAAAAGCTCAGCTGACTGACAAGTCAGCATAAAAGACTCGGCAAGTGTCAAGGAGGTGAATGTGCCGGTTTACAAATAAGTTCTGACAAGTCAGCTGACCTAAAAATTGAAGCACCACTTGGTGAACAAATTCACAAGTAAGAGTTGCTAGAAGTGTCTCTGTGTGATCAAAGGAATTTGGGTGTGTGGTTTGGGAGAAAAAGATGTTTCAAGATTTGTCAAAAAAAAAAAAAAAAAAAAAAAAAACAGAACAAAAAAAATCACAAAAAATCCCAAAATCCCTGGAGCATGACCATTTGGACAATTTGGTAGAGACCTGCCCAAGGTATATCCCCACCAAGTTTGAAGAGAATCTGGCTATCGGTTTTGGAGAAGTAAAAAATGTGAATTGTGGATGGACGACAGACGTACGGACGACTGAGCCTCCCAAAAGCTCAGCGGACTTGTCCTGACAAGTCAGCTGAGCTAAAAACAATTGTCAGCTGCCTACATCTGTCTTGTCAGTCAGCTGAGCTAAAAATAAGTTTCAGCTGCCTACCTCTGAAAAAGATCACTGGAAACTCTATGACATAATAATCATCCTGACAAGTAAAAAGTTACCTTATTCACATAATAAACACATCTTTGCTGCAGATTAAATATAGGTTTGCTTTGCTATGCAATCTATATAAAACATATGGGTCTATTTTTTTTTTTTTTTTTTGCAGGGAAGTCTAACCAAAGTCAGTGCACATTACTTTGATGATCACATCTTTCGGATCAAATGTGTATATACATATCATATACATAAAACATGTATTTAGAACCCTGATACTATGCCCACCTTTAGTAGAACTAAGTGTGGTCTTTATGTGGTGGTGGTCTCAAGTCTGAAACTGTTGTTTGATACTCATATTGAAAACATACATGGTGAGTACAAGTAGTAGGGTTCTACTACACATACATACATACATACATACATACATACATACATACATACATACATACATACATACGTACGTACATACCTACATACATGCCCTTTTTAATGTAGCCAGCTTTCAGTTACATGTTTACAAACTTACAGAAAAAATCTATCTTAAACACTTTTTGAAGTCCATTGGGTTTAAGACTTATTACATACATGTATATGAAATCAAATGAAGTGTCCGCTGTAAATAAACGAAGCTTGCATCTTGTACTGTCAGTTTTGCACCATGAACAGACTTTATTTCAGAAGTTACTTGAAATTTTCAACATAGATCACGGATGCCTTCTGTATACATGTACATGTCCTTAATTATTGATCTGTTAGCATTCAAGTTTCAAATCACAAACATAGTTTCATCATATGAGTGTAGTTTGTAACTTTTCAATTACAACTCGTCAACTGCACTTGAGAAGTGAGTATGTGGCATTATTGGACAAGAATAGCCAGTCACTACAAAGTTGCCATATACTAAAATTGCATACCTCTCAACACTCTTTTACAAGAAATGGAGAAGAATTTTTTGCTTGCATGGGGCAGATTTTGTAATTAAGAGGCAAATACATTTTTATGGAAAAGATTGTCTAAAACAATCCAATTTCACAAAGTCCTGAAAATTGGGTACATAGAAGACTCTGGTCAAATGGGAAAGCCTCTACAGATATGGAACTGCCACATATTTACCATAACTATGGTGGTTTCAACATGTATGTATCATATTCATTCCAATTATAGTGCACTTCCTAATGGAAACACACCCCATACTTTTTAATCTTGGGGGCTTTCTTCAAAATTCAGTATTTTGAAACATTTTAAAAAAATCAAAGGCTTCTGATGAAAGATGAGGGTTCATTGTTGTTATTCTATGCAATCCAGATTCTATAATAAGTGTAATTGCCAGTGGTATTGTAAATTAAGACATATCATTATCACAAAACTCTGCTAAAACCGTATGTCTGCTCCAGGAAATCTTTGCTTTAGCACAGCATGCTACTTTTGGAATGAATACGGTATGTATGTATGTATGTATGTATGTATGTATGTATGTATGTACGTATGTATGTATGTATGTATGTATGTATGTGTATTTAAGTCGAGTAGTTTTCTTCTTTGGCTGGGTCACACCTTGCCTGCTAAATAGACCCATCTTCATGTTTTCTTCATTCCACTTGTACAGATAGTGTGGATCTGGGTCTGCTTTGGAGGCAAGGTCACACCAGTTGCTACTTTAACAAGCTGATGCTGACACAAACCAGATCTCCTGGCCAGATAACTATAATATAATGGTTTCTGTCTTGAGACAGCACCCCCAAGGAGCTCTGCCAGGCTTAAAATGTCATATTTAACAGACTCAGTAATAAATTCAGATTACCAAGTATAATAGTGGATTGGTTGCTGTTGATACTAGCCAACTCGAAATCGTCAATAACCCTGTTCAATCCTCATGCCACCTGAACACCAATCTGTCTTTAATACATTACTGCGCAGGCTATGGCGAGCGTTATTCAATGCCACCAAATCGCTATCTGTTATATTTTCTGTGAAACAAGTGAAACCTCATCATCCGCCTGTTTTCTTGCATGGGTCTCAGATTCCTGAGGCATACAGTGATACAAATCTCGCTATCACCTTGAGAGTGAACTTATCTTGGCATGCCCATATAGCATGGATTAAAAATAAAGCTGGTCAAAGAATTTCCTTACTCCGTAGGTTCAATTATAAACTATCACAAAAATCCCTGGTCAAACTAAATTGTTCTATGATCCGTCCAATCCTTGACTATGGCCGGGTATTATTCGACAACTGTGGTAAAGTGCGGTCTGATGGCTTGGAATAGATTCAGTATAATGCCGCTAAAATTTGTACTGGTGCTTTGAAACATACATGTTAACTTACTTTGTGAACTTGGGGGGTCAACTCTAGCAGACATCTGTATATACTTCAAGCTTGTCCTCTTTTACAAAAGGTATCACAAATGGACTCCTCATCTCTCTGATTTAGTACCCCTCCTCCTGTTGGTCGTGCTTTCCCACATTAAATATCAATGCACCCTGTTAGATGTAGAACATCGCGTCTGTGTAACTCTTTTCTCTTAGATGCAATCAACCAGTGGAATAACCTACCTTCCGACATTAGAGATTCGCTTTCCCTACATATATTCAAATTGAAAATTAAAACTACTCTCTTAGCTACAGACAATGTTCCTGAGTTCTATCTCCACGGTGACAGATTTGCTAATATTTGCCATACGCAATTACGCCTAGAATTCTCTAGACTAAACTCTGACCTTCACAAAGTTAACATCCTTCCTCACCCATCCTGCGCCTGTTCTTATCCCCCTGAAGACTCCAAGCATTTCCTACACTTCTGTCCCTATTACATTGTTCAGAGAAACAAATTACTTAATACTGTTATTCCTTTGATTGCTCCAGGGTTTAGCCCGCATCTTATATAATTCATATTGGTAGGGATAAGTTAGTTGAAAGATTTCTTCTTGGCAGCAATGAGCTTTCTAACTGCCTAAATATCCAGATATGCGATGCATTCCAGCAGTACATTATTGATACCAGGCGCTTTAATGACCAGATGTTTCTGTTACTGTTACTATAGTGATCATCGGTTCGACTGCAAAGTTATTTGTATCACACTTTTTTCCTTATTGGGTAAATTTTGACTTCATATTGGTTTAACTTGGATCTTAGAAGTACATGCAATCAAATCTTGATACTCATACAGAGTTTTCACAGATATTAAACATTGGTAACATTTGTATTGTCATGTGTGTCTTGTATATACCTACAGTGTGTCTCCATGTTCAGCAGAACCCAGTATTAGACATCTCGATGTACTATAGGGCTATCCAGATTAAATAAAATTTAATACATTTAAACTAAACTACAGTGGTACCTGCTCTAAAGACCACCTCCAATTTAAGGCCGCATGTCTTTTTAAGACCACTCTTTCAAGACCCTCTGCTGTATATACATGTTAAATATACCTTCAATTTAAGACCACCTGCAGTATGAGACCACTTTTTGTTGGCTGTAGGGGTGGTCTTAAATAGCAGGTACCACTGTAATAGTTTTGGAGAAATGGCCTGGAAACACTTCTCACACCTTTAACAAACGTCATTAAGGACAGGTAAGACACCAAAAATAAATCCCACTTCAGTACATCCTAGCTCAAACTGTATTTGCGTTAGGATAACATATCATATATGTGTGTAATTGTCATACTCCAAAGAATTTATATGGCCTGTATTTGGGTGTCTGTGATGTTAATTGTTGAATGAACAATTGAAAGTTGACCGCAAAGCATCCACCCCATAAATGTCGATATAAGTCACTAATTATTTGCGATAAATTCATAATTACACTTGCATCTTAATCCTGACATATTGGCAACAAAAAACAATCCTACGATTTTTCATGTTTGGTTTCGTTTTTCTGTTATCCATCCTCAAAGTTTGACGTTACAATTTTCCCTTTGATTTTCAGGATGTTCCTTTTCTTCATTTCATAGAAAAAGAACGAAGCAAAATATTGCAAATCGCTGAATCGTTTTTGCAAATCAGACATTACAGAATCAAAAGCCGTTAACCGGATTAAATTTCGCCCAGCCGTTTTCTTGGAATAACCATTCTTAGGTGGGGTTCTCGTCCTATTATCCATTCTGAGAAAACAAGCTTCAAAGGCCTTTGATGTTGATCATTTGCCTCTGAAACAATACCATTTGCTTGAGTTCAGCTGATATTTGTACAAAACGTAGAAAACATCGTCCCTTAACATTTGGGGAGGTTGTCAATCAATTTTTGGCCAATCACATGAATAAAAGAGCTTTGAAGTACAGAAAAGCATTATTCAGCGATCTGTCAAACAGCGACATCGACAGTCTGGTTTCAAAGCGTGACGTCATGGAGGCGGCCCTTTGGGCCCCGTGGCCTCAAGCCTGGCAAAGAAAATTGTGTTGCCTTGCTTCGGTGGGAGGCCTACGGCCGCTCGTGGTCTGTGCACGGATGGCGGGTTTGGTCTCCCGCCCCTACCTCTTCATCCCGTTTTTAGGGATAGTATTTTATTGTATTTACTTCTATCTGGATAGCTATAAAGTAAACCACTAAGGCTATGATATGTTAGCATGTTTGCATCTTTTCCCTGCCCACAAACATACTTTCGGCATGTCACCTTTTTTCACATAGGCGCCCTGATACCACTCTCCTTTTGCCATGGACCGTTGCTACCTGCAGCCACGTGACAGGCTGTTAAGTATGATTGACGGGTGGCATTGTTCCGTTCGGCGGTTGAAAACCAAAATAATGACACATGGACGTTCGGATGCCCACATGCTTGTGTGGTTTTGGGCGTTTTTCTCATATTCCTACAGTAGTTAAAAGCTTGAAATTTTGACAACTAATAGAAAGGACACTCATCTTGTAAAAACCGTTAAAATCTCAAAATCGGCCGTGCAAAGGTTTTTGGTGTCTTACCAGTCCTTAAGTAACTGATGAAGAATAATGATAAGCCACACAATACCACCAGAAGGCACATTTAGCAAGTCAGGACTGCAAGCCATCAAAATTTCAGATTGCTCAGTGTAATAGTTTTGGACAAATGATCCGGAAACCATTCTGAGACCTTTAACAAACATCACTAATTAACTAACAAAGGGGAATAATTAGACACACAAAACCATCCAAAAACACATCTAGCAGGTCAGGACTTCAAGTCATAAAAAAAATTCAGATTGCTTAGTGTAATAGTTTTGGAGATATGGCCCAGAAACCATTTTGAGACCTTTAATGAACATCACTAATTAAGTAACAAAGAATAATAATTAGCCACACAAAACTATCAAAAGGCACATTAGCAGGAAAGGACTATGAGCCATAAAAAATTCAGATTATTAAGTGTAACAGTTTTGCAAAAAAGGTCCAGAAACAATGACAGGATACACAGATGGACAGTCGTCATTACCAATTACCATATCCTCCCCTCCCTTGGGGGGTGGGGGTGGGGGAGAGAGACAAAAATCCATACAATACACAACACAAAATATACAACTATATGGAAATACACATTTTATTCTGTCTATTTACAATGAAAATTTTTGGTCAATCCAGCGACCAAAATTCTCTCATGAGGTCATCCTTTGAACCAAATAGTCCCTTTGGTGCTTCAAAGTTGGTGGCGACTTCCTTGTATTGCCTTTTTGCCTCTTGCTCATACAGCTGTAGAAAAGGAAAGAAATGTATTCTGTTATAATGTTATTCAACTTGATCTGTTAAGTACTAGTACATTTGCTACTGTTGTCTTTTTCTATATCTTGGGCCGGTGCTGGCCAATAGCCAATAAATCACAGGTTCACAGAAGTGGGATCTGGCTAATACTTTTACAATCTTTTATCCAAACTGCCTACCAAAAAAATAATTTCTTAAGCTTCCATCAAACATTTTAATTTCCTTATGTAACATCAGGGGCAGTCTACTAAACGAAAAAATCTCAAATCTGTTTGGCTGAACAAAACTGAGTTTGGCTAATACATGTGAGTCATGTCAGCCATATTTAGTACACTTAAGTAATTCTTATGGCAGACCAAGACATAACGTTGCATGTGTGTAATGGGCACGCGGTCTTCAGTCTACTTTCAATTCAAAATGTTCTCGTAAAGGATCTGACAAAGTGTCTCCTCATAACAATGGACATTAAATGTAGTCCTGTGTTCACTTATTCAGCAGCTTCTTGTTGATATTTCAAATTCATTCCTGACTGAAATTGAATGAAATGAAAATAAGGCAAAAAAGGACTTGTACCACTAAAAAAGAATTAATCAGAAAAATTCAACATAAAGTTACAAGCCATATTTACAGGCATCACATATAATGTGCACAAGATCATTTCAATATCATGAATAGTATCTATCAAACAATTTGAATTATTCAAAGTTCCATGAATATAAATGAAGTTATTTGTAAGACATGACCTGATGCTACACTTACATCATCCATGGTAGTTTCAAATAGGGAAGACAAGTCTGTCTCTTCTCTAGCTAATGGCTGCTCCATTTTCTTAGCACCAAGTGAGCAGGCATGATGGTAGTGTTGACATAGCGTCTGTGGAAGAGATGTAAACAGAACTATATTGTAGCTAACCAATCACAGAGTATTATGATTTGACAACCTGCTTTCCTTCAATGACCGAGTGAAGGAATGTCTCAATGTGTCTGGCCAGGCAAACAAAGACTGTGCAGTTTTTTTTTCTTCTTTCGCTGATGTGGAATGTTTGTTCAAGACACCTCAGTTCATCACAAATACATACAGAGTTGGAGGGCTTGCAGCAAAATTTAATCTTCTTGGTCTGCATTCCTTTTTACATTACTATATAGAAAACATTATTTCTTGAAATTTATATTCATTTTGCAGCTCATGTATTTTCAAGAAAATACCTGTGACATCGCTTTACCAATTATATCTTTACCATAATGACATTCTGATGTTCTTTCATTTCTTTACCATACATTTGTTAAATATTAATCCGAGAAAAGCAGCTGCTGACCTACATACATGATCAGATATTTCAGGGTGCGAAACAAGTTCTGATGGTTATTGCTGAAATTCAATGTTGATCTTTAATGCTGATATTCACCAGCAGGGTTCATATTGGCATTGCCTGCTCCCCAATCATTTTTTCTTTCAAGAAATAAATACATGTACGTTTAAACCAATGCTGATACATATGTAGACTAGTCCATTTTCAAAGATTAACTGTTCAATATGTTATGGCAAAAATAAAAACAACATTCTTCACACTTTATATTTATTTTTTTTTGGTTCCAAATAGACAGCGACAAGAACAGACTCACAAAGTACAGAACCTGACTAACTGATTTCTGGTATACTGATGGTACAGGAGCATTGCAAAAGTGTTTGCCTTTGTGGGATCAAGGGATTAAATGGCTCTTTGCAATTTCGTGTTTGCATATTCAATAATAAATTTCTTTTTTTTATATAAAATAATATACAATGTGTTATTCAAAAACAGCATAAGCCATTTTACCAACAGGTCAGACACCAAAGGGATTTTTGGTGTAACTACTACTAGCTATCAAAGTTCACATGATAGTGAAAAATACTGATGGGAATAGGTAAAAAGTGTAATATTTTTGGCATGGACATGATGTAACAATTCTAAAGTTCACTATAATTTGAGCCTTGACACCTAATTATTCAAGAAATATTCAAGTTTGTGACAAACAAGTGAAATATCAGACCCTTAAACAAGTGTGGAAATGACTTTATTTATTTAAGCATAAAATTCATGTATGCTTGTGTGGCTCCAAAACATGTCATGGATTTTTTTTTATCACTGAATGTTTGTAAAGCCAAATTGAGGTTTCCAGGTTTTAGACTCCCTCCACATTTGAACGCACATTTTTAGAAATGTGTAGAAGATAATACAAAAATCCCTGACTTTTTTTTAGCTCAGCTGACTTGTCAGTAGCTGAGCTTATCTTATGGTGGTTGGACAACAATTGACTTCTCCGAAACTATCAGCCAGATTGACTTCAAACTTGCTGGCAATGTACCTTGGGTGGGTCTCTACCAATATTGTTGGAATGGTCAATCTCCAGTGATTTTGGGGTTTTTTTATGTTTTTTTTTTTTTTGTGGGGGGGGGGGGGAAATCTAAAAAAATCTTCTTCTCTGAAACCGCTCACCCAATTGCTTTCTTATCACACATGAACACTCCTGGGGATTCCTAGTTTCTAATTTGTTCACCAGGTGGCCCTACAATTTTTTTCTAATTTTATATGATTTTTTTTTGTGTGTTATTGCTATTTTCGACTTCTTCTCCAGAACTGTCACTCAGATTAAGCTGAAACTTGGTTGATATGTTCCTTGTGGCAGGGTCAAAGTTGTTCACTAAGTGACAATGCTGTAGATTCCTGATTTTTAACGATTTTTCCAATTTGGGTACTTGTCGGTAAAATACACCATTCCTATTGATTACTATGTAAGTCAATGGGCAGTCTAATGATAATTCACATTTTTGACTTCTTCTCCAAAACCATCAGCCAGATTGACTTCAAACTTGGTGGCAATGTATCTTGGGTGGGTCTCTAGCAGATTTATACAAATGGTCACACCCTATTGATTTTTGGATTTTTTTATGATTTTTTTGGTTCTTTTTGGGGGAAACTCTCAAACAATCTTCTTCGCTGAAACCGCTCAACCGATTGCTTTGATATCACACAGGTTCACTCCTAGAGACTCCAAGCTCCTAATTGTTCACCAGATGGAGCTGAAATTTTATTTTATTTTTTTTCTATTTTTTTGTCTGTTTTTATTATTTTTGACTTCTTCTCCAGATCCATCCCTCAGATTAAGCTGAAACTTGGTGGATATGTTTCTTGCCAAAGGGTCAAACAAAATTGTACACTAGGTGGCAATGCTGTGGATTCCTGATTTTTAGCGATTTTTTCAATTTGGGTATATTTTGGTAAATGCACCTTTCCTATTTATTACTATGTAAGTAAATGGGTACTCTAATGCTAATTCACATTTTCAAATTCTTCTCCTAAACTGTCATCCAAAATTGTTTCAAACTTGGTTGCAATGTATCTTGGGTGGGTCTCTGCAAGATTTTTCAAATGGACACGTTCGATTGATTTTTGGATTTTTTATGAATTTCTTTGTCCTTTTTCGGGACAAATCTTACAAATGGCAAGAGTATATGTACACGTCAGCTGAGCACAGGACCGTCACAGTCCTCTTGTTCAAGCTACATGGTGTTCACTATTTCTATTAAACTATTGAAAGTACTCAGCCATACATTCAAGCACAGCTGGTAATAGTCCATTTGATTGCTGTCAAAAATTGGCAAAATTATCAATGTTAAAGTTTAACAAGTGTTTCATATGAATTAGTAACAATTTTCAACTTGAAATATCATCTCATGATAAATTAGAGCTCCAGGTAAGCGTTTCTATATTTTATGATTCAAGTCAGCCCCACATGCAAACTTACTTTGAGTTCCCAAAGAGAACTGTCCAGAGCATTACACTTAGCTGGGTCTGGCTCTTCCATATTGTATGGATCACTTGACACATCTGGTAAAAGACAAAAACAAAAAGCTTTTAATGCTTTAATGACGGTATTACATTTAATCAGGAATCGCTTTTCAACACATTCAACTTCATGCATGTGAGCACCAAAATGTACATACATCATAAATGACTACAACTGTAGGCAAGTAGTGGCTGTGTACTACAGGAATATACTGTTTTCTATGTAATTGCAGACAGAACTGTTAAAATCGCCCCTCTTCAATTTTTGGGGTTTTTTTTCCTCATCACACTTTGTCCATTATCTCTGGTATGTATACACCTGGCCAAAGACAGCTGGTAACATGAGGTAGGTGATTGTGTATTTCTAACCTACAATTCATATTCAAAACGTTTTCATTATAGATAAAATGATGTAAAATTACTGAAGCAGACAAGTGACATAAGACTGCCTTCTCGCTAGATTGAGGAACGAGGGGTGAGGGTTGGTGAGGCAAATCAGTTTTTTTTCCCTGCACACTGATATACACTGTGCTGTCAGCCTTCACTGTTGACCACCTGTCTAAAAAAAGACACCTGTGCAAGTTGGACACGGTGAGGTTCCCAGTTGAAGTTTAACAAATTAGTGAACAAGCACTTTGCACAATACACAAAATGGACAGCAACTTCAGGTCAACAGTGGCCAGGAAGCCAGATGGATAAATGCACCTACAAACTCATGAATCAGTGTTGTCTCTCTATACTTTCAACCAAAATACAGTTTGTTTACCACATGATCAGTTTGTGACCTACATGTTACAGGGGCGGAAGTCAGACCCGGTAACCATGCCACATGGGGGTGTGTCTCAGAGTTTTCATTCAGAAACACTTCAAGATCATTGAATTGTTCCAGGTTACAAGAAAAAAACATTTTTGCAAGAAGCAATATACGGCTATGGAAGCAATATACGGCTAATGCTTAATTGTAAAATTATATGCAAAATTGACCATTCCAATTACATGACAGCTAGACAAAAATATTTCCACAGCAACGAAAAAAAGAAAGAAAAAAAAAAGGCCATGAAGAATTTTACCCCTGTATAGCATGATCACCATTATTCACTGTCTAACCTGTCGGTCCATCAGGTTTGTGTAGCAATACTTTGCAGCTGGGATGTCGTCGCAGCAGGTTGAAAATGAATGGCAGTAAGACAGTCAGGCCTGAAGGGGGAGCCACAAGTGCCAGTCGTGCCAACTTTTTCGCAAAAGCTGCCACTGTATATGATGGAAGGTGTCTGTAATAACAAGCATAATGAAGGGACATTATGCACTCTCAGATTTTTCATAACATCATGATGTCGTTACATTCATAGCCAAGGTTTTCAAGAAATATTGAGGTCATAGAGCTCAAACTTAAAGAGTTAATAAGATGAGAATTCCTATATTCACTGACGAAGTCCAGGACCACTGCCAGTGCGAGTAGGGTAGTGGGGGCAGTTTTCTGTCACCCCACTCATTCATTAACCCAACCCTGCTGCACACCTATCACATGATTTGATATTTTGGTCTCACTCTGCGTTCAACAGCTGGATTAAGCTCACCAGTAAGGTTGTTTAGGCCTAGCAGCTCCCGTTATTTTGACAAAATTTTTACCTTTTGTCCTTCTCTATCCATTTTTGTGTGCCACCATTTTGCTTTTACAACCAGGTTGCAAGGACCAAGAAACAAAAAGTCAAATTTTATGGTAAAGTTATGTCACCGATCAAAAGCAGATGCCAGTCGGATCGGGGTAATTCCAGAACTTTCTTTCAATGTGTCATGTGACCAGAAAGTGACAAATTTAGCGGGATGTGTCTGTTAATTCTATCTTCTTTTTCTTTACCACTGGAGGCAGTTTTCGTTCACCTTGAATTTATAGCACTATAAGCATATCAGGGTGAGTTGTAATGGAAGAAGTGATGTTGAGTATATCCTAATAAAGTCATGAAAGACATTTCCAAACATGCACAAAAGTTAATTCTCGAATTCGAGGTACCGGAGTGCAAATATGTGGCCGTCAACATGGCAGGTATGCTCCGTGAACAATTCCAACATGTAAATTTAAAGCTGGTCACCTGTCAAAATAATCCATTGTTATATTCTCATGAAATGCATAAACGGTCACAAGTAGGTATATTTTACAGTTATGCAAAAACTTTTACACAAATAAAAGCATATCTTTGCTTTTTGCACGTAAAGACGTGCTGACTGAAAACTGCCTCCGCAAACCGAAAATCGCCGTTTTGCACCTGCCGAGTGTCACGATTCATACCAAGCAGAAACGCTGCATGGGACATCTATCAGTACACTAACAAAAATTAATAGTGCCACTGTGAAGTCACATCCAGAAAATATTTGTCAATGCTTCAAGATCTCCGAAGGTATGGATCAATTAATGCTTAAGTGACCGAAAACTGCCTCCACTACCCTATTCTAGTTCAGTCACGTATTAACCCTTTCAGTCCCCACTGCAACTAAAGTAGAGCTACTGAAGTTGATCTCTGATTCATCAGGAGGATACTAGATGCATATTTTTTGTAAAAACACATTTCATTCAAATATCAGCATGCCTATAGTTCCAGAAAATGTCATGGTCCAGGTCAACAGCTTGGCACTGAAGGAGTTGATTTTTGCACATCTACAGTTCATCCAAACATCCCCTGACCCTCCTGTGGTATGTCATTTCACAGAAAACTCTGTCATGCTCTTTCTGTGTGAAATTTAACGTGCAAGGTATCTTGATTGTGGATGCCATGCAGGTGATCTGCAAATGGCATGCAAACCATCTACTGCAACAGATTTCAGTGGCATGTGGTCAGACAGGGCCCACACAAGAACACGAATAGGTCAATACATAAGCTACATCACTATCTATAATCTGTATCATCAGATATTAATTGTAAGAAACCCATAATTGCATACACTGACATTGGTGTGCCAATCTCCAATGAGATCTCATTTAACAGGTGGTACTCCTGGGTGCTACTGCAGTGATATTCTTCCAACTCAGAAGCCATACTTACGAAGATGTTAGAAATAGATCAGCCAGGAAGAAGAAACGGGCTCTGTATTTAACATGAAACACAGATGGCTCAAACAGTGCATACAACTTCTTGTAAAAGTCTGGATAATCCCTGGAAAAAAAGGTAAATGCATAAAAAGAAGTCATGCATGTACATGTACATGTACATGTGCCTATGTAAACCAGTACCAGTAAAAGTGGCACCTGTACTAAGTGAACAACTGTCTTTAGTGGGCAGTTTTCTTCTGTCCAGTTTTGACTTTCTTACATTTCCCAATTAATTTTAATGTATGATTAGTTAACAAGCTACCACCAATATGAACGTTTAACAAGATATTGTAATAGTTCTTCATCATTTTAATTGAATATAATAATTTGTACTGCCCTTTTGGTACGTGAACCTTATTGGACAGGCTGATGAGGCGGCCCTCCACTGAGTGAGGCACTTTCAATGTGATGATTTGATTTTGTTGCTTGCCTCCAAAGCAGACCAAGTTCCATGTTATCTCTACAACACAGCAGAGTAGACATACCATGGAGCTTGGGTCTGCTTTCGAAGCATCAGGGTTGTACTTGTTTGTATATTTGTTCCTGTCTTTTGTGTAAGGAAAAATGTAGACTGGGACACAGTACATACTGAAGATGCCAAGTTTTCACACTTGCATACAGTTGCTCTGTATACAAGCACAGAACACTCACCCATATCACTGATAATACACAGTGTGTATAAGGCTTAGTGCATCGGCTGTTTTGTTTTGCATTGACTGTAGAGGAGCTGATCTTTGCTGCAGCCAGTAAAACACAAACTGGGAAATTATACAATACTCAAATCTGGTAACTTTAACCCTCGTCCCTTCAAACAGGCCAACACCAGCTGGGGGTCAACTGTCCCATGTTTTGACTAGTGAAACTCCATTTCAATGAGAATTGCACATAATACCCATAAAGACAACATGCCTTGGGTCAACAGCTTTATTTGACATGGGTCAGTCACACAGCGCCCAACTTTTGCTGGGGGAAGCTGCAGACTCAAGTGTTAATTCAAGGGGGAAAGGGTTAACCCTTAAAGTGCTAATCACTGCTATAGTTGTTTTCTCATTACCATTAAACATATAATGTTTAAGAGATTCAAATTCTTCATGACGATACCTTTCATTCAAATACCAGCAAGCCTAGTCTAAACAAAAAAGTTTTTATTTAGTAAACAGCTTTTCCTTGGGACACTTTGCATGCAGTGTCCTGAGGAAAGCTGTTGACTCAATCTTAAATCAGCACTTTAAGGGTTAATACTGCAGTTTTGCACAACTCCTCTTCTTGTATCACAATTTAAACACACGCATGACCTTTTGCTTTAATCAGACTGGTTGCTCATATGTAGCCCTGTCTGAATGATTTTGGTTAATAGATTTGCTAACATATACTTACAGGTTGTGTGTATTCACCAAGACAAAGATTCCATTTAGGGCCAGAAGACTGATAGCTCCACCTGGAAGGGAAATGGAAAAAAATATTCCATGTACTGTTAATCTGTATATCCTTTGCTTGGAAGTTTGCAAATTTCTTATTTTGCTACATTATGTATATTGAATGAAACAAATTCCCACGACAGTCTAACACGTATTTGACCAGTATTTTGAAGGCATTATTTTACAGTCGACAATTTCATTTGAATACATGCAATAAGCAACTTCCAAAAGACATGACCAGTTCTACATATTGGTGTCTTTAATATAAGTGCCAAAAATGGCGCATGGAGAATCACTATCATGTAACTGGATATCGCTTCACAGATGCGATGAGCAAGTTTCGTTTAAGCAATACATTACTCTGCCTTCGGCATTGTAATGTGTCACTCGGACAGAACTAACACGTCTCATCTGCAAACCTGCATTCAGTTAGAAGACAGTGATTCTATTGAACCCAAATTTAAATGCAGAATAGACATGAATTTATGAGAGCATTTGGGCAATAATACTGGGGTAAATCGGTCTTGTACACAGCACCAACGGTGGAGGAATAATTATTTAGGTCTTGTAAAAGTGCTTAGTCATCACAGTTTGAAAATGAAGCTCTGTTGTAAGCACCCAGCGAAAGAAAAAATAAACCAGAGGATTTTAAAGAATAATTATAATACATGTAGGCAACTTTGCTGACAAATGATGAAAGCAGTGAACAGGGGGAATGATTGTCACTGACATTACACGTATGCCCTGTTGCACAATGGAACAAGGAAATGTGGGCATGGCAGTCTTTGGACAGCTTAGAACATGTGGTTTTACTGGATATTCAGACTGACACAATTTCAGTCTCTGTTTATTGTGTCACATTGACATGCCAGACATATCGTTATTGGCATGGGATAAATGACCTGGGTCATGTGCCATATAGGCCTAAGGATAGGTGGCCTAGGCCATCTGCCATATAAGGAAAAGCAACAATGCAAGGATTGAATGCAGCTGAAAAGAAACGATTGTCGGATACTGGCTCTGTTTTGGGATCATGATAGTTCTAAATTGGGATAATAAGAAAGTAACTGTGCCCTAATTGCATAAACAACAAACGAACAGCCTAAATGTGCTTTTGTACACACCTGCATTGCATTAAGTGGGTACAAAGTCACAAAGTAGCAATATTTTGATCTCAGATTAACGCATTGAAACAAAGCAACAATAATTTCCACTCGCTTATATTGTGGTGCATGCAGCAAAGTAGAAAGAAAGTCACAAAGTAGCAACACTTTGTACTCACCTATATTGCACAAAGTAATTAGGAAGTCATAAAGTAGCCATACTGAGTACTCACCTATGTTATACGAAGTAGTTAGAAAGTCACAAAGTAACAAGGGACTTGTCATATGTGGCATCACCTTCTCATGCAACACAAGTAACACTTTTTTGTACAGACTTGTGGGTAGCTGTAAATAAATATATTGTGTTCCATCAGAGGAAAAAAGAAAAGAGACAGTGTCTTATATATTATACAATGAAGTAGTCACGAGAGACTGACCCTCTATTGTAACAAAAAGTGCTCACTTGCTACAGGTCACACAGAATGGGAACAGCAGGATCTGGGCCCTTATAAGTGGTCTTTCAAGACTGGAAGTTTTCTAATGGTAGGGAGGGGCAGGAGATCTCTCAACACAGCTGTTATTATAACGATGGCCTCGAATTGGCTATTAAGCCATGCCCCAGTATCAACTGTTCTAGACATCATAGAAAAATTAAATGAAGGTACATTTTTAAACCATCATACTGGTTCCAGGCCTACTCATTTTACATAAATGCACATTAAACCCCATCATTATATGTCAAGTACATGAACTAAAATGAAACACCTTAATGCTGCAAGTACTGTAGGCAGCTTTACACGAGGCCATAGATATATATTACAT
Source organism: Hermodice carunculata (assembly GCA_964020975.1). Lineage (NCBI taxonomy): Eukaryota > Metazoa > Annelida > Polychaeta > Eunicida > Amphinomidae > Hermodice > Hermodice carunculata. The sequence goes on along the minus strand of OZ026620.1, from coordinate 42,860,350 downwards.
CATAGAAAAATTAAATGAAGGTACCTTTTTAAACCATCATACTGGTTCCAGGCCTACTCATTTTACATAAATGCACATTAAACCCCATCATTACATGTCAAGTACATGAACTAAAATGAAACACCTTAATGCTGCAAGTACTGTAGGCAGCTTTACACGAGGCCATAGATATATATTACAAAGTGACTTCAAAATTCATAAGTATTACACTAGTACCCCTGGGAACCTGGCAAATACAAAACATATCCCCATTTACATGTGCCATGCATGAAGTGAGTATGGTGGCCACTGCCATGGGACCATTCCAGGCCCTTAGACTTGCAAGAATAAAATCAGCATATTCTTGGTTTATATTTAAAATGCAATAACAATTTACAGTAACTCTACCCCCAGCCCCAGAGTAAGTCCACAAGTGGGCACATAAACCAGGTGGTCTCTCATTGTATGTCAACTAACATGGCAATACAAACATGTATAAAAGCAGCTCAGTAAGGTGGACTAAATGCATCACTTTTGACTGTCAGCAAATATACATATTACGTGTTTCTCCTAAATCCCTCAAACTTGTGAACTGGTAATGAAAAGTAAAATTACCTTCATTCTAAGAAACTGCAGCCAAACAGATGTAAAGAGTTTTTTGTGTTCTTTATATGAGTTGATCTTCAGGGTTGACTCAGACTCTGCAACAAATTAAAAAAAAAAAAAATGAAAGAAAGAAAGAAAGAAAGAAAGAAAGAAAGAAAGAAAGAAAGAAAGAAAGAAAGAAAGAAAGAAAGAAAGAAAGAAAGAAAGATGAAACAACTTTCTTCATACCCAATCTTCATATACTACAAACAAAGGTGGCTGGTACCCATGAGAAACATGCCAAGATTTCTTATCAACACTAATGGTTTCAAGTCTCAGCTCTCAAGGGCGAGCATTTGGGGATATTAAAGAACTTGTGACCCAGTTGAATAGTTTGTTCACTACAGTAGCATATCACCATCAATATTGAGAGTCAATCTTTTTCTTCAGAAACAAAAACACGGAATTGAGAGGGGATGAACAAAAAGACCCATTGTATTTGTATTTCCGCCCCAAAAAGGCACAAATCAAGTTGAAAATGTACACAACATTCACCAAGCTTGGTCATCTTCAGTTTTAATTTTTCTATTTGAGGAAATCTCTGAAACCTGTCGATTTCAGACTTCAGGTAGAGATTTCTCTCACATACATGTATTTTGAGCCTGTTATGGAGCCTTTTTACAGATGCAAAACCAGGACAGCTCAACTCACCACACACACACCACAAAAAAAACAAAACAAAACAAAACAAAACAAAAAAACAACAACAATAGCTCAAAACCAGAACACAAAATTACCAGAGATATCGCCTGATAATTGTCATAGGCTCATCATAAACATGAAGGTCCAATGACCCTGTTGTCAGAGACAAGTGCAATCTTCACTGGGACAAATGACTTTCAAAGTTGACTTGCTCTGTGGATAAGTTAAATTTTTCAATTTGACCATTTATGATATCAAACCAGGTTGTTTCTTCATTGGACCTCTGCAACTTAATATTTGTAGCATCACAGATTCAACATAAAGTTCTTTTATATAAACAACATACATGTAGCTTTAATAGCAAGGCAAGTACATGTAATGTTATTCAGATAACAAGTCAAAATTCCTTTTTCACTTGTCCTGTTCTTCCCTCTCTAGTGTTAAGTTTCGACTTCCTGGCTGAAGGGAGCATTACCCACCATTTACAACAAAGTTAGTCATCCGATAAGAAATTTGACATTCACATGGCTGGTTACACGCAGTCACTATAGGTGCAAATTTTTCTTTGAAATTTTTTTGTGTTTTTGGGCAGGACACACATGGGGCTGCGGGTGGGGGTGGGGTGAGCTTACCTGGTAATGTTGAAAGAAGTCTGTCAAGTTTGTCCTCCTCCGGCTGTAGAGGCATACTTAATTGCTCCAGTAAGGCATGGACATTGCCCAGGTACATGTCGCTACACTCCTGAAAAAGTCACAGAATGCTTGCAGTTGTTTGGTCAGCAGAGACGACTGAGGTCAGATGTTACCTTGGGATGATATGGGCAAAACTGGTATTATTTGGCCCTGCCGGTGTAAGAAAGTAAATGTTCTTGATGCCAATGTAAATTAAGACTACCTTACAATAACCTGCTAAACCAGAATGCCGTAACCCTTCCCCTACCACTCCACGACTTCCCCATATATTCATCTTTCCACTGAAGATGGATACACCTACTGTTTATAGCAAGGGCTTTCAGTCAGGTACCAACATGCCTCAAGTCAGTGGTTTTCGCATTGCCTGGCAAGTCATGTAGCAGCTGCTACCAGGACAACTGCACCATGACTTGTCATCAGGCAATGCAACCTCCACTGAATGGGCCAGGATCATTGTAGTATGGAAGTAGTTTATTGAATCAAAACTTTAAATTTCTCATAAAACACTTTAATTCCACTCAAGTGTCAACATTCTGAAGTCATTCCCTGAAGTCACAATTTTTCCTGACACTGAAATTAAATCAATTTGAAATTTTCTATATTCAAATTCCTTATTGAAAGAGTCTGGGAATTTAAACAAGTGCCAACATACACATACCCACGCTGAAGTGTGGGTTTTTGCCATTGTTTGCAAGATGCAATAATGTCTCAGCTACCACAACAGCAGACAAAGCATGACTTGCAAGTCATCTGGACCAGCAATAACCATGGTCTTTACCACTTGCATTCAAAATGAGAAACCTTAACTCATTCCACCCTAATGACGTTTTTTCCCGCTAATATCTAATTGTCCTCTGCTAATTGTATTTTACAAATATAGGAATTATTTAAAAAAATTTTGGATGAAACTTGCATGGAAGATTATTCCAAATTATATCCCCGTGGTCAACAGCTTTCCTTGGTGCACTCTGGGCACACTGCACCCAGAGTGCGCCAAGGAAAGCTGTTGACTTGGTCTTCTATCAGGGTGGAATGAGTTAAAGCTACATATCAGGTGTAGATAGTTCTTGCATTTAAAAAAAAATGATAGCACATAGAATGAATTTTTTATTAGTTTTGTTGTTTTATAATTATGTTTTCACCCAGCATACTGCCACATTTACTCACAGTACATTCTTTTTCCTTCAGTTGACGTATAGCTGTCTTCATGGCATAGTACCTGCAGTCATCGTATTCCAAGTATTCCTGGAAACGCCCCAACAGAGCACGCAGATCTTGTGTTGTGTTCAAAAGAGTGTGAACAATTTGCTGGAAAACAGATGTACAAGACAGAGAATATTTTTTTGTGCTATCCATGTTTAACTCTTTCAGTGCCACATTTTAACTTTTTCAGAGCCCATCACAACTAAAGTCGATCTACTTAAGTCAAACTAGTCTGGATTATCATAAGGATCCCAGATTCATATTCCTCGTAAAAGGACCTTTCATTCAAGTACCAGGATGTGTATAGTTTGAGAGAATGTCACAGGTCAACAGCTTTTCTCAGCGCCCAATGCGTGCCAAGGAAAGCTGTTGACTCAGTCCAAAATTTGACACCGACAGATTTCAATCATTTTGTGTCTAGTCTATTAATTTATAAATCACCGCACGTGCTCTAATATGAGCAGATCTGTACTTATCATTACAAGGAAACCGGCAGTCCAGTTATAAAGTCTGGATTAATTGAACAAACACACAGTCCTCCCTAAAGTAAAGTTTAAGTCATCTATTTATATTTAATACTGCTCCACTTACTCTCAAATGTTGATGAATCTCAGTCAACGACACTACTTCCAGAGTTCCACACAACACCCACCTAATACTGGAAACCCTTTCGCGAGCAGCACCTCATAATTTGACAATGCAAATGGTAAAAAACATACAAGTTGTGTATTTCTTTACCTCAAAGAACACTGCGGGAAAGGCAATGTGTTTCTTGGATACCTTTCTGAGAGGTGTTGTTGATTCTGCTTCCACAAACTTCATTAAGGTACACAAGGAGAGCTCCTGCAGCAGTGAAAGAACACATGAAGAGGGAACTTATCACAACAAATGTACAGCTGTGTGGTAAGAATGAAGGATTGGAAATATGGTCAAAATAGCACAAATCAGTCCATCACACCCCAGATCTTCACAAATACGTTAAGGTATTGCAGGTATTCCATAATTAACCCTTTCAGTGCCAATCACTTCTGAAGTCAATTTACTAAAGTCAAACTAGTCTAAATTATCATTAGGATCCCAGATTTGTATTTCCCGTAAAAAGACCTTTCATTCAAGTACCAGCATGCCTTTAGTTCCAGAGAAAAGCTGTTGACTCAGTCCAAAATTTGGCAGTAAAAGAGTTAAAGGGTGTTCAATGATGTTACAGCTATGTATATGGAGAAACCACTAATGTGTTTCGTCATCAGAGGATATTTGTTTATGGGAGGCATTCCACCTTAAGCCTATAGGCTTTGCGTTAATTATAGGGATTTTTGGCACAATTAGTATTAACTAATATCAAGTGCTTTTACCGACACATTACTCCTGGAATACATCAGTGTGCATGATTACCTGAACATTTGTATTTGGCTGAGTCAGCAATTCAAGAAGAATATTTCGTGTTTCTGCATATCGATCACGTAGCCAAAGCTTCAATTTCTCATCGGGAGAGGCATCTGTAATGCAAATAACAATAACAGGTCATAATTAGCATGTTTATGTGTATTCAGCAGAATACCCGACCCAACAAACAATTGTTCCTTCTGGCCACGTTTTCCATTGGATTTTATGTTTAAGTACCTTAAATAAACTGGTTAGACCAATGAAATGCACATGTACCTCTATATAGGAAATGTCTCTTACATGTAGCAGGATCACTCAGCAATGATTTTGTGGTACTTCAGGACAAGTAGGACACATTCTGGACAGGTCACTATTATGGCTTGTGAAGTGAATTTGGAAATATTACCAGATATGCAGGATTTGATTTTTATAAGTTCTAAGCAGGTCCATGCTTTCAAAATGCCTTCATATGCACAACTGCAAGATTTTCAGGCTGCTATACAGACACGAAATACGAAATTGGACAAAGTAACAAAATACCCATGGGTGTATGGGTTTACTGTTCATAGTCCCCCCCTCCCCCCGTCCCACCCAAGAAGGACAAACATGACCTACCAAGTAACAGCTGCAGTGGCATGACCACTGTACATGATCAGTCATGTGTGAAACTGTGGGCAGCTTGGAAATGAACTTTCTTCACTTCCTATTTCTAGTTTAACATGTTACCTGTACAGTGGTACCTGCTGTATGCAACCACTGCTGTGAGCAGCTGCATTGCTTTTGTGGTCACCAGGCTCAGACATAGGAGTCAATTTCTTTGTAAAATTCACCTGTGGTGACAGGTCACCAGCTGTATGTGGCCACTTTTTCTTGGCAGAAGGGGTGGCCACATACAGCAGGTACCACTGTACACATATATGTGTACCTACATTTAGCATTAAATATTGGTGTTTCTGCATGGAGTGATATTTAATTTATTAAGTTGCAAAGTAAAATGGAAAGTAACAGTAACACACAACCCCGGGCTCCTGACCCAAGGTCCCTCTACATGTAGGATACAGGAAGCTTCTGTTGTTGCTCTTCTGTATTTCAGCATCATCTGCTTGCATGCGCATTCTACTTTAATTTGTGCCATCAAAATTAGAAACATTCCTGAGAATCACATGACTTACATTGACAGCTTTCCTAGATGTGCCGTGGGTACATCAGAAGAAGCTGGCCAATCAGTCGTTTCATTGAAAAATCGTCAAAAACACAATTCAGTTACACATACAGATGACATGATTGTATTGGTCATTAATTCTAAGAAACCACAAAATCATGGTGACCTGTACATGTAAGGGGCTATATTTCCTTTTGACATTTGTGTGCAAATATCATAATTAAATCACTGCTCCAAGAACTACAGAATTCCTTCCTTTGAGAGGTCACCCACTGAAACACCATCTGACTTATGAGGCCACATTTACCAGACACGGTACAATCTTAAGTTGCCCGTTATTTGACCTCCATTAAGAGTCTTACTGCTTTCATGTATATAATCACTTTCTTGCTGGCCCTATAGGGTTGGGCTCACGTGGGAGGCACTAGTGTTGTTGCTTATTAGCAATTAGAATGTTTTATGCAACAGCATTGGAGTAGAATTTATGATATACATGTATGTACCAAGTTGTAAAACATTTAAAATCTGGACCCTTTTGGGTGATTTGAACCAAAATGGGTTAAAGCGGTGAAATCATGTTCAACTCCAAAACCATCTTCACTCATTATGTAACTCACTGCTTATTTCCTCCCCTGACAATGCGCACTCCATGTACATCTCTTGCTGGGTGAGGAGCTGAACAAAGACCTTGTGAACAGCACGTATGGTTGCCATGGTAACCTCATCTTCGCCTAGCTACGATACAGAAAATCAATAATGGATGGCAGTGAGTATGATAACAATGGGTTGTAGATTGAAAGTGAGTGCTCCAGCAGGTTGTGTTTGTGAATAGATATGGAAAGTAAAATGACACACTGAAGTAAACAAAGTACATTATGGGGATATCACAGTCTCATTTCATATATACACCAGGCCTAGGCCTAATTCACCATGTTCATATCTTCTACTGTGATCCCTATTGTCACAGAGAAATGGGCTTTAAAAGATAAGGTGGTCTCTCCTCACAGGTTAATTCAATATGGGAAGCCGATGTTCTGCGAATTTGCACACCAGTCTCTCCCAGAAATCAGCATTGGCATTGTATTTAGCTAAGATGGATCATATAGCAACAAAGCATTAATAAAGATGCTCATAAAATATTGAAAGAATTTAAGATGCAGTAATTTCAATGATTAACCAGATGTTTCCAAATTGGAAACAATTACAAAGAAAGGGCTCTCCACTGCCTGGCCATTTTTCTCACTACACAAACAAAATAACATCTGGAACCAAGCTTATAGGTCTCGTGATATAACAACACATAATAGGGCAGGAAATATGCTGACACAGATATGCATTTCTTTTCAAATAACCCGATGACCTTGACATTAAAATTTCTTAAGGCATTGTGTGCATTTAGGGAAGTCAAGCATTGAGCCGAGTTATCCTATCCATAGTGCTCAACATGATGCAAACAGTACGACTTTATGTTATTTTTTTTAAACTACTGGCATTTTTTTTGTGGTTTACAAAAAGAAAAAAAAAAGTTGGGCACGAAACCTTTAAACTTAAGATGCCTGTATGTCTGCCTGCCTGCTGTCTGACCATCTATTTAACTATCTATCTTGTCAAATTGGACTTCACTTGTGTCACCCTCAGCGTTTACTTGACCCAACAGACATACATGTACATGTGACACCTACATTTGCTAGTCAATGGCAGCTCCCGATGCTCAGTCATATTCTTCATGGTTGCCACACACATATTTGTTGTGGTCCACCTTTTCCTGGCAAATTGAAACAGTTACCTTTTATCATGGCACAATATGCTCTGGAGCTCTGGGGTAGTGCACAACCAATATTTCACTTACCACTTACATGTACATGTATTGTCAGATGCTTATTAACTCTTCAAGTGCCACGTTTTTGGACTGATTCAACAGCTTTCCTTGGTCAGCTTTAAGTGCAATGTACCCAAAATGTGGAGAGGAAAGCAGTTGACCTGGACTAAAAGCATACCAAGGAAAGTTGTTGACCTGGACTAAAAGCATGCCAAGGAAAGTTGTTGACCTGGACTGTTATATTTTGGGCACAATACACACAAAACATGCTGACTAAAGCTGTTGACCTGGACTACATGTACATGTATTATACTCTATGTAATTTCAGGCATGCTGGTACTTCAATGAAATGTCTTTTTCATGGAACTTGAATCTGGCACCTTTATTATAATGCAGAGCTGTGTTCATTTCAAGTAATTTGACTTTAGACGCAGTTAAATCTATTTTGTAATCAACATAAAATGTATCTGAAATTGCTTGCTCTGCAGTGGTTAATCTTCTTGCATTACCCCATATGCATTTTTCAGTCATAACCAAGTCAATTGCCAGATTTTCCAGGAAATATATCTTTACCATGATATCAGTGCCATATGAAATTGAACCTCCAGATGCCTGGACAATTACTTGGCTGAATCCTGGTATTACCAGAAGTAGTTGCTCAGTGACTTCTCAGGCTGACAGATTTTTCTTTTGTTCTTTCATAATTCCGCAGACGCAAATGTTCCTGGTAATAGTGGAAGCATAACAGTGGCTGCCAGGCTTAGCTCTCTGATAATATGCTATTTCTGTCCATATCCAATGTGATTTGCCTCATTGCTTAGTACTTACTGTGGTATGTATTATTTATGTCACATGATGCCATATACATGCTTTTAGATTTCAACCTGTGTGCATTCTCCTGTTTGTGTGGGATCTTGGAAGCCATTAAAAGCATTTGATCCTCAGTGAAGTACCTCACCGAGAGGCAGGTATAACACAACATTCCTGGATTTTCTTCATTGTCAGATTATGATTTTAATCCTTCAGCTGTGAGATCTTAATTCATCTGTTTACTTCAAACGTTGGGACTTGTACATGCATATGTATCTTGCAACTGATGACTTGTCTTCTGCATAATTGACCTTATTACTGCACTATGTACTTAAAAAACATTTTTCCTATGAAAACCAATTTCAAGTGCACCCCCACCCCCCTTTCCTGGCCATTAGAATAGCTGATGCCACAGGCTATGCTAGAAAAGGTCATGTATTCAGATACAAATGAACAGATTGTATACATTGATAAATCTGCATGTCACTGTCACTCACTTCCACAACAGCCTTTGACAGCAGAGATATAATTTCACAGTGCTTCCAGGAAATAAATATTATATATATATATATATATTTCACCTTAATATTATAAGTTAAAGTGGAGATACTTGTGTAAGTATTTTTATACATGTATGTTGTCCCTGTGAAACACATCGAAGCTAAAAAAAATGCAGGGTTTTGGTTTCAGACACAGGTTTTTGGTAATGTCTCAACATACCTGATCTTACAATAACATTTTTGTTCACCACGGTTATTTTTTTGACACACAGAATTCATCTGGCATTCAAAAATTCAATACCAGGTAAAATCAAGTTCGTTTTATGGTCAAGAAATGTAAAATAATACATGTATTTGCACTTATGTGCATGAAATGTGAAAGAAAGTATCAAACATGTTACATGTAAAACAGAGAAATTGCTCATTTTCACAGTCTTCCCACATTAAAATACAATAATTATATATCATTTACTAAAAAATACTATATTTTTCATACTTGTTAACCTTTTTTTTTTCGTTTGTGAATTGTGACGGTCTTGGAGTTTCAAAAAAAATGAACATAATCTCCCAACATCATTGATGTACTGCATAATACACATTCCACATAAAAAAACTTTAATGTCCATAAGTTATGAAAAGCACAAAACATCCCCCACTTATACATAATATATGTGCAATTAATTGAGTAAAGTGAACTGCAAAATGGCCCAACAAGTGACCATCTTTCTTTATTTTTCATGTTCTTGATCATGGACTACTTCAACAACAGAAGCATGGACCCACACACACCATATATTCCCGAGAGAGTACTAAGTTTTATTTTTTAACTTTCAGAATGAATTCTAAAGAAAAAACAAGCATCAAGGTGCAGGTTTGGGAACATTTTGTTTTGAGATGACAGACATTTTGTCAGTGAATGACTTGAAGCTATGTCTGTGAGAGGAACTTTTGAGACATACAGTTATGCCAAACTAAACATTTCACTGAACTTGCTTTTACACTTTTCCTGGTGCCCCCCCCCCCCCCTCACAATTTAGGGACTACAGATTGTCAGCTTGGCTAAACTTTAAGTCATTCCACCCTGCTCAAAGACTGAATCAACAGCTTTCCTTGGCGCGCTCTGGGTGCATTGCACCCAGAGTGCACCAAGAAAAGCTGTTGACCATGGGCATAATTTGAAATGATCTTCCATGCAAGTTTTACACAATAAGCAGACGACGTTTAGATATTAGCGGGAAAAAGCGTCATCAGGGTGGAATGAGTTAACCAGTCCCAGGCTTCTAAACTTAGAATTGCACTGACAACCATTGGTAATGGATGCTCCTGTATATGGCAACCATGCCGTCCAAATTCAAAAACTTAAAATATACTGGACATGCCCTTTTCCCAAAATGGCTGCACATGTATCGGCTGGTTTGATTGGCGAGAAACCATACCATTATTCAAGATCACATTATTAAATATGCATAAATTTTGAACTTAGCTAGCCCATAAATTAAGATACCTTAAAGGTGCTAAGCATCAAGAAATGCTTTTCTCCATTACAAAAATTAAACATAAGAACTAGTTCTGGCCAGGTTTGCCAGAAATGTGATCTTCAGCAGGTGTGTGGTCAGCTGTCAGTGAGCAAGGTATTATAGTGCTGCCACCTGCAAGAGAAATTTTTGGTCAGTCCCTGTTTTTGTTTTTTTGTTTTTTCTATTTTTTTTTTCAAACATTGTATTACGTTTTTACCACTCTCCTTAGAAGGGGAACAACCCTGAAATGTGTAAGGGAGGTTCTCCATTTTTCTTTTTTGTGATGCTGAAGGTCACCGCCACATGTTGTCCAGGTATGGGTGTTGGTATTTCATGTTTTCACAACCTGAATCTGAACACGTAAAATTATCACATTGCAATGACGAGCCAAAACCTTTGATTTGTTTCAGTAAGATTTTACCTACATTTCATACATGTATAGACTGATAAATCTATCTTATAGTCATTGCCTCTGCTGCAGTGTCAATATTTATTTATAGTTATTCACCCAGCTGCAGTTAGTCAAGCATCAACTGTGCATGACTGTGCACATACCAATGTTATTGATATTACATCTTGGCCATACACATTGCAGACAAAAAGCTGTAGTTTGCCATGTTTCATACCCTTAGCCTATGCTGGTTCAAAATCAAAGGTGGCATTTTGAATGCAGTTGACAAATCTTGTGATTTAATAAACAAACTGATTGATTGAATTGACCTGTTCTGATTAAAATCCTAAAAGCCAAAGTTCTTCCAATGCACTGGGCCCGACATTCTGCTTTCCTCATCACATAATTCAACAACATGAATGTATCACAGTCATAGTTTTCACAGTTCTTGTTTGTGACAAAGTTGATCAAATTATCATCCTCTCACACATTGCAAAAACACGGGATTTTAGGGATTCTTCCAGCGATAAAACTTAGAATCGCACGCTACATCACCGCACAGCGGCACAGAGCATTCTCCTGACTGTGCATTAAAACTGTTTTGATTGTATAAAAATGCAGCAAAGTTATTAGACGGAAACTTCGACATGAACCTTTCACTGCACACCAGCTGAACTTGGAGGAATATAATTATGGAGAAAAGTCAAGCAGCCAGGCATGGCGTACTATGCACAAGGTCATGTTTTTGTCATCCCTTGAAGTCTGTAAGTCACTGGTCCCTTTTTGTATGCATGGTTCTTTATGTGAATGAATGGTAAGTAAAAATATTCAAAATGGCTAATAAAATCTAAAAATGGCTATTGACTGTTACAGAGGTAGCTCCTGGAAAAGAAAACCAGAGGGCTGACCTGTGTGAACAGCCCATGCACAGCTGAACCTGATAATTCACTTGTGGTTCTGTGAACTTGGGATAGGATCAGGGCCACCCATGTACTGACAAAGTCCGACCTCTATGGAAGAGCACTAACGTGTGCAACATCAAGGTCCCAGTTCAAGCAGTTTCATATTATTGACAATTTTTAAAATTTGCCCAAAAAAGAATTAAAAAAGATAAATATATAAATAATCCATAAATCACTGGAGCATGACCACTTGCAAAAAATAAGTAAACACTTATCAAAGGTACATCCCCACCAAGTTATAACCATTACAAGAAATTTTCATATTAAACTTTCCCATAAAAACTTTTTTTAAAGATTTAAAAAAAACAAGATATGTTTGTAAAACATGGATGCCCCCTGCCCTCATTACCCTTGCCCTCGCTACCCAATTGACAGTGGTAGATGGGGCACTCGTGACCTTACAAAATTAGTGAAGGTTGATCATACATCAATGTCACATATCTTTAAACTTTAACCTAGCCCTTAAAAAACGACTATAAACCTGGACAATATAAAAGTTATAGCTGAAAAATTAGTCATCATTTAGAAACCATATTCAGCAAAGTGGCTTTATGACCTTGGAAATTAGGGCAAGGTCACCTTGGAATTTAGATCAAGGTCAACAAACTTTACATTTCTTTTAGCCCTTAACAAGGACTATATAGCAGTGCAGTATTGAAGTCCTTGTTCAAAAACTTCTTCAGTTATTGTGCAAAAACCACAGGAAGTCTACTGTCTGTGTGTGACCCTCAAAACGGGGTCAAGGTCACCCATCTACAAACTCAAACTAGCCCTTATAGACAACCATAAAGCTTTGCAATATAAAAGTGCTACCTCTAAAATGCAAGTTTTCATGCAGAAACAGTATTCAACCAAGTGGCTCTGTGACCTTTGAAATTAGATCAAGGTCACCCATCTTCAAACTTGACCTAGCCCAGAATACAGACAATTATCCAGTACAATATAAAAGTCCTAGTTTAAAAACCTCTTCAGTTATCATGTGGAAACCAAAGCTAACTCAGGTACCAATGTGACTTTGGAAATTAAATCAAGGTCACCAAACTTTAAACTTCTTCTAGCCCTTAGCAAGAACTATAGACCTGTAAAGTATCCCAGTCCTCACTTAAAAACTTCTTGAGTTATTGTGCAGAAACCACAGGAATTCTACAATCTCTCTGTGACTCCGAAAACTGGGTCACGTTTACCCATCTTCAAACTGAACCAAGCCCTTACAGAGAACCATAAAGTTGTGCAATATAAAATTCCTAGCTCCAAGGTATAAGTTATCATGCAGAAAGCATGAAACCATATTCAGTAAAGTGGCTCTGTGACCTTTAAAATGTGGTCAAGGTCATCCATCTTCAAACTTCGCCTAGCCCCAAATATGGACTATAATCCTGTGCAATATAAAAGTCCTAGGTTAAAAACCTCTTCAGTTATTGTGCGGAAACCAAAGTTAACTCAGGTACCACTGTGACCATGGAAATCAGGTCACGGTCAACCACCTTCAAACTTTGCCTAGCTTTTGACTAGAATGAAACACCTGTACAATATCAAAGTCCTAGCTCAAAAACTTCTTGAGTTATTGTGCGGAAACCATGGTCTGCCAGCCGACCGAAGGACATGTGCAAAGCTATATGCCCCACCTTCTGCGAAGGGGGGCATAAAAAAAAAAAATCACAAAAATCCAAAAATCACTTAAGCATGACCATTTGAACACATTTGGTAGAGACCCAGCCAAGGTAAATTGCCACCAAGTTTGAAGTAAATGTGACAGTTTTGTCAGAGATGAAGTCGAAAATGTGAATTAGCATTAGAATGCCCATTGACTAACATGATAGTAATTAAAAGCTCTAGATAAGGTGCATTCACTGATAAGTACCCGAATGGAAAAAAATCATTAAAAATTACGAATCCACAGCAGTGCCACTTAGTAAACGACCTTGTTTGATTCCTTTCACAAGGAACATATCCACCAAATTTTAGTCTAATCTCAAATTTCAGTCTAATCCAAGAGAGGGTTCTGGAGAAGAAGTTTAAAATAGCGAAAACATGCACAAAATTAATTAAAATAGAATAAAATTACAGAACGTCAAAAAAAATCAAGCTGTGTCATGTTAACATTCTTAGCCTTAAAACTGACAGAAAATTAGATGAACTTCATTTCCTTGCCCATAATGAAAACATGGATATAATCACTTTATCAGAAAGGTGGCTCGATTCGAGCTATCCTGAACAACTTTTTACCATGCAAGGCTTTCATCCCCCCACTTTAGCGGGACCGTGTCGGCCCCAGGTGCGGTTGCCATTTATGCCAGGGATTCCTTGCTCATCACCCACCCCCTAGACCTGGAATCTCAAAAATCTGAATGTGTTTGGGCTGAAATATCCTCTGATCGTGGCCTGGCCCTAATCGGGACGTATTATCGTCCACCTGGTCAATAAGCAAATGAAAGAGATCTCTTTCTACATGATTTGTCTGACTCTATAACAAGGGCCATGGAACTCAATCCTAAAATTCTGATAGTCACTGGCGACTTCAATGATTGTTGTTTCTGATGGGACTCTGATCATGCTGATAGCCAGTTAGGTACGAAGCTTGTTGACCTTGAAACAGTATTCCAAATTATCAGTGAATCCACTCACTCGACTGGCTTCTCTAGTAGCTTATTAGATCTACTCATAACCGAATTACCTGGATTCATTTTAAATAGCGGTGTACTCCCTCCTTTAGCTAACTGTGATCACTCTGTTATATTCTGTACTATTTCAATTTCATTTCCCAACGATGAAGCTTTTAAGAGAACTATTTGGGACTATAAAGGAGGAAATTTGGATGAACTGAACAAAGCTTTGTCCAATGCTCCTTGGGACATTGGTTTTGAATTGTTTACATCAGTGGAGGATTACGTAGATTCTTGGACCTAACTTTTTCTTGATACCCCAAAAGAATTTGTACCACATAAAGATGTTCTCATAAGACCTAAAGACAAACCTTGGGTAAACAGTAAAATCGAACAAATAATACAGAAATGGAATTGCACCTGGAAAAGATACAAAAAAATCATCAAAAAAAGACAATGGCAACCCATCTCCTGTCACAGATAGACTTTATCAATTATATAAGAGGTTTCACAATATTTCTGTTTCAGCTTATAAGAAGGCTATCCGGGACTACTTTTCTAAACTTTGAGCAGAACTTGACAGCAAAGAAATAAATGTAAAAAGGTGGTGAAACCTGTCAAAGTCTGTATTTTGGGGCAAGCTGCATCCAAACATCTTCCCTCTCATTGAGAACGACCACATCATTTCCAATAATAACAAAAAAGCCGAAGTCTTTGACCAATATTTTGCCACTCAGTGTAGAACTCCTGTTGACGATAACCATCTCCCCCTGCCTGATTTCGAATACTGGACCGAGTCTAGATTGGAACCCTTCGAAGTAATTGAAAACGACGTCTACAAAATTCTAAATTCACTCAAAACCAGTTCTGCAAGAGGTCCTGATGGCGTGAGCAATTTTCTACTCAAGAAAATTGGCTCTAGTATCGCAAAGTCCTTAACTAAATTATTTAACAACTCATTGTCCATTGGTGAATTCCGTATGAAGTGGAAAAAATCAATTATATGTCCTGTTCACAAGAAATCAGGTTTGCAACTAAAATCTAACTATCGCCCAATTTCTTTACTTTGTAACGTTTTAAAAGTCTTTGAAAGACTAGTGTACCACAAACTTTATGAATATCTAATGGTAAATAATCTCTTGTCCAGGCAAAATTCCCACTTTGTCTCTAAAGATGCCACAATTAACAGCTAATCAGCATCCTGCATAAAATATATAATAGCTTGGAACTTAACAAAGAGGCCAGGATGGTTTTTCTGGACATTTGTAAATAAAGCCTTTGTCCACATATGGCATCCAGGTCTCATCTTTAAAATGCATCAACTTAGCATCACAACACCCATCATCAAATGGTTTGAAAGTTATCTGTGCAATTGCCAACAAAGGGTGGTCATACATGGTCAAAGCTGTTCATGGCTTCTTATTGAAGCTGGGGTGCACCAGGGATCTATCCTTGGTCCATTCCTATTCTTGACCTACAGAAATGATATCGTTGACAACATTTCTAGTGACATCAGACTCTTTGCTGATGATAGCAGTGTCTTGGAAATTATCTATGATCGTGAAGTTTCAGCAAATAGTATGAATATGGATCTTGGGTGCCTATCCCTGTGGGGTTGGTTGTGGCGTATAACATTTAGTGCTATTAAATCCCTCTCTGTTTTGTTCTCCCGCAAAACAAACAAAGAAAACCATCCTACCTTGTACCTAGGTGACTCTGCCATACCTGAAGCCACAAGCCACACCCACTTCTAAGGCATTACTCAATCCCATAACCTAACATGGCATCTTCACATAAATCATATTGTTACGAAAGCAAGTAGACGCTTGTCTCTCTTAAAAAAACTCAAATTTAAACTCTCTAGGAAAACACTTGAAAAATGTTATCTGTCCAATTTTAGAATATGAATGTGTTTTATTTGACAGTTGCAGCCGAGAGCTGTCTGATCTTCTGGAGGGATTGCAGTATGAAGCAGCCACAATTTGTATTGGTGCAATGAAATTTACATCTAACGATGGGATACTCACTGAGATAGGTTGGGAGTTGCTTCACACTCACAGGAAATTTAATAAACTAGTTCTTTTATATAAGATCCTAAATAAACTCCCTGCTCCTTACCTTTATGACCTTATTCCAGATTATGTTCCAACTCAAGTAAACTGACCGCTTCGGAATCTGCATCAACTTAGATTAATTAAGTGTAAGACTGACCATTACTTTAAATCCTTTCTGCCTTCTTCTATTAGTCTGTGGAGTGACTTGCCTGATGAAGTCAAAGTGTCTCCCTTACTTTTGACATTCAAATTCAAGCTAAGCAAATTCATGTTTTTCCGCCATGAGATTCTTAAATATTTTGCATTCAGAGATCGCTTTATTAACATTATCCACAAGCAGCTCTGTCTTGGGCGTTCTCAGCTAAATTCTCACTTGTTTGAGATGAATATTTGGCCTATTGCTGCCTGCTCATGCAACAGTCTCAAAGAGGATACAAGTCACTTTTTTTTATTCTGCCCCCTATATGCTTTACCCAGGTTACAACTGCTGAGGTCTGTTACAAATGTGTTAGCTCCTGGTGCTCATCCAAATTTATTACCTGATCTAGATAGTGATAGATTCATCAAAATCATGTTACAGTGGTACCTGCTCTAAAGACCACCTCCAATTTAAGACCGCATATCTTTTTAAGACCACTCTTTCAAGACCCTCTGCTGTATTTATATGTTAAATATACCTTCAATTTAAGACCACCTGCAGTATGAGACCACTTTTTGTTGGCTGTAGGGGTGGTCTTAAATAGCAGGTACCACTGTATACGGTAGTGTCGATCTTTCAGATGAATCAAATAATGATATTTTTGCTGCAGTTCAATTGTATATCACTCACACCAGATGCTTAGTTTTCTGAATATTATTGCTGAATTTATTAATCTATTGTTATTTGTCATCTGATCTTAGCTTGGAAACTTTTTTTTAACGTATCATCCTGTGTGTTCTGTTCATAGCTCTTGTATGCCTGTATGTCTGGACCACCCCTTGATTTGTCACTCAGTGGCTACTGGGCAATCCCATTTGGGAAATGAATATGTTTATAATAATAATAATAGTAATAGTAATAATAATAATAATAATAATAATAATAATAATAATAATAATAATGCGCAGAGCATTCACACACATTAGAAAACCAAATAAAGTATGTGTTCACCTTCTTTTTTCATGTTGTACGGCATCACTACGTTTGGGGTGCTCATTCGCAAACACATATTTACAAAATGCAAATCCACTCCTGATAGGTTTCTGTTAACAACCGTTTGTCTTTTTGTGCAATATTTCAACACATTATCAAATCATTCACAGGTGTCATCCACCATTTTGTCTGTTGTGACACTCACATGAACTGTTGCAATGAAACTGCGAGCCTGAGACTGATCTGGAGAAAAATAGATGCTACATTTACACTCCTCTTGAGGAACTCATGCTCAAGTGTCAGGGTTCAACTTAAGGACACTTAAGACACCAAAAACCTTTCCATGGCCGATTTTGAAATTTTAACGTTTTTTACAAGATGAATTTCCTTTCTATTAGTTGTCAAAATTTCGAGCTTTTAACTAAAGTAGAAATATGAGAAAAACGCCAAAAACTACACAGGCATGTGGATATCCGAACGTCCATGTGTTATTCTTTTGGTTTTCAGCCGCCAAGCGGAACAATGCCACCCGTCAATCATACTTAACAGCCTGTCACGTGGCTGCAGGTAGCAACGGCCCATGGCAAAAAGAGAGTGGTATCAGGGCGGCAATGCGAAATAAGGCAGCATGCCGAAAGTATGTTTGTGGGCACGGAAAAGATGCAAACATGCTAACATATCATAGCCTTAGTGGTTTACTTTATAGTTATCTTGCTTGTTTTGCATTCTAATGAAGAGAGACTTCAAAATGTTCAAGAGGAGCGGGAATCGTCAGACGATAAACTTCAAAGGCCGTGCCGCGATGGATTACCCCAGTGGTCCTTCACACCAAAGACAGGCGGCAAAAAAACTGACACCCTAATCAACAATGCCCATGTACATAATAATACTTTATCAGAGCCCAGGGATGAGGAAATAAAAGTACAAATAAACACATCGAAATAAGCATAGAGGTGAACAGCAGAGAAAACACACCAAATAGCGTTACAAAGCTCAGGTTGGAAAAAAAAGAAACTCATTGAGAAGACAACTACGAAATAATGACAAGCTGACTAAGTAAAGTGTAAAGACAAGTCTAACAAGCTAACTACATAAAGTATACAGATAGGAGATGAGTAAACAATAAAATACTATCCAAAAGACCAAAGCCGCCATCCGTACACTGACCAAGAGCGGCCGCAGGCCGCCCCACCGAAGCAAGGCAACACAACTTTCGTTGCCAGGCTTGAGGTCACGGGGCCGGAAGGGCCGCCTCCATGACGTCACACTTTGAAACCAGACTGTCGATGTCGCCGTTTGACAGATCGCTGAATAATGTTTTCCGTACTTCAAAGGCTCTTTTATTCATGTGATTGGCCAAGAATTGATTGACAACCTCCCCAAATGTTCAGGGGCGATGTTTACTACGTTTTGTACAAATATCAGCTCAACCTGAGCAAATGGTATTGTTTCAGAGGCAAATGATCAACATCAAAGGCCTTTGAAGCTTGTTTTCTCAGAAAGGATAATAGGACGAGAGCCCCACCTAAGAATGGTTATTGCAAGAAAACGGCTGGGCAAAATTTAATCCGGTTAACGGCTTTTGATTCTTTAATGTCTGAATTGCAAAAACGATCCAGCGATTTTCTAAATTTTGCTTCGTTCTTTTTCTATGAAATGAAGAAAATGAACATCCTGAAAATCAAAGGGAAAATTGAAACGTCAAACTTTGAGGATGGATAACAGAAAAACGAAACCAAACATAAAAAATCGCAGGATCGTTTTTTGTTGCCAATATGTCAGGATTAAGATCCAAGTGTAATTATGATTTTATCACAAATAATTAGTGACTTATATCGACATTTCTGGGGTGGATGCTTTGCGGTCAACTTTCAATTGTTTCTTCAACAATTAACATCACAGACACCCAAATACGGGACATATAAATTCTTTGGAGTATGACGAGTACACACATATATGATGTGTTATCCTAGCGCAAATACATTTTGAGCTAGGATTGACTAAAGTGGGATTTATTTTTGGTGTCTTACCTGTCCTTAATCCTTCACTGTTTTCATATGAGTGACACCTGCAGTAGCTGTGCTAACGCCCAGAGATTAGACCAGGGTGTGAAAAATTTGCCCCAACTAATCATTTTTTGATACCTTGAGAACGTACACAGGCTCTGACCCTCCCCCCCCCCCCACACACACACACACACTCTTGGTACATCCTGAATTATGACAATTGTGATTGACCCCTAACTGACGTAGCAAAGGTAAAGAACGTTACTTTCTTACTTCACTTGTTTTCAGCCTCAAGACTCAACTTCAAATTCCATAGATGATTGACATTTTGCTGGGCATATTGTGTCTTCCCAGATCTAGATCAGTAATATGATGGAAATTTTATATTACATAGAATTCTCCATGGAACATCATTTTCACAAAGAAAGTGAAACACTGCAGGACGGTCATCATTCACTATGACAGATGTAAATGAGAAAATGGGTACATTTTTACCAACTTACTGAGGACAGAGTTTAGGAATACATGCACATTCATTTATTTCAAGAAATAATCTATGTCTTATCTTCTCCTTTGTCAATCCTCATTCAAAGTGACATTAACAAACGATTGTAGGAATGGAATTAATTTTATTGACAGATACAAATATGATGTGACAATGGATTTGATAATTTCACGCCAAGGCAAGAATATCAGTTTGAACTTCACAATGATATGTGGGCATGAAATTAGTTGTCACAGGCTGAACATTATGTTGTCGTGCTAGAAACACAAAAGTGTATTTTAAATAAACTTTCGAGCTTAATATTACAAATCCTAACTAAGATCCCACCTGGTACATATACACTTGTTTCACAACTTCATGTCACTGAATTAAACATATAGTGTTAGAAATTATAAACTGTTTATGAAAATAAGTAACACTTTGAGTGATTATCTATTTGTTGCAGACCTGCATTAAATACATGTACTGACCTTCATTACAACTCTCTCACCATGTCACACGGAGAAACACAGGTTGTCATTTTATTAATTTAAAATAATCAATTGACTACAAGTGATGGATAAAGAGTCTTCTGCTCTTATATGTTTATCAGCATTTGCTACTTCTGGGGATTACATACATGATTCAAGTATATTTGTCTTAAGTGTTTCCCTTTCCCACCAGTTCTTTTGTTTTTTCATTGTGGCTTTGGTTTTCAAGCTGTTAGGTTCATCATGTTCATGTTGACTTGGCCGGGATTTGTTTTTGAGATGAGCTGAACAGAAATTGGGATCATTATGAAATTTCTGGCCTGTGTGACAGTGTCCATGACTTTATTCTGCTGTTTATTATCCTTGGGTGCCACTTTGGATATATCATGATTAAACACGAGATCTGGTTTGCGGAGTGTTTGTGTGCCACCTTATGCATGGTTGGCAATGACAGGAATTGATGGACTTTCTGACGATGTTAAACAGTTTCATTTGTCATCAGAAGATCATGAACATGACGATCTTAATCTTGAAGGTGCTGTGGACAGAGACTTGGTATCAGATGAGCATATAAGGATTATGCTGATGATCAAGATGATTTGATTTATCATCTGTAGAAAGAGCTTGATCACGGAGAAACGATCTATTCACGCTATTCTTGAGAAACAAGATAAAACACAAAAAAATACAGTTCCTGAGAATGAAAATTGACTATGTGTCTAAGAAGATCAATGCTGATAAAGAAAAATTTTCTGACAAGGTCAATGACAGTCACATTGTACTAAATGTTGTGAACTCCAAGGTAGATGCAAAAGCCGCTAATATTCAGTTATTAAGGCAGTTTCAGGACTTACAGCAGCAAGTGCAGGATCAACTCCAACATATCAAGGGTGATCGGTGTTCTGGTGACGTGAAAACTGTCACAGGAAAGTCCACTACAAGGGGCCATTTGGGAAACGACATGAGGTTGCTAAAAGGCCAAATTCAGGGTCGCAGGCATGGCGGACGGAGTAAACATGGGCACAGTTCCACTTTAGGCAAATCTCATAAAACATGATTCCAGTTTCAGTTTTGAAGTTGGAGAATCTTCTGTCAAACATTCTTCTGACAGTGATTCTATAACTGGTATGTCTTTTATAACGGCTGGTAGTTCTCATGAGAACTCTGATACCAATTCCAGTGGTGTTAGTCCATTTAAATCTAACAGAATTAAGTACATCTACCAGCAAGATGAGCAAAGGTAAACAAGCTGAAGTCTGGAAGGGGAGATTCTGTGTTCAAACCTGAAACTATGCCTCACTTTTTTGTGGCTAGATTTATATTATCTCTAAGACATGATTTTAAACATCAAAAGTTAAACAGAGTGCAGAACAAGTTAAAACACTTGATGTATACTGCCACTTACCAAGAGTGGGAAACAATTTTGGATTCACACCCAGCGATTGTACATGTACTGCAATACTAAGCAAGGCAATAGGTGACAGGGTGATTCAAGACAACTGTGGATATTGAGTCAAAAATTTGGTCCAGCTACCTGTACACGGTATAGGGACAAGAAGTTGAGAAGAACATGACTCACATTCACATAGTGTTCCCAGCTTCGAGAAACTGTACCTTCAGAAAAGCACTTTTCCAGAAACGTGACTTTTTTGTGGCAGTTCCGCATTTAAAAAAATTAATTCCCCCACACACGTTATATAAAAAATCAATCAGTTGCATCCATTTCAGTAAAAACAAAACCTGAGAATATTATACTGCCTTGCTTTTCGAAGACATGTTGGAATATCTACAGACTTTTCTTGCTTGGCCTTTTGGTCCAATCAAAACATGTCGCAAAGGGCCAGTGCTGTCACCAATTAAAATTTGATTCATCCAACATGACACGAGGTGACACACATCACAGTGTGCTCGCTACATGTCTGCAAGTGCAAGGCATGAACGATCCCGAGAGAGAGACCAATATCATATGGGTCAATGATATGTGTGTGCTACCTGTTGGTTGGTACAATGGTAAGAAATTGGAGCTTGTTCCAAGCCAATAGATCACAAAGACAAAGCCACCAATAGCCGTACTTATTGGCGTTGTGAGTCAAAAAGTCTCTCAAGTGCGCTTCCAGTGACCACAGTTTTCAGAGGTTCCAAAACTACCAATTTTTCAGTAGATCTACAGAATTTTTCATGTCTAAAAGTTGTAAAATATTCGAAACTACCCAACTTTTGGTAACGTAGTGTCTACAAAACGGAGTCCGGTTGTGCGTAATTTTCCTACAAGAGAACTGCGAGGCCTGTGATTGGCTACCATTGTAGGGTTAGTGTAGAATGTGAGCCCAAATATGCGACAGAATGGAATAAACCCAAGTTACACTTTATTCCATATACACAAGGGACTTTGGGCTCGTGTTTTACACCATCCCTGGGTTAGGGTTAGTGCTGGAGACCTATAGATGAGTATGAATTACCAAAGATTATCCTGCTAGCTAAATTATGAACTGCGTCAATATCTGAGACCTTGCATGTGTTTTTTTAGTCAAAAAACGACCTCAAGCTTCCGCATCAAAATCATTGAGGAACTTTGCGATGGATTTTGGGAAAATTTGTACAGGTCTCGCTGTCTTTGGCCACTCAAGAGACCGATATTATATGGGTTACTGTATTTCTTTGCAGCAAGGCTTGCTCCCGGGTCCCGCTCTCAACATGTAGTAAACCATGCACTCATGTGCTTTCTTACAGTATTAGTTACAGTACCGAACCCGGCCCTCATACTCATAGTGTAGTTGGTTTAAACATATTTTATTAAAGCAATTGGAAATCAGTGTATTTGGCTGCCATACCGAACCTGGCACTCCAGTGATTTCTTATATTATTGGATCGTGTGCCGGATCCGGCTCTCTGAGCATATTATCTGCGATACCAGGTCCGGCTCTATCCTGTAGTCGTTTCAACAACCGAAACCGGCCCCGGTTCAGTAGCCACGTCCTTTTGATAATGTGCCCCATACAACAGGGCTGTCCAACTGGAGCATTGTAGCAAAATTTTGCTACAAAGGTCTTCAAAATGGCTACAGATTTTCTCAAAGATAAGTGTGTCTTACGTAAAGTTGAGAAAAATGCTACAAGTAAAAACATTTTGCTACAAAGATTTTCAGCTGGACAGCACTGTACAAGTAAACGCCACCTTCAGATCTGCCGAAATTAGAGCATTTTTCTTGATTTTGATACAGAACAGCTTGGAATCTCTGAGTTAGAGCTGTCATCGGACACGGGGGTACGCAATAACGGTGACGGAAAATGATTCACGAACGCACCTGTCACTCAGTGTGCACACGAGCCACGTGCAGCACAAACTTTAAGAAATATGCATTACTTTTCGTCCAAATTACCTGGAAATTGGCAAGGATATCTAGTAGGTTGTTGGCTTGCTTTCTGTCTTGTAGGAAGCATTTAGATTTAGTTTGAATGTCTTTTATCAGTACTTTCTTGGATAAATTCTTCTCTTGTGCTGTGTTTACGGTCGACGCCATCTTTATAGATGCACCCAATCAACACGCTTGTCTCTTCGACTTTCGGGCACCATAAACTGATTGAGAAAGAGACGAAATATGCACGCCTGCGCAGTTATGAGACAATGAACACCGGCCATTTTGTGCGCGTTTTTCGATGTCTTGTGACCTCGAAATGACAATTTAAGATTTGCAAAATTTTTGTATTAATTTTTCTTACTGGGTGCCGCATTGTGTCAAAATGTCGAAATAACTCTCTAACATTGATGGATTGAGGGTTTTTGACCACCGATGGATATGTTTTCATCGTGATATTTGTGACTCAAGTCGGGTGAGTTTCCTGTCTCAGACTACCGTCAGATTCCATATTCGTGACGTGACCCACTTCTGTTATATTTGCGACGAGACGATGAAAAAGACAAATATGCATGTAACTTCATTGGGAAACATCAATGTTTTTTTCTCTGTTACATGTTAGTTTTTGTTAGCATTTCCAGTTTCAAACAGTCAATCGGAGCAACGTTTTAGAAACCACCTTTTTATTTTAAACTGCAAAGAGAAGCGAGTCCGTAATTTTAAGCGTGCCGAACAGAACCCGAAATTCGTACTTTCAGAATGGATTTTTGATTTGTGCATGTTCATGAGTAAGTGCTTTTGATATTCAGTAAAATTGAAACTGCGTTCGAACTGCACGCAAATTTTATTTTATTTTTATTCATTATTTATTTTTTTTTCTTGTAACTAAATCGACTTCCCACAACATTCCCACGGCTTTGCGATCAGAATAGGCACGTGGTGGCACCCAGTGAACAGAATACACAAAGTTTTTCAATACAAACATTGCAGGGTGCTGATGCTATCTGAATCTACATTTTGCAGTGTACATGCATCAGGCGGGAGACGGAGACAACATATCACATGACAAAAGCTTTTGACAGCCAAGTAGAGTTATGCATCAACGCCAAGCAGGGCAATGATTATTCCAGTAATATTTACAGAATAACATTTCACAAACATGCTAATATAAATTGCTTGAATTCGCAGTATTTTTATTTTAGCTTATTTTGATGATGGCACAAAACTGTGAAGATACAGTGAAATACAATTTAACTTTAAGTATCAATAGGTATTACGTCCAAAATGTTAAAATTAAAGTGTCCACAGAACCGGGCCTGGTTACAGATAATTTTCCTGCTACAGAACCGGGATGCTTGTGATTGACTACCGTCCTATGGTTAGTGGGGGTTGTTTAGAATGCTAGCCCAAATCTGGGACCGAACCGAATAAACCTAATAGTACGCTTTGTTCCATATACACTGAAAACTGGTTTGAGAGACCACTGTGATGAAAGACCACCTGCCTTTTCAGACCAGGTTTATCACGTTTCTTTTGCTCTTTCTCATGTTATTGCACCTCTATTGAGACACCACCTGTCTTACGTGACCACTTTTTGGCCTGTCCTAGGGGTGGTCTCTCAAAACAGGTTTTATTGTACAGAAGTGACTTCGGGCTCCTATTCTACATTCTCCACAGTTTAGGGTTAGTGCTGGAGACCTAGACTGTTGAATAGGACCTGTGTTTCCTTGCAGCAAGGCTTGCTTGGGGGCCCTGTTTTCTACATATAAAGATCCTGGCATTCCAGTGCTTTCTCATGATATTAGTTAAAGTACCGGATATGACCCTCATACTGCAGTTGGCTGCAATACTGGATCTGGTGGGCTGCATATATATTGTCTATGATACAGGGTCCGGCTCTGTGGTCACTTCAACAACCGAAATGGAACCTGGTTCAGTTGCCAAAGTTCAAACTACAGTGAAATGTCACGAATATGAAAACTGAAAAATTAAGCACATGAAAATAAAGCAATTTACAGTAACATAAATTATATCACAGGCACCCAAAAATCTGTTAATGTAAGATGCTGAGGCAGAATTTTTAAAAATGATGATTCCCCCCTCCCCCTGTGCATACTGTGAGTATTAATTCAAAATTGATGAAAATACAGTGAAACCTTCCTATACCAAACACCCTTGGGACTGAAAAAAAGCTCGGTATAGGGAGGTTTGCTTACACTGGAAGTATACATTTGGGACCGAGAAATGGTTGTCGCTATAGAGAGGTTTTACTGCATTGAACCATCCCTAACTCATGCATGAGTATCTTCATTTTCTCAACAAAATAATCATTAGGTGTTTCTCCAATAACTGACAAGTTTACATTAAAAGACTACAAGTTTGTTCATCTTGAACAGTGTTCATGCTGAATCAGTTTCGCAGGGAAAAATCCAGCTATGCTTTGTGCAACCAACGTGGCTGCATCCTCACATGCGATGTGCACTGCCTGTTTAGTTGTATGAATCTTGTAAATTCCACTTCAATAAAATTGCGTAACACAAATATCCCTCCACATAATGCTCTTATCGATATTTTGCAACATGGTGAGCGATTTTATTATTTTTCCTGCATCCCCAAAATGTATGGCTATGGTCCCCAGTGGGTCCAGGGTATCGTGCAATGTGTACTGTATGCACATATATGCATTTATGGAAACTCTAAAAAAATGTTTTGAAGATGGCACAAATGTTTTGGTGTCTGCATGTGGCACATATCTGTTCATGATGTAACAGGTTCCAAAATTTTCTGACATAGTACAATCGCGGGCCAAGCTGGTACACTTCAAAGTGTGTGGTGACATCTTCAGTTTCAGTACCAGGGACCGCAGGTGGCATTAGCAAAATGCTAATGTTTCATTCCTTTGGCCAAAGAAATTTACAAATGGCTAATGTATTTTAACATGCAGTGATTACTGTTTTTCCCCCTATTTGGCTACAAATTTTGAAGGCCAAGACCTGTCACTGAGTATGTGCAATAAATAAAGGGATCCTTCCTTGACTTATGGTAACGTTGACTCCCACAGTCACAGAAATTGAAATCTGCTTGTCCAAAATTCCAAATTTGATCAGATTACATGATATCAGAGTGGCCCCTTACTTTTAAGTTCTATGTAAAAGTCTTTATTTTTTTGAGTGTCCAAAAGGAGTTTTACTCTTTGCGCTTTTCTGGGAGCAGGCAATTGTAGTTTGGTCAGGATTTCTTATGTGAAGAGTCAATTACATGTCTTCCAACTTGCTAACATAGTTACACAAAAGCCAAATTGAGCCATACATTAGTGTGACATGTTTCCAGTGGGTCTACCACAGTGCATAAAAAACCACTTGGCGGAAGTGTGTGTTCGCGACATGCAAACATCCCGAACACAACTTTGCTGAAAGGTCATCAGGTGTACTGCAGTTTCGTCTTAAGTCCCAGTTTGAATGAAAGGTAATGCATGATGTAATTTTCTTTGTTCTTTTTGTTATAAATACACTTGGCTCGATTTTTATTTGACCGTTTTTTGTCATGGTATCGGACAATGGTGCATCAGGTGCAGTGTTGGAAATGAAGACAATTGTGCACTTGTCCACAGACTGACAATTTTGGTAGATAGGTCCTGTCCTAATTTACATAAATGTAAAATTTGGACGAGTGCAGTGGCACCTTGACTTGTCTGTTACATTTTTCCCTTGTATGGGAAAAGTAAAATGATGGAGTTTCAAATGCTGAGGTGGATCATATGAGTTCGGCGAAACCTACACGAGCTCGCGGGGTGTGATCAAGTGCTCTTTTGTGGGCTACAGGTACACAATAGATTGAGTTACTAAGAAAACTTTCCTGGCAGTGAGAAGATTGTCAATGTACAGGACAGGGAGTTTCGTTAGGGAACCTTGTTAGTGATAAAAGTAGCCGACCACAACCACACTTCATGTCCTAAATGAAGGCAAATGGGCAAAGCAGCACAGAATCAGCCACCGTAAGCCAGCAGATATATGTGATCTGGATCATGTATTCTTTCATATCTGCCCGTAGAAGCAGCTTTACCAATGCTATTCAGTTCAATCTAAAGTACAATACAAGCAGGCCAAATGCCAGGGAAAAAAATACCATTGCAAAGAATACACTATGAGAAATAATGACCTGTCCTGCCTGTCTATGCACAAGTGATGGAATTTTGCCTAACTGTGCTTTAAACACATTACGCGATACAAATGAGGTATTGCACCGTAGAGTTGGAGTTTTTGACAAATTTTAAGCGCAAATGCATGCATTTTAGACCAACTTTCCCTGCAACCTTTGTTTTTCTGTCAGGTTTTTGACAAATACGATTTTCGATGTGAAGGAATTTATTACATAATAAAATTTGCATGTACAGTGAAACTTCCTATACAGAACACCCTTGGGACTGGAAAAAGTGTTCGTTATAGGGAGGTTTTATAGCATTGAAAGTACATGCATTAACTTCTTGACGGACGGTTTTAGCAGTCCACTTTGCAACTGTTTCCAGCATCAGGATCAGAAGTTGGAAAATAAAAGTGGTCTTTTTCTTATTTGAAAGGTCCATCTGGAAGGAAGCAGAATGCAGAAGGGCAGTGATTTTAATTCTGCCCTGCAGCAACCGACTTCCAGGAGCGGGGAATCCCCTGGGGTGTCAACTGCAGCAGTTTCCACCACAGGGAGGGATGTGTCACCCATGCCATCACCTTCATCTCACCAATTCCAGCAGAGTCCGTTACAGCATTACATGATGACCGGCCAAGTGCAAAACATCAATCTTGCTGCACAAACATCAAGGCCACAGCTGCTTGGTAAATACAAATTCTGTATATGTATCAAATATGTTTTATGCATATCATATATTCTGGCACCAGAAACGGGCATATCTTGGCCCTCAAAGTTTGTAGCCGATTCGGGTGAAAAAACCATAACCACTGCAGAATTCAATTTAACTCTTACATGATGTATGTTCAAATAAATTAACGTTTGCAAATTTCTTTAGCCTTGGAATGAATGAAACATTAGCATTTGGCTAATGGCACCAGTGCTCCCTGCAGAAATAAATTTTATTAATTAAAGGTACACCAGTTGCTCTATTCATGAAGGTTTTTTTTGGCATTCCATCAAAAAACAACAACAACAGTTGCATAGTTGTATCTGTTATGTCCCCTGTACTGGTTCAGAGTTTTTGCTAATATATTTAATCAATATTTGGGCTGCTGCATTTAGTTGCAACAATCCTTGCACATATGAACTTTCATCAGGATCTCCCAACTCAAGTTGCTTGTGAAAATTTAAAAAAAACCCCCCAACTTTCATTCAAGTACCAGGATATCAATAGTTCAACAGACAAAAAACAAGTAAGAATAGTCCAGTTCAGCAGCTTCCCTCAGCATGTTCTTGGCACATTGCACCCAAGGCATACTGGGTACAGTTGTGGACTTCTTTCTAACTTATTCCAGAAGGTGTGAACTTCATTCAAATTTTAAAGATAGGGGGATTTGTACTCCACTTCATCTAAATTGTGGCAGGAGGCATAATAATATCAGACGTTAGGTGATTTGATTCTGTCATCTTCTTGTGACTAAAGCACTATGTTTCAGTATGCTAGGGTACAGTTGTTTCAAGTGCACATTAGGGTTTTGTACAAGCACACTGAAAATCTGGTCAGGTACTTTTCCCCACAATTTTCTGGTTCTTGAGTGCCAGGAGTTCACAGCCAGTCCAATACTAAAAACAGATAGTTGATAATGGAACATGATGCTGACTTGGTGATGTTTACAACCTTGATATTGAAATGATGGTTAAGACCTGGAGGATCAGAGTGTAAATTGTGGTGGTGCAGCCATGTAAATGTGACACAGTTCACAGGATTTTAATAGTATAGAGGGACAAAGAAATAAGGGGGGGGGGGGGGGGTAAGTTATAATATTTTGGGCAGCTGTATTACAGAGATTGCCAGGATAAGTTGAAATATTTTGGGCAGCTATATTACAGAGATTGCCTATTACTGTTGGTTGTTTCAGCACACATGCAGGGTTTACGTGCTGGGTCTTCCCCTGTTCCCTTCTCTCTGAGTCCTCAGCCTTTGATGCCTCAAGGTGTCAGTCGGCTATTCAGCCCTGTCCCCTCTCCTGGTGCTGGGTACAGTCCCAGTCCCTCTCCTAACAGTCTTCAACCACACAGTCCTGGATTAGTTAATGCTCTTCAAAGACAGCTCAGTAATGCAGGTGAGCGTGATCACCTCTGTACAGTGCATGTCACTATCACCGTCTGCTTTTGGTGCTTGGTAGATATCCCCAAGCCTGCATTGTCTTGAAAGTGAAAAGCTGATTTCATTACTTGACATCATTGTTTTTGTTTCTTTAGTTGTTTTTTAATAAGACCATTAATCATGTAAGTGGCATGATTGTGTGCAGTTTGATTTTGAGTAAATGGAAGTATTAAACATGAATTTTCTTTGTGTTGTGAAATTAACCGTGGGGGGGAAGTTTTTGGTGTTTGTGAGTGTGCAAAGTTGATGCAATGAAGAATGATTTTTACAACCAGAGGGAAGAAGCCATTTCTGCGTATATATGTCCACTGTACATGGTGTAGTTGCTTGTGTCTTCCGCTGTTGCAGACCACATAGATTAGCAGACCCTGCTGTTGCTGGCAAAGCGCGCAGCTGAGACATTAGCACCAGTTTACAGAGTAATGCTTGTTGTCCCCCGCCATCAAAGGTGGCATAGGGGGACACAGTAGGGATAGGGGTAGTTGCATCCAGTAAATAAATTCAGCCCAATATCCAGTGAACTGTTTAAGATAGAATGATGCAGTTTATACTATACTGAATCCTATGATGACCATGAGAAGTGTTGTTTCACATTGACCTTGACCTCTTTTCAAGGTCACAGAACCATTAAACCTGATTAAAGCAAATACAATCTGTACCTTATGCATGCGTTGTAAGAAAGGCATGTGCAGGGTGGCTTGTCTATTGTTGACCTTGACAATTTTGCAAGGTCACCTCCACCAGAAGGTTGCATCTGTAGCTGGTAAATGTGACTTTAAAGTGTATACAATACAATCTGCACTGTATCTTACATGCATTGTATTAAATAGGTGCATCACCGCTCGTGCCCTGTCCATATCCTTTTTTTTGTTTTTTTTTTGTTTTTTTTGTGCTTTTCTATTGTTGACCTTGGAACATTTTTTGAGGTTACCTGTACCAGAAGGTTGCACCTGTAGCTGAATTTAAAACCCATAGATGCAGTGTTGCATTCTTAACAAAATGTGACCTGGCTGGGGACATAGATCCTCTGGATCAGCATACTGTTTATTTATTTTACAATGCTAGTTGCCTGGCATGCTTCAAATGTGAAATGCAAAAACCACAATGTGAAAGGAAAAGCAATTAAATTGAAAGCTATGGAATCATGACAAAAAGAAAGGTTCCTGTGCGAAGTGGGCTATTGCTGTGCGCTCTTTGTTAAAAATTGTTTCTATCGAACAAGCACATGCTGTTTTAAAGGGATTTGTTTATTCATGACGTTGGCTTGCCTGGCTTTTTATGATCAGTAATTTTTGTATCTTATCCAAGTTTTCAACAGTACAGGTAAATCAGACATACAGCATTTTGTCATACAAAAAATCTTGTTGATCTGGAAACGCTTAGTGAAGTTTATGAACATTAAGTTTATAAATACTCCAGACAGAATATAGACCAACATTCTGAAGTGCATATGTACTTAGCCCAATTAACTCAAGGTTGTTGGCCCAAGTTTTTGACTTTGTAGGATTTGTCAATGTTCATGGTGGTGTGAAAATGGCCACTTATGGATGTATATCAGAAAAAGGGCTTTTGTTGTAGCGACACATGTACATGGATTTTTTATATTTTTTTTTTTTAGTTTGTAAACATTGCTATGTTGATATAATGTGTACATAGAATGCCAAATTAAGTTAAAGTAAGATGATGAAAGTTTGGCACAATACTGAAGGACGCCACTGCAAATTTCTGACTGTATTTACGCAGCAAATTGGTAAGACTGGCAGATCATATTTGTGAGTGCAGAGTGGACATTTTGCTGTCAAATGATTTTTTGTCCAATGTTCTGTATCTGCTATGGAGTCACTATAGGAAGTTATTTGGGACTAAATATGTGAAGGTGATTATTCTGTTACTTAAACTTTGGAAGACTCATTTCCAAGTTTTCCAGTGATAACTACATGTTGGTCATCATTCTCAAGGTAATCATGTTGTAATTTATGTAGGTACTCAATTGTAAAGACTTGTATCTTATGTGTGCTTAGACATGTATGCTTGTGCTTTAGTGTACATTTTGTATGTAGTTTTAGATTATCATGAATTCTGATACACATGGTCTTGTTACATGTTTCATGGAGGCGTGGTATGATGATGGTACAAAAGAGATCACTGGTAAATGTCAGCCTGCAGTGGTATTGATCACAAAGTGTCTAGTAACAGATGTTAATTCAATGAAGTCAGTGTGAACACGATTTCTGTGCAAGTGGACAATATAATTTGATAACTTAAAACACACACACACACAAACCAAGCTGACTTTACCTGATGTATGTACACACACACATGCTGACCTTCATATTTGAGATGCTCTTGAAAGCGATTCTTTTTCATGAACTCTTTTCCTGTGAGCTGTTTTTCATTCTCCTCAATAAGGGAACAAAACCATCAATGTCCTAGCTCACCAGTAATTTGAGAAAGTGTGTGTCTCTTACAAAAAGGGTTATTTGTACTGTTTGTCTGGTTTGGTTTGCATCCTTCCAATTTTGCATAAGTTTACATGTAATCCATAATCATATTCATAATGAGAAAAAAAATGGCTATTCATTCAGGATTTTGTAAAAGTGCATTGAAATGAGAGTAATTACAGATGTGAAGGCCTTTCTACATGCATAATTTCATGCATTTTAAAAATGGATGTACTCGCAAGTGGTGTTACTTTCTTTCTGTTACACACATCCATCCTAATATTGTGTTTACACGTACCCCTTAAGATCATAGGCAAAACACACACACCGGCAATGTACTGTTTTAAATGACCTTAAAAGTGTATAGAGATGAAGACTACTATCATTGTTTTACATGGGTACTAGTCAAACAAAATATATTGACACAAGGCTGTGCAAATTTGTAAATTGAATTTGAGGGTAGCTGTGCATCATTTAAGTGATATGTGAAAACTGCATCAACATGTAATTTCACATTTTCTATCCGTCCACACACATAAATAAGAACTGATTATTTGAAAAACAACTCAACTTCAAATTCACAGGACAGTTCGATTTTCGTAATTGCATAGTCAACAGCTTGGTGAATTTTATTATTTTCTTTTCTCTGCTAGGAATGATGGCCGTGCCTCCCCTCAGCCCATCCCGTTCCTACCAGCATCCCGGCTTACTTGGCCACACAACACCAGTCAGTAACCATGGGCCACTGGTTTTCCAGCAAGATCCTACAAGAGAGTTACAAATAGTGCACTCACCACATAACACTAGTTTCCAAAGTACACAAGGAGGGATTACTAGTAGTGTGAGTGCCACCGGTGGAACTATACATCATCATGGTCATAGCCCAGCTGGCGGGGGCTTGCCTCCGTTGGCCAATCCACAAAACCAGCAACAGAGTATTGTTTCAAGTATGAATGTTCAGCTCCCTCAAGGGGTGCAATCACAGCCAACTACGCCACAAAGACGACCCAGTGCTGGCGGAGGCATTAGCCCTGCTAATAGTCTCAATATGTCAGGCTTTGAACAAAGTAGCTCTGTGGTGGGTGGAGCAACTTTGTCAGGACTAGCAAGCCTGCAGAGTCCTACAAAACGAAGTCCAGCTAGTACGCCAGAACGTCCGCGGAAGAAACTTAAATTAGAACAAATCCCACCGGCTTCACCCGAAATTGCGAATTATAGGAAACTGATATGTGACCATAAACTGAAAGAAATGTCTAAACTCAAAGAGAATTACCATGAACACTTGACAGAACTATTCTTCTTACAAAATGGAGGAAATATCATGGACTATCATGCGTGGAAGAAAAGGCCAACAGTACAACTATTGCAGTTCTTGAAATCTGGGAACTTGGACAGTGAGGATGAAGAGGAGGGACTTGAAAAAAGTATTAATAATGAGGTAAGATAGATTAACACAGTGCTTTTTGGTCACCTTTTGTGCATTGTCTGATTATGGAGGGGACATTTTCACACAAAGATTTTTTTCCTATTCTTTGCCTCTTTTTTTTCCCATGACACAGACACTGAGCTATAAACACCAATTTATACCACATGACGGTTAAAAAACACCTAACATCAGATTTTATAACTTGATGTTACGTTGGGCTACTCCCATTCAGGATTCCTGTTGTTCCCCTTTGCCTAACATCAAGACTGTGAAATCTCTCTGTTCTGGGGTTCCCCTGTAACTGCTGGGTCAGTCTAGTGCCCTTGCGGCAGCTGCAGCATGACTTGCCAGGCAATGCCAGAGCCACTGACTTATGACTATAGGCATGTTGTTACTTGAACGAAAGCTCTTTTCATGAAGAATTCAAATATGCAATTGTCTTAAATCTAGGTAAATATACGGAAAAATCAGGGACTGTTATGAAATGAGTTCAGCCCAAATTTTTCACTAAAGCCCTACATTTCTAGGGCCTTTTGAGTCTTGGGGAAAACTGTGTCATCATTATTTCTGCTTGTAATAGCCAATGCGGTCTATGCATAAATTCACCAGGCGGGCAAACCCCAGCGGAGATTCCGATGTCAGAGCCAGGCGCACAGGTTTCTGGGTAATATGCGGGCCACCCAGTCTTACCGCACAGGCTACAGCTGTACTGAATACAGCAAGTAACGAGGAGTGAAACACGGACCATGATTTCTTCAAAAAACAAAATCTATGGTGGCTGAAAAAGTATTTGTAAGACAAAGGAATATCAGTTGATAGAAGGAATAAATCGGTACTTTTATTTTTGATATTTGTCAGTTTGAAGTTTCTTCCTGGTATCAACATTACAGCCCACTGCACAACAGTCGGTGGTGGTTGACCATGATAATTTGCCTTGTCACTCAACGTTCTAACTATCAGTGCTTTCCATACTCCCTCTTCCAGCAATCTACAATGGTAAACTTCTATACACCTCCTGTATTTGGTCGATTTCCTGCTTTTCTGTTCATGTGGACACGAACAAGATTAGTGTCCGCCATCATGCATTATCGTGACCACTTTTGAGAAGGTGCACAGCGCACCATCTGGTAGCAAAAAATCAGCCCGCATGCATCGCTTTCGCAATGGGACAGCTGCCGGGGTTTTTCCCGCTTTGTGAACTTATGCATAGACCGTATTAAAATGACTGGTGTAAATGAACATGCTAAGTAAATGGGATGTTTGATATGGTCTCATGTGAGTGTAAGGGATTAAATATATGATTAGCATTGTGTTTTAAGGATCTCACTGGTTTTCTAGAAATACATTGACATTGTAACATTACTAATTTCCAGATTTCAAATGTGACATCGAGTAAAATTTTGAAGCACATGGCTAAAATTAGGCTTGGCATGAAAGCAGGCTGTCCTTGATGCCCGAGTTATAGCCCTAATACAATGTGAAGAAATGAACAAAATACATTTAATGTTAACTTGGCAGTTGGTGGACCATGTTAGCCTTTAGATCTTGATTATAATCAGACAGTAAATATCTGCACCAAAATAGTTATTTCTCATAGATATGTCTCTGAAACTAATTTTATGATTTAAAAGTGTTTGTGATTCAGGCAGAACTAATTCAACCACCTCTTGATGACAAAGACAAATCAGGCATTTTCTTAGAAATGATGGCTCTTTAAATGTTTATAAAAACAGAAGAGTTTACAAACTTCAATTTACAAGCCAAAATGACATAAATGTTCTTATTTTGTATAACCTGTGAACCAAAACAAAAAAAAAAGAAGAAAAAAATACTTTTTTGTTAAACCCCTAACACATTTTTGTCGATACAGGCAATGATATAATAATGCAAAAGTGGCTATTTTATCTTAAATAATTTTAAAGATCAATCTAACATTTACAAAAAAAAAACATATTTTAGTCCAAAACACTAAAGTGTGTTTATAAAACAGTTTTTTAATTTTAGGCTAGTGTTATCCTTTACCCAAATGGCCAGTGGTGAAAATGTGATTTAGCTAACTATATTTTGTGAACTGTACCCAATTTGGCTAAGTATAAGTCCGAATTTATTCAACTTTGGATGCATGCACAGATAGTATTTACTTTTGTTATACTTTTTAAGTTATTACAATACATTCTTAACACAAGAAACAGGTACAGACTTTTTTATCATGGTTTTGGCTAAGATAATCAGCATTTGACTAAAGAACCTTATGTTGCTGTATGTAGACAAATCGGCTAGGCTTATAAAATTCGTAGTGCCAGACTGGGAGTTCAGACAGATTCTGTAAAGCCTTGCAACAAATATATTATGTAGGCTTATTATGTTACGAATATAAATATGTGGTACTTGGTCCAGAAGTGAAGCCACCTTGCCAGGTTTGACATTATTAACATGGGTGTGAAATATTTGGTTTGTCCTTACAGGTGAAGGTGATAACAGCCAGTGGAGGTAACACACCTTTGGCCACCCCTGTGGCCATCTCAACCACCCTGCCTGCGGCAGTAACTGCGATGCAGCACCAAGGTATTGCTGTCTTTCAACTGTCTTCTTCTCCGCCCCTGGTCAGCACTGTAGGGCAACCTAACAGTGTGGACTTGGTGGAGTTGTTTCACAGGCAGCTCACCTCTCAACCTGCGCTCTGCAGTCTCAATCCAACAGCTCTGCTGAGTCAGCTTCAACTACAGGGTGCTCTCGGTACATTTTGGCATCTTTTAGCATTTTGGATGTTTTCTGTACGCATGGTGGTCTTACTTGTTGGTTTTGTGCCAAAACACAAGTTGCATGGAAAATGTACTAAAGGTCTAATGTTGTTCTACCTGGAGCTCGTGCTCAACCTTACGTAATGTAGTATCCAGTCTTGTCATTCCCTTGCAAATCTGGCAACTTCACATGTCCCTTGTAGGGTTTGTTACAAGGTGTAGTTGCACAGATTGTTGTTTTGCAGGTTTGTTAGTTCCTCATGCTCACAGCAGACGCTGTGTAGATTTCTGGGAACAAAGAAAAAACATTTGGAAATATGAATTTTGTGTGAAAACGTTTGTTTGTTTTCGTCTTGTCAATAACTGCAAGTACCAGAAAGAGCTCTCAAAATTTTCACAGTGATGTGGATAACTCTGAAATTAACAATGTAATATTTGGCAACACTGCATCAAGCTTGGATACACTAAACAGTAAAGATTATAAAATGTAAACTTGGAAAAAAAAAAGGAAAAAAGAAAAAAGTATGGGGTTACTGAGAGATGAACAGATTACCTGTCAATTTATGTTTTATGTTCTAACAAAAATATACGGAGGTGTGTTGCCTGTCTTGACACTAGATGATTGTATGCATTCAAGAGAGGCAGGCTTCAAACAGATCATCTTTATGTGAAGTACTGATCCAATTTCATTTTACAAGACACAAAATATATTGTACTTGGGATTGTGGTAATTTGTTTTGGGGGAAAAAAATTATATGAAACCTTTACTCAGTCAGGATATGTTTGGTTGTGATTGAGAATTGGACTTCACATGATAATGACCTGTATTGACCATATAGATATAATAGGAAGCAAGAATAAAGTGGTGAAACAAACTTGGAAGTTTGAATGTCACTGGCATTCAATTACAATTTTATCATGTGTATGAACAGAATTGACCCTTCATGGGTTTCATCCATTAGCCTGTAACTTAACATGACTAAAAGGCAACTTCTAGTGTATTTATTATTCTTAATTGTAATGCATTAATTAACAGCATAGAGTCAGTTCCTAGGTAAGGCCTTCAAAAAGGATGTGTTTCAGGTCAATATAAAGAAAAATGATTGTTTTGTGAAATATTTATTTTAGAAAACACCAAACACCTGCATCTTGTTGAAGGTAAATTTTTTATAGAAAAATCTGTCGCTTTCCATGACAAAACTGGACTCTAGGATGGCTTTATGTATTCTGATGCTAAAGTAATAACATTAAACAATGTAGGTCTGGTTGAACATACTGAAAAACTGTGGAGTCAGTTAACCTGAAACACACTTTTTTAAGTTGCCAAAGTAGAATAGACTGGCGTGCTGCACCATGACAATGTTACAGTTGCCCAGCCTGTTCAGTTCACATGACAACCAAATCCATCATGTTTACGTAGCCATTCAAGGCCACATTACAGTTGCATGGTTACTTTGATCATAATTTAATTTCTTAAAACTTGTGTGCATGAGTTTCAAGTAGGTTGTAGAAAGGGATGCCTCCTCTTCATACCTTTAGGGAAAAGAGTCAGAAGGACAAGTTCATGAAAATTCCGGCAGTGCATAAAAATATTCCCCTTGCAGCAAGATACATAAAAATACTGGGGCATAATTACCCGGCCTAAGGAATCAGTATAGCCATATATTGAGTTCTTTAAACAGGTTCAGACCAAACAAGAAAGATAGGAGGAAGACATGGAATGGTGTTTGGGCATGTTCAGCCACCACAAACTCCACCAACTCCTCCATCTGCAGGTAGGTGCATCACTACAGTTCTAAATATGCCTAGAGAATACAGGAAACAACATTATGCAAAGGCTAATTTAGTTCTGAAATGCATGAAAGTTCACAAGTACTGTATGTGCATTAATTAGGGCTGATGATTTTCTGTTTTCTCGGAAAATCTGACAGAATCGCGGAATGAGTAACAAAGAACGGAAAAGTAATTTTCCTGCAGAATTTAACAGAAATCGGTAAAAAATTTCCCAGTAAAAGAAACAAATCAATTAAAGCAACACAAAATGTAAAAAAAGCTGCACATTTCCTTTTTTAAAACACTAAAATTAAAGCTCTAAACCATTTCCGTTCTGTAAATATGCTTTTACCAGGGCACCATCATTTATCTCGCAACTCAAGACTCTCATGTGAACTTGAGTTTCAATAGGAAAGATGGCTGCTGCTAAGCCCAAACGTGGTCGCTCTGATGACCGACAAGGCTTTTGGGAAAATCCGGAAAACATTCGAATGATGATAGGGCAAAAATGGAAAATCCTTGAACCAAAAATGGAAAATCATCAGCCCTACATTATTTATAATTGTCACACACCCTCAATTCCTTGTTTTTCATTAAAAATTGTGTAAGACTTGTTCACAGAAGCATGTGAGGTGGGTAGAACACCTATGATATATGTGATTCCTTTGACTTGAGGTATGGGGTTTCATAGGAAATTGTGGGGGGAGAGGGAATGGAAAAAGATAACCAGTAAAGTGTCCATAGGAAATGCTTGTATATTCACAATGTGTTTTATGATTGTTTTATGTTGCAGAGAGAGTCATCAGGTGCAAAATGCAATGTTTTGTGTGCCTATTTCCATTTACTCTTTATATAAAAAAACTATTTCATAGGAGATTTATGTATTTGCAGGTGTGGCATATGTGAAGACTCCCACTCCATCAAGCACTTTACCTGTGACTCAGCCTCCACCTCCATACACCACACAGCCTAGTAATACCATACAGACTTTGACCCAGGTTACATCAAGTAGTACAGTGACCCCAGTGACCTCTGGAACCTCTCATCTAGCCAAGGTGATGGCCGAGGCACCTGTCCCACACACAAAGACTGTTACAACTTTAACTCCTGTAAGGTAAGAAATTGTGGCTAACTACAGAATGTAATGTCCAGCTTGAATTGTTCATGTGCAAGTATTGTAGAACAGTTGCTTTAATGTTCAAATAATCACTAAAGACACAAGTCCTGCCCTAGTGGTGTAATGTCCAGCTTGAATTGTCCATGTGTAAGTATTGTAGAACAGTTGCTTTAATGTTCAAATAATCACTAAAGACACAAGTCCTGCCCTAGTGGTCTTGCCTCGAAGGGTTGGGTTATTTTACTAAGAAATGTACTCGATTAATAGGAAAGTTCCACAAAATTGGAAATGGAAACAAAATGAAAGATTTATTTGAAAATGTGAAAAAAGGGTTTTTCAGTTAAGCTTATTGCTTCTTATACCTTACAGTTAAAGTGTTCCATCAATTGTCTGAACCACATTTTATTCAAATTTGACAAAGTTTGTAGACCTTCTATTGTTCTGTGTCTTCACTGAAGCTTATCTCACTAATACAGTATTTAGGATGAATCTAAATACCCCTGCTGATCCTATTTTAAAATTTTCGAAAACATTCATGTTCTTGTTCAGACAAATTCTACTGTCTTCAATGGTAGAGATTTAAATGCAAACTATCATGAGCAGTGTTTCTGGTTGGGTCAAAATGATTCTGGGCAGCTGGTTTCCTTGCGCAGAATCATTGAGTCCCAACCAGAAACACATAATGGTTTGTATTTATCCCATAATGTTTCTATATTCTGTTTAAGTAGACAAACAGTAGTTTTTAAGCAAAAAAGAGGCCAGAAATAAGTAGAAAAGCCCACCCAACACTGCCATGCACGGATGAATCAGTCTGTTTTTCTAGAAACGTAATGTGATTTAATTTCAAATGTCGCAGCAAACTGACAACAGGCCGAACAGGCATGGCAGTGCACGGCCAGGAATAAGAAGCAGTGGCAATTGAAAATACATAAAACAATGACTTGACTTGCAAACTGAACGGTGGCCTGAAAGAGGAAAGGGCAATTTAGAACCACTTCAAAGTAGCCTACATAAAACAGCAACAGATGGCACTAGGAATCTAATAACAATTATGGTACATGTACTATACTTTAGTGATACGGAACAGCAGACATGATAACGGTAACACATAGTTTTATTACCCTCCCAAGGGCTCCCGTTATGGGATAAACAGTTGTAATATATGATTTATAATCGAACCACTTCTCTTGGCCCATGTAGCTTCTTCAAGTTGACAGTATCAGATCAGTATCGGTGCAAAAAGAAGACCACAATATTTATGTTGGTATTGTATACAAGACTGGAGCATTTTGTTTGAAATTTTTTAATTTTTTTTTTCTGTGGTGTGTGTGTGTGATTTAGTGTTTCTACGAGCCACAGTACAAACGTTAAGGCGACACCAAAGTCTCCCCTTTCTCCTACTCGACTTGCCACGCGTCAGCATTCCATATCAGCAGTGTATGACAGTACCATTGGATCTCAAGAAGCTATAGTGGAAAGAGCCAAACAGGTGAGCTGAGCTTATCTCTGCCTTATGGGACCATATTAAGATCTGGTTGAAACGTGAACATATTCATGATGCACATTAGTGTGTTGCCATGATCAGTCAGTATCAAACTTGTATGGTGAACTTTTTGTCAGAATAACTTCTATCCCCAATAATGCTGTTGATTGAGCCTTGCCTTGACAATAAGAGACTTCCAGTGATTGGCTCACATTAAAAGGTGTAATGTGTATGTTGGTCTGGTCCACATGTTCTGAAATGAATAAGGAAACTACATGTACTTGCCCACTTGGAGGTACATAATTGTTAGTTTTTTTGCAGCATCTGACAGTAAAGATGTTTTTCCTTCTTTATGATTCATGTGTCAGAGGTCAACAGTGTTTCACTGCTTATCCGTATGTATGCAAAACCAAAGCCACTTAACTCATTCTGGAAGTGAAGTATATCTGTTCTCTTCCAATTATACGGTGGCAAGAAAAAAGACACGGCTGCTTCCAGTGTAGACTGTTAATTGTGTCTAATCTGGCAATGAAATGTGCTACATTTCAAAAGTACCACTTTTTTGTCAGCTCTCCACAAATTCCAGTTTGTTGCCAGCTGTATTATCTGTTGTCTTCATAGGAAGCACAAGTGATGCAGAGGATAGC
This sequence comes from Hermodice carunculata, assembly GCA_964020975.1. Lineage (NCBI taxonomy): Eukaryota > Metazoa > Annelida > Polychaeta > Eunicida > Amphinomidae > Hermodice > Hermodice carunculata. The sequence goes on along the minus strand of OZ026620.1, from coordinate 42,818,603 downwards.
AGAGTTGCGGAAGGATGGCCTGTGGTCTGCCCGAAGGCTGCCTAAGGTACAGGAGCCACCACGCAACAAAGCACATTGGGATTATTTGCTGGAAGAAATGCAGTGGCTTGCAGCAGATTTTGCCCAGGAGAGGAAATGGAAGAGAGCTGGTGCTCGCAAGGTAAGTGTTGCTAATTATAAAAATATTTATACAGTTTCAGAGGTGAGTTTTTCCTACTTACCAGTGCTTCAAAATGATCTGGAAATTACCTTTGAAACATGTTTTTGGAAAGAAAAGTAGTGCTTTTTAGCTCTGCTGACCAAAGGTCACACACAGCTTATGAGACCACTCATGTCTGTCCATCTGTAAACTTTTGCTCGTTAGCACGAAACCATCCACAGTATGAGTTAGCCCAATATAACTTTCAGAACTTTAGGGTGAATGGAAAATATAAGCCCCTTTCAATGTTGGTGGCGCCACCTGCAATATTATGTAATATAGGAGTCAAAATGTGAAAATCTTGCTAACACGCTAGCATCCTTAATTTTTGGCGGATCTTCACCAAATATGGTGGGATTTTTGGGGAAGTCAAAGTCTAAGCTGGTAATGATACTAGTGGTACCACCTATAATTTGATGGAAAAAATGAGCCAAAATGTGTTTTAAGATGCAGAATTCCATATTTGGGACAGTAATTGGATGAGATCCAATTTTATAGGATATATAGACAATGTCCAAAACTAGGATTTTATGTACTATCAGTGACTTTGACCTATTTTTGTGGGATCACCATGCCTGCAAAGTGGAAAGAGGTGATTTTGTAATGGCAGGGTGTAGCTTGGACATCAATGGCAATGTCAGGACAGCACCAGGCATATGGGCCTCTTGTATTAAATAATCTGGGTGACCTTGATCTTCTGCTCCAGGGTCACTGAGGACATAAAGTTAACAACTCGCTCATTGTTGTCTTGGCACATGCAACAATATTCATCACAGGAATTGCACAACTAAGCTGTGATTACATGTGGAGCAAAGTGCCATCTGGTGGACATTTTATACACTAAATGTACAAAGGCATATTTTCAAAGGCCACTTGAGGACTCACAAATTTGAAATGAACAGGGGCAGTATAGCCACGATACAAGCAGAGCATTAGGCTCCTGGGCCTCTTGTTACCAAGGTTATCTTGACTTCGTTTTTTGATAGGAAAGTACTGTATCTTATAGAGCTGCGTTAGGGTATGCATACAGAGGGGAGATGTGTAAACATGTAGTTTGAAATGGATTTTTGGACCCAAACCAGTTGCATCTTTGTTGTAACTGCAAGTGAATTCTGCAAATTGTTGCTGTGGTGCACCTGCATTCACATATTCAATAAGTGCAATACATTGAGTAGCACTTTTTGTTACAGATCAGAAGGTCTTCAAAATACAAATAATATGAATCAAATGAGCATTGAGAGTAAAACCGTGGAAGATAATTTGTACTGTCATGGTACATTTTGTATATACTGGATGTTCCCAGTCTTGTGTTACTCGTGTGCATAGTACGAGGGCTGGTTGAAAAGTTCTAATCCTAAGTGGGATATCTCAATTGGATTGAAATCAACTTTTTCCACTAACAAGTACAATCATTTAATGGATTATATACTGTAGTGTGTGTAGTGTCTTTGTACCAGACCATCTTGTGAACCTACCCATTAAACTCCATAGCAATGGACAAAACTGGCTGTAGGGCATTAAGTACCTTCAGCTGAAATGGCTATCTCCAACACAGATGCATGCTGAAATGGTCTAGACTTAAGCGGATGATGCCCCTTCCTATCCACTGTTAAGAAGTGAGCTGCAGAATTCAAGTGTGGCAGAGAGAGCCTTGATGATGTGCGTCCAGGAAGGCCTTCAACAGCAACAATTCCCAAAAGAATTATCCGGGTGCATGACATGGTGATGGCTTATCGACGAATGACCACTCGACATATTGCCAGTGTTGTGGGCATCTCATGAGAAGGTTGGGTACTTTTCAGCCAGCCTGTATATGTTACTTTGTGTTAAGTTCTCTGAAGTGGGCCTACCAGAAGAAAAGTCTGTAGTCAAGTGCAGGATGCAGATATATTTTGTAAAATTTCTGTTGTGCAGATTGCAAGGATGATTTCCAGACATTTTCAAGAACTTCATCAAAAAGAGTTGAGGGCAGAAAAGGAAGAAGCCATGAAGCTCAAACGTATTGCTAGTTCTTTGGCAAAACAGATCAAGGAATTTTGGAACAACATTGAAAAGGTATGTTTGATAGCATGCTTTGTAAATAGTTAAGTAAACTGAGCAAAAAGTAAAAAGGGTGTGTCTGAAAGAGTGATTTTATCAGTGAAAATTGTAACACTGACATTTCATGCAAAATGTTTGTATCAGACAAAAATTTCATTAGCATTCCTTTATCATGTTAATAGATGTAATCAATTTGATATGTTGCCTTTTGAGGGCACACAGTGCGTTTTGTGTTTGGAGTCTATACCTTCATGAGCCCATACATGATAGCATTCAAACAAAATACCAAATACACAGGCATATTTTATTTTAAAAAATAATGGAACAGCTTTATAAAAATTTCTTTAAAAAGACTTACAGCCTTGTGTCAATTTGATTCAGTGAGTCCAACTACTTCCTAAAGAAGGAAGAATATGGAACATCGGTGTAAAACCTTGAGTGAACTTTGAGCCGAATGACTTGGTCTTCTATGCATCTCCAACTGGTAAAAGTTTCTTGTCTTTGCCTTTCTAGGTTGTGCAATACAAACAGCAAAGTCGATTGGAGGAGAAGAGGAAAAAGGCACTTGATTTACATCTAAGTTTTATTGTGGACCAGACTGAGAAATATTCTTCATGGCTGACTGAAGGTTTGTCCCACAGTGGTGCTCCAAGTATTACGTCATCTGCAGGGTCCATAACCACTAGTCCAGCTCACTTAGGTTCACTGGAAGGTATGTAATATATGGGGAGGGGCAGAACACAGCTTAATATTTACTCCAGCTGAACCCACGAATGGCCATTCATTTGTGGTAGTCATCCATCCATCAACAATATGTAACTTTTTACACCCCACCCACTAAGTGGAGGGGGGGGGGAGTAAATGGTAATGGGCGCTGTCCGTGTGTCCTTCCATCCATCCAAAACAAATTTTGTCTTGGCCATATCTTCCGAACTGTATATGCTAGCCCTTTGAAATTTATAGAGTTTGTAGATTCATGGGTGGTAGGTGTGCATAGGCACTGTTTTATGTGCCAATTGCTTACATTTGTTGATTAATTATTGAAAAGTTCATTAAGCAACCTCCAGATCAGAAACAATTTTGTCCAGGCCATATCTTGGGAACTATAAATGCTAGACCTTTCAAATTTTCATGGTTGGTAGATATTAGGCAGGAGGTGTGCATAGGATTGAATTTATTGGGCTGATTACTTTATTTTACTTATTAATTAATAAATATCGTTAAGCATTTCAAAATCATCTGCACAATTTTGTCTGGGTTATATCATCTGAACAATAAATGATTTGCCTTGGAAATGTATAGGGATGGTACATGTAAGGTAGTTGGTGTGCATAGGCATTGTTGTTTTTTGTGCCGAATTACTTCCATTAATAAATTAATCAACGAAGTTCATTAAGCAACCTCCAGATCTGAAACCATTTTTGTCCAGGCCATATCTTTGGAAATATAAATGCTTGCCCGTTGAAATTTTCATTGTTTGTAGATTTCAGGTAGGATGTGTGCCTAAGCATGAATTTGTTTGGCTGATTACTTTCTTGCACTAATTAATTAACACAGGTTGTTAAACAGCTCAAAATCACCTGCATAGTTAGTCTATGCATTTTCTTGCAAAGGCTAATAAATGACCCTTCAAAATTTGCAATACTTTCAAATAGAATTCTGTTGTATGCAATATCAACAGAAGGATTTAATGGAAGTTAGTTAAACATGGTCACAACATGTTTCAAGGTAGGTCATGTGTATTTACCACCATGATTATTGTGGGCCGAGGATGTGGCTAGCATCAGTAGCTAGTTGTTGGATTTGTGACTTCATTGCAAAATATTGTCCCTGGTATTGCTTTGATACATGGGACAGATGTTGCTGGGATGAACCCATTGCCATGCACTAAAATATATATTGGGATGGGGGTGGGGGGGGGGGGGTGACCTTCAAATTTCTGCTCAAGAAGTGCGTGGCCTTTTGCTGTGATACAACACAGGCTTGCCAGTGTGAACCTGGGATCTTGTTTTGGACACTTTCTGGCGCTACAGTATTTAAATAATAGATCTTTTTGCCATTTCTTATGTCTCGAGAACACGCTATTCAGGCTAAGGAAATAGAATTTTCAGAATCATTCTAGTTATATAAAACAAGCTTAATTGCAAACAATTTTATGTCTGTACGTTAAGTGTTTTTTCAATTACAAGTTAAAATAAAATGGAATGTAATGGAAATGCACACCGCTTGTTCTCCTTTTTAACTCTTTCAGTGCCACATTTAGGACTGAGTTAACAGCTTCTTGGGTACACTTTAAGTACAATGCACCCAAAGTGTGCTGAGGAAAGCTGTTGACCTGGAATACTATATCATATTTATTCTATGTTTGACGGTGAATTACCAGGCCATCCCCTGTCACTCGCCAATGTAGCAAAATGCTATGAAAATACCACTGTGGCTATAATTTTTTACAGTTGGCTAATGGTGAACAAATAGGAATGTCCCAAACATTGTATTATGCACACACATTTGGCTACAAAATTAAAATTTCCAGGGGAAGGCCCTGATTATCATTTTCAAGAATGAAGTTTGAAAAGTAGTAACTCACTGTGGATCACATGACCTAAATATTGTTACAAGTTAATTGTGACGTGCCTGCATCAGTGATGTGAGGCATGGACGTTGAGACAAAATTAATCGCGCGTGATGATGTTTTATTATATGTCATGTGACACAGAATAACTGCAACAAAAGTAAACAAACATGACGCAGTAGGTAGGTGTTAAAAGTTGGCCTCAAGGGCACTTTTTATGCTATAAATGCCCAATTAAACATGGAATGAACAAAATCTTACATGGCCAAAGAGTTGGTCAAGAATGATTTTCCACACCAACCAAGATCCCTAGTGAGAGAAAAATAGTAACTTACTCTCAGCCATGTAAGATTCTCTGTGTAACTTCAAGCATGTTGGTACAGTACTTGAATGAAAGTTCTGTTTACAAAGAATGTGAATCTAGCACCTTATTATGATTTAGAGCTAGTCCATTTTAAGTGGCGCAACTTCAGTTGTAGATGTCACTGAAAGAGTTAAAGTGCCCTCTACAGGAGGGATACAAAAACCTTGCATTTTTGCTCCGCTCTATTGTGGCTTAATCCGAGATTTTTGTTTCATAATTCTATTTTATACATTTATATAATTATATTTTGCTATGGGTACAATTTGCTGATAAGCAGGGTTAAACTTATTCACCAGAACAGTTCCATGTTGCAAGATGTTACAGAAATTACTGCTTTACAGATGTGGACTTTGAACCAGAAAGAGATGAGAGTGATGATGAGGAAACTATTGAGAAAGAAGAGCAAGAAACCGGGCTTGATGAGGTGAGTGGTATTGAAAGTGCTTACGGTGCTTGTTGCTTGTTTGTGTATACTTTGTATACATGTGTAAGTAGAATTTATCCTGACACTTTCAGGAACACTGTGTGATCATGTGAAGTACAGGTCTGTTAAGGCTTAAAAAGAAACGTTTGAGGTTTCTTTAAAAATAAGTGCAAGTAAGAGTGAGTGAGTGTGTGATTACATGTATAAATTCCATATGGTGTCCTTTTTTTGAGAGAGAGAAAGAGTGAGTCTAGGCAACAATAATTTACATGCCCCTTATTCAAATTTGCTTATCCATTCAAGTGCTAATAGACCTGTTCATACAGAGTTGTATCAAACTTTTCCAGACCGTAATTAATTATGCATTCCATTGTTGGCCTGATTGTCCAATCAGCAAGTGGCCGAGTCTGGCCCACTCTTTCATGTCCACAACAGACGCCATGGCTAACACTAGTGACTTCAGCATGGATTGTGCTGAACTGTGCAAATCTTGTACCTGAAATGTCACATCAGTGGTGAAAAGTGCATTTTAAGTTTGCAGAGTTTGATTTTTCATTAAATCCAGGCACATCCTGTGTGTTACTTGCTGATCCTTCCACTTGTAATCCGGCCAGCATGGTCGAGCACAAAATGTAAATGAAGCAGGGTGTGCTTCCCAAAGTGAACTTAATAAACCTGAATCCTATGAACTGGTCTACTGTATAACATATCTGTAGGTGCCTCTGGCCCCTGGCTAGCAGACATGATGTAAATCGATGAGCCTTATGTCACTCTCTGTGTTGTGTGCGTGCGTGCGTGCGTGCACAAACATTCAGCAGCATGTTTGTTTTTTGATTGGTTAGGGCTATGAGATACTAAAATAATTGGCTCAGAGCATTGTGTACGCTAAAAAGTGATGACTGTCTAATTTAACTTGATGCTAGGTGGGAAATGCAAGCAGAGATGAGATGATATTTAGGCCTACCCTCCAAATGTAGATTTGCTTCCTTCTCTTTTTTTGTAGTAGTACCCTTCAAAATTGTCCAAATGATATTACAATGTACTTTAAATTGTACTTGTTGTTTTATGCAGAAATTCCTAAATCTTTCCATGGACAGCAATCCTATATCTGTACAAGTATGTTAGTGCAACACATAGGATACATGTGTTTGTCATCAAGTAATTTTTATCAAAAATGAGTTAAAGGTGACATTGCATATTTTTTGTCTATCCAGGAGAGTACAAAGAAGGAACTAGATGAATTACAGAAGGAGAGTGAGATGCCCATCGAAGAATTATTAAAGTCATTACCAGCTGAAGTTTTGGAAAAACCGGCTAGTCTTGGGTCTTTGGAGGAGAGCAGTACTGAGGATGAAAAGGTGGGCATATTTTTTATGGTAGAGGCAGTTGAACAAAACATGTAGCAGGTGTTGACATGTTGTACACAGGCAGCTGTGTGTAAATAGGTACAGAAAAAGTGACAGTTGTAATGGAGACTCCCATACAAACTGCCTTTCTATTTGCCTCTGTTTCTTAGTGAGAGACTGTGAGTGATTTATTTATCAAGATTTCTGAGTGCATCACTCCTTATTAAGATTGTAATAAGTATGATTTTGTTACAGGAAGCTAAAAATGATGATGAATATAGTGCCAGTGAAGAAGACTCCAATGATGATGAAGCCACTGTGGAAGAACAGGAAAAACATGAAAAGACTGACCACAAACAAGAATTGGATGAGTTACAAGCGGAAGGTACAGTGCTGACTACTGTCGGCCATTTTGATCGTGTTAAGAAAAAAAAAACTTGCACCAGGTGGAAAATGTGATCCATGATTGCAGGCTTTCTAATAAGGTACACATAATCAAGTACACACTTCAGATAATCAAGACCTCCTTTAATAGGATATTAGATCATACATGTATATAGATGTACCTTCTGGTTTAAAATTGCAGGACAGAAACCACATATAACTAGAACTCATCCTATTTTAAAATTCACTTGGGAAAAAACATGTCCCGGGCTCACAACCACGTTTAAACAATATATTGTAAACTGTGGTCTTCAAAGATGGGACAGAGTAATTCCCACTTTAAAACTCATGCAGGAATACGGTGTTCTGTGTGAATCCTGTCAGTGGGGACAAGTGCATATGGAAAGGACTGCCAGCCCTAACCACTAGCTGCTTGGAAGGGGTACATGTATATATTATGATCTGGCATTCAACTTGTACTGTGCAGGTACATTGCATTTTCAGGCCTGTGTTGGAGTTTAATGTAATACTTTTAAAAGGGTCTGCCCCATGGGTGGGACTGGGACGATGCCCACCTTGAGAATATTCTAGATCACAGCAGAACTCAACAAAGAATGACAATGATGAGATAACTTTAACAATAATGTATTAACAATCAAAAATCAATTCAGAGTAGGTATATGAAATTATGCACTTAGCTATGCTGATGCTTCAATAATGAACATAATGCAGGTAAATTCTAATCCCTGGTGAGAGATTTTCCACAGGTACTGTCCCAGAGTTCCATGTCCTGTGGTAGGTGGCAAATAGTCTGGTCCAGGTCCCACAGAGGCACAGCTTTCTTCCAATGTGGTACACAGAATACGGTGCCGGTCCAAATCCCACAGAGGTACAATTAAACACCAAATATACCAGTCCACTCAAAGGCACTCTCCACACCCCATAGGTACAATGTATAAATGAGTATTCTCTTTGGCAATAGCAATGGCTCTCAGTCCACAGTCCCACTGACTTGGAGACATGCAGCTTCTGTCAGATCTCAGAATTCTCCTTCCCCAGCCATGTAGGGACCTCCTCCATATATCCAGGCCAAGAACTCTGACCAGCATTCCACAATTTTCCAATTAATCACATATCACACTTCTCCGTGATCCTTCTAGACCACACCAGACCTCCCTGCCCACATGTGTGCCTGCATGCAGGTCACCACTTCAGTTTTCATTTTTCACTACGACAAAACAGGCTAACTCAGTGACCTCTCCAAATCAAAACAAACAGCCATACCCACATTCATAACACAGTTTTCTTCCAATGTGGTACACACAAAAAAATGTCCCGGGCTCACAACCATGTTTAAACAATACATTTTAAAATGTGGTCTTCAAAGATGGGACAGAGTAATTCCCACTTTAAAACTCATGCAGGAATATGTTGTCCTGTGTGAATCCTGTCAGTGGGGACAAGTTCATATGAAAAGGATTGCCAGCCGTAAGCACTAACTGCTGCGAAGGGTTGCACGTGTATGTTATGATCTGGCATTCAACTTGTACTGTGCAGGTATTTTTAGGCCTGAATTGGAACTTAATGTAATACTTTTTAAAGGGTCTGCCCCATGGGGGGAACCTTTATGTTTCTGGGTTGTCTGTCCATCTGGATGTGCACATTCTTGTCACCACGATATCTACAGAATGCCTCCATGTATTTTGCTCAAATTTGGCAGTATGCTTATCTTACCTGACAACATGAAAGAATTAGATTTTGGTGTCCCCATGACCAAATTTGAGCAAATAGCAGATCCTTCAGTCAATGCTTTGTGGTATGTCTAGTATTGGAATTTAATATAATACCTTTTTTGGTGTTTGAAGGAGATATGTCCATGGAGGAGCTGGTAAAAAAGTATGCTGGAGCCTATGATAGTGACTTTGAAGCTCAGTTGTCAGATGCGAGTGGGGACACAGAGCTTGACAGTGACGATGATGAAGAGGAGGAGGAAACTGAAGGTGGGATACAGCATTTACAAAATGCATTGAAGTCATGGAGGATGTGTTCACTTGAAATGATATGCCAACTTTGCATTTTCTCAACATGGAAATATACAAGCATGTATGCAAAAGTTAGAAAACATTGAAATCCTGGTTAAAAGGGTTATTGAGTAAACATTTCTCTTTCCTGTGTGTCTGTCTCCAGTAGTTTGCTTACCATGAGCTCACAGCCATGATGAGATATCTTTTCATCTGTGCAGTTTTACATATATGGAAAATAAAATAAAGGCAGGCCTGAAGTGTGGGTCATGTCAGAGGAATCAGATCTTTTTGTTTTAAATATACAGACATGGTACAAAATGAAAGTTCATAGAAATGGAGAAGATAACTGTACGGCTCCAACATATCAACAGCTAAAATGAGTATGGTTTGGTTAAATTGGTTCCTGTTGTACTGCTGTGCAGCTGAATAGTGATACATGCATACTTTAAAGACGTAGTTGTGCTTTCTCAGAATCTGAAGAGGAAGAGGAGGAGGAGGAAGAAGATAATGATGAAGGTGAAGTTGGAATGGAGTATCTAATACATCCAGAGAATGAAGAACAACCAACTACAGCAGGGGTGAGCACCTTGTTATAATGTGCTAGGAAAAAAAAACAAACAAATATACTTCCAGTTAGTGGGATGTTAGAAAAATATGTCCAAGGAATGAAAAGCAAATGTTGATATTAATGTTCTTTCATTGGTCTGTTCATAACCAGTTAATTGTCCTGAAATCTCGGTGCAAGGTGCAAGAAAAGGTGGAAAATATTGTGGCGAGGCTAGAGTCATTTGCATGCCTTGTCCATGGCATGAACAATGCTAGAGGATCTCGCAGAGTAAAGCCTGGTACTTATGCTTTAGGCGCTAGATCAAGTGGTGCCTGAATACCTCGCCAGGAATATTAAAAACTATAAATTGACCTTATTTCACTGTAATTATTGTATTCATGTTACTGATACTTAAAGCTTCAGTGCATGTGCTCGACTGCAAATCTGAATCATTTTGTACATAAAAATAAATACATCTACAGTTGTTGCATTTTTTTAAAATTAAAGCAGCAGAATTATCTTGTCATTTGTGAGGAATTTGTTGAATAGTGGCAAAATATATATCTTCTTATCACAGGGTAGCAAAGGTCCTAGTCGAGAAATCACAGACATAGCTGCCACAGCTGAAAGTCTACAGCCAACAGGGTATACATTGGAAACTACACAGGTAAGGCCTGGTATTGAATTGCCAGTAGCGATATCAAAAAAGAGAGAAAATTAATGTAATGGACCACCAAATGTAAAACATACATTGTTTCATTTCACACCTCCTGTTCTATGAAGGAAAGCGAGAGTTGAGTCGTCTGCATGTCTTCTCCATGGCATGAACGGTGCTAGAGGATCTCGCAGAGCAAAGCCTGGGACTTATGCTCTGGGTACTAGATAAAGTGGTACCTAGATACCTCACCGGGAACAAATTGTGTGGAATACTTGTCAAGTTTGCATCAACAGCTTTACTGATCAGTTTAATTTGGAAAACTAAATTTATAACATGGGTGCTAATCGTAGTAAGTCATTCGATTGTTACAACAACAGCTTGAATTACATTTTTACATTGTTTATAATCAAGAAGATTCCTCAAAGAAGACAGTTACTTTAAGAGATTTGTCATTGATCAGCAGTCACAAATATTAACAAAATTGACAGATCCATTAGAAATATGATTATCCTGGAATTTTGTTCAGCTTTACACATAAAGGTTTACACCGACAGCTGTCTTGGATATACTGAGGGAATGGTGCTGCGAAGGTTAGCAATAGGATGCATTGTGTGTAACTATGCAGGAAAATTTTGGCAAGTGACACTGAGAGAGATTTCGTGTGAGGGGGGGAAAAAAAATACAAGGGCTTCTTACATGTGGGTTAACAGGTGACTAATGTGTATTGTGCTTTGTTAACAGGTTAAAACAACAGTGCCATTCTTGCTGAAGCACAAGCTGAGGGAGTACCAACATGTAGGCCTGGATTGGCTAGCAACACTGTATGAGCGCAAACTGAATGGCATTCTAGCAGATGAAATGGGCTTGGGCAAGACCATACAGACCATTGCCTTGCTGGCCCACTTGGCCTGCGAACAGGGCATGTGGGGGCCACATTTGATTGTTGTACCCACAAGTGTCATGCTGAACTGGGAAATGGAATTCAAGAAGTGGTGTCCAGCATTTAAAATCCTCACATACTATGGCAATCAGAAAGAGAGAAAGCAGAAGCGGCAGGTGAGGGCTCTTTTGTTTGTTAGAGTGAAATACTTAGCCACAGATGCAGTGGTTTTGAAACGATTGATCAGATGTATCTAGTTGATGAATGTTTGCGTAGCTTAAACAGTTTGTCCAAGGAGTCAATTTTAGCAAATAGTTAACATACTGTATTAGGTCCAATTGAAACAAATGAGGTAGAAGCTTTCAAAGCAGTGGACAATGTTTGGGTCAATAACATGACAGGAAATTCAGACACAGTGCCACATACTTTGCCAGCTGAGAGCTTCCTCTGCAGCCTTGATTACATGTGTGTGTCTGTACAGCTTGAACTTGTTTCTTGGGTGCTCCCAGCCTAAGGATAAATGAAAGGAAATCTCTCACCTTCATGCAGTAGTTACAGTGAATTAAACTTTGTATGTTTCAGGGCTGGACAAAAACTAATGCCTTCCATGTATGCATCACTTCATACAAATTAGTCATACAAGACCACCAGTCTTTCAGGAGGAAGAAGTGGAAATACTTTATCCTTGACGAGGTTTGCCACTACTTTGACACACAGTATTTAAACTTATTTCAATACATTATAAAAGAAAAAAATGAATAATTGATAAATGAAAAAAAGGAAGGGTAAAATCCAGACATTAAAATGTTTCCAGATTTGACTAGTGCCATATTGTGATCACCCTCATTATGCCCCCTTCCTACTGGAGGAGGGGCATAGAGAAGTCGCTTTTCCGCTTTTGTGCCCATGCGCGTGTGCGTCCTCCATTCACGTCTGGGCTAAAAATTGGCTTTTCCTTCCACTTCAAATAATGCAACTTGACACACAGGTCCATGTGGACAAAGGATGTGGCATGTACCAAAAGTAGGTCACTGGGTCAAGTATCTAGGTCGCAGTGACATTCTTGTAAACTCTTGTCTGGACTATAATTCCTTTACTATTTAACTTATTGTCATGAAACTTCATACACCTATATATCTTGACCTAAAGATGTGTCCTGAAACAAAACTAGGTCACTGATACAATCATGTAAAACTACACTACTCTTCATGTCAGGGCTGTAATTTTGTTGTCTGCCTTAGAATCATGAAATTTTACTCACCTGTGTATTTGGATGCGTGTGTGTTTCATGATGCATAAAAGTAGGTCACTAAGTCAGGTAGCTGGGTCACTGTGACATATCCTTGTGAATTCATGTCCAGGGTGTAATTCCTTTAATCTTAAACTTAGTATCGTGAAATTTCACACATGCACATATCTTGACCCAAAAGTGTGGCATGAAGAAAAACTAGGTGAAATATCTGGGTCACTGGTATATCCTTGTAAAACCATGTCTGGACTGTTATTCTTTACTCATTGAGTCAGTTTCATGAAACTTCATACACACACATATCTTGACCAAAAGGTGTGTCATGGTGAGGCCTTAATATAAAACTACAATACAGGTGTTCATGTCCGGGCTATAATGTGCTTGTCCTCCTACTCAGATTAATAAAACTTTAAGCACAGGTGCATCTGTATGAAGGTTGTGCCATGCAACAAAAATAGGTCACTAGGTCAAATATTTGGGTCACTGGTATAGGTTGGTAAAATTCAATTCCATTGCTCATAAAGTTAGCTTCATGACACTTCATACACACACCTTGACCCACAGGTTTGTCATGTAACAAAAGTAGGTCACTAGGTCAAGGATCATGCGTCCTTGCATCTGTCCGTCCACTATTTATCTTTGGGCTGTGATTCACTTGTCCTTCAACTAAGATTAATGTTAATCTTACACACAGGTGCATTTTCGCACAAAGGTGTGTTATTTAGCAAAGGTAGGTCACTAAGTCAAATATCTGGGTTACAGTGACATATTCTGATAAAAACATGTCTGGGCTATAATTACTTATTATTCAACTTAGTTTAATGAAACTTCACGTACACATGTATTTTGACCTAAATTTGTGTTATGAAACAAAATTAGGTCACTGTTAAGTATCTCGGTCACAGGGATAGCTTATATCTATTGACTACAGTCATTCCAGAATGAGATTTGTGATTAGCAAGGTAAAAAATGAGGTGAGGGTGGCATGGATCCAACAATGCCTGATTGCGTTTTAATCTTTTTATCTGATGTGACAAACAATGTGTTTGGTAAAATACCCTCTAGATTTTCTTGCAGTGGTTGACTTGTTATGCTGAATGATCACCTTCTTTCCAGGCTCAAAACATCAAAAATTTCAAGTCACAACGTTGGCAGACATTGCTTAACTTCAGTAGCATGCGTCGACTGCTTCTGACAGGGACACCACTACAGAATAGTCTAATGGAACTCTGGTCTCTGATGCACTTTCTTATGCCCCATGTGTTCTCATCTCATCGGGAATTCAAGGAATGGTTTGCAAATCCACTCTCCGGTATGATTGAGGGCAGCAGAGAATACAACGAGAATCTCATCAAAAGATTACACAAGGTGAACCTTAGAGATGTTCGATTTCAAATATTTCTATTTGTAATTTATGTTTGAAACTGGTAAAACTACAGAGAGCAATGTGCAGCTGTGTGCTTTATGGTCTGGGTAATGTTGCAGTGAATGTATTAGTGTAGACCATGCTCTTGCTAACACGATTAGACTGAGAGAGAGAAATGTCAAGAAAAGGGGGAAAAAAGGTTTGACTGTGAAAACTGAATTATAGCACTGTTGAGACTAAATCACTGACATACAGTTTTCTGTGTGTATGCCAGATCAAGCGTCTCAAAGAAAAAAATTCTGATAATTTGATCCTCTGACATATCCTATGATATGCCAGACTACACATCAGGCACAATATATTGGTTAAAAGATTGCTGCTTTATGTAAATGTATAATTGTTGCGTATACACTCTGTTAACATTTTGTTTGCTTTATTTTACAAAGGTGCTACGACCATTTCTGCTGCGACGGTTGAAGCAGGATGTGGAGAAACAGATGCCAAAGAAGTATGAACATGTGGTTATGTGCCACCTGTCTAAGAGGCAGCGCTTCCTGTATGATGATTTCATGTCACAAGCTGCGTAAGTGCTTACCTATTCTGACCTTCCCCCACATATAAAGACTCCGCTGTTGTTTTGAATATCATGTAAACATATAGTACAGGTTAAAAACAACTTCATCTGTGTGTTTGTTATGTCTAATGTGAGAGGGATGATGGGCAAGTACATGTAGGTTCTAACACCTTGCCTCAAGCATTTTTGAAAATGATGAGGGTCAAGATATGATACCCTGGCTTTCAGGTATTACTTGGTCATAGTTGACACAACGAGGATCATGTTTAATGAACATGCATGACTTGTAATCATTAGTGGTACTTTTCACTTGCTTTGATTTTGGGAGTGTGATATGCTGTATGTGTGATAGGAATACTTCATAAAATGGGCTTGGATTATGATTTCAGGACAAAAGAGACGCTGGCCAGTGGCCACTTCATGAGTGTCATCAACATACTGATGCAGCTGCGTAAAGTGTGCAATCATCCCAATTTGTTTGATCCTCGCCCAATTGTGTCACCATTCCAAATGGAAGGCATATGCTACCATACTGCTTCTATAGTGCTGCGAGCCCTGGAGGCTAATCCCTTGGAGGTATGTACCTTTAAGGGTGGTTTAATGTAGTCAGTAGGAACTTTGGTTGAAAACATAAAGCACTGACAGAACTGGACTTAAAAAATCTATTCCCAAAATTGGAAATACAAGTTTCTGTCATATTTCAGCCATTTACACATTTCTTGGGTCTAAATTCAAGATATGTCATTAAACTAATTTGGTAATGGTCAAAGGGGTCCATAGCTGGGATTTTCAAAATTGCATGAACATATTTTAGCACAGTCAATTTTAAAGGTATATTTGTCATCATAGTATTATTGACTCCTAATAGAAAGTAGTTTTGCAGGTAATTACGTGAATTTTGCAGGTTAATATACATTAGAAATTTTTGTTGGCTGCTTAACTTATTTTTTAAAGAAGTGAATAAAAGGATGCAATTTTGAGTCGGATGTGGAGTATGAAAGCTTAATACATTTGCATATGCATTATGTTGTTCTTGTTATTTGTTTGCTTGCAGGATATAGAATTACCTAGTCTGTACCCGTGTCTGGCTGACCTGGAGCTGTTCCTGCCTGCATTTGCTGCTCATAGAGTGAAGAAACTGCAGACACCACGTCAACTCATTGTAGAAATTGATAGTCAGCCAGTGCCGCCTCCAAGGCCTAAACGTATTGCCAATCCGAAACCACTGATTTTCCGAAGTATCTCTCCAATGACACAGGTAACTTGTAGGCAGGAAAAGTGAGCACTCCGCTAATAGTGGCAAGTTTTCACATTGTTGATAGATCAATATGTCTGGTTGAGAATGCTGCAGGTAGTGGGATGTGTTCGGCATTGTCAAATTAGCCCTCGCAAATTTCTGCCAGATCAGTTTTGAACACAGAATGCTAAAATAAGTCCCCCCCCCCCCCCCCCCCCCATGAAGAATCTGAGTGTGTACATAGTGCATGGGGAAACCTAATTCATAATAATTTTTTAAAAAAAATTTTGGCCATAAGAACTGCAAAACCACTGAAGATTTGTATCTTGGATAAAATGTGCAAACCAAATTGATGAACTTTAGTACTTGCATACCTGTCTTCTGCTTTTCCATCAAGCCAGACAGTGAGTTGAACAGGATACAATGTGGGCCCATGTCCAAAAAGTCGTGTACTGCACTAGGACGTGGTTTTGAGTTGTAGATTTGCAGTTGAATAACTACAAGTCTGCCTTATGGAGCTCATTATCTTGATATAAGAGTATCAAATCTGGGGACCAAAATCGTCCATTTTCAATTTTTTTTTTTTTTTTTTTTTTTCTGTTGAAAAATTTATGGATTATGACTATTGGTAAGATGCAATTTTAAATAAAAGGTCTGGGTTTGTATGTATGTACATGTGTAAATAAAGCCCCGGCATATTTACAGTGTAACATGATGCAGAGGACAAAGAATCTGTGTTCTGTAATGAAAAGTTGTAGTTTTAACAGTGTAATATGATGCAGACTAGAAAGAATCTGTGTTCAATAGTGAAAAATTGCAGTTTTAATCTGAAATTGTTCCCTGAGATCAAAATTCTTTGAAAGTGCATAGATTGTAGTAGTGAATTATATACATATGGATTTTTTTTTTGTCTGTTGCATTATTTTAATAAACTAATTGGCAATGTTTAACTGAGCCACTGTATTCTTTAGATCAACAAAAATTGATTACTGTACAGTCCATCCAAAATAGTGATTTGAGGATAATGTTGAGACCAGAGTCGTCTACATACCTTCGCAGTAGGATGCTGGATGCTGAAGGATCTCATATAATGAAGTCTAGAGACTAATGCTCTGTGCTCCAAACCAGTGCAGTTACAGACACCAATCCCAGCAACAATAGAATACTTGTGCATATGTTTGGCAAAGCAAATGACCAGTTCATTTGTCCTGCAACTTATTTTGTGGAAACAACTTGACATTGAGACCAATGTACATGGAAGTCAAAGTCTGGCTGTGATGCCGCACTTGAACAATAACGCTGCTTTGTGTTACAGGTTTTTGCATTTTGAAATGCTGCTTCCCCTGCACACCATTGTCTCTACTATTAATTAGTTTTTAAATAAAGCTTTAAATGCGCTCTTGCTTTTTATGTTGATATCTAAAATGCCAAGTCTGACAGAATTGTTTTTGCTTTTATAAGCATATGATGTTTTGCTGCTTTAAACTTGACACCAAAGATACCAGATCTACCTTTTTGACAACCATTTGTATCTTTTAATGGTGACGGTTTTATTTGCTATTGAGAATATCCATGGGTCTGCAATAGGCCTATGTATTTGTACCATTGAAGGGTTCCGGGCGTTCATCCCCATTTGCACCTGTTCAGCAGAGGGTCAGTTCACCCGTTCCAGCCAAGTCTCCAGTCAGTCGATCTCCTTCAGTCACCCCAGCTTCCACAGGTAAATATCCTCGACAGTATTGCTGTTTTTATCAGCCATTATAAAAACAAATGGCTCTGCCAGGTTAAAATCACACCTTTGTACATCTTAACAAACCATGTTGGCAGTACAGGAACATTTTGTTTGTCTTCAGGAAATTTAATGTCAGAATAGTTGGGGGAGGGAACAGTGTGCAACAGAAATATATAAAGTTGTAGAGAGCATACCTTTGTATAGGATAACGGTGCATGTAATGCAGAATGTCAAGTTAGTGAGTGTAAGGCAATACACAATTAATTGTGAGCTTCTAATGCACCACTGCCTCAGTTTTTAGCTGGGCTACAATATATTCTGAAAAATTCATAGAAATAAAAAACAAAAATCTGGCTGACTAGTTGTCCGTTTCTGCCGCCTTAGTTTTTTCCCCTGAGTAAAAATGAATTCTGGCCTTTTACACAGTGCAGTCCTAAATATAGTATTAGAACATGAATATACATAATTACACCCAGCTCAGTGTTCATAAGTAAATGAAATGATGCAAAACATACTTCTGAATCTTTGAAGAAGTTTGATAAGCAAAGACAAAACTGATCACATTCACAGTGATTCCCGTATTTGCATAATAGATCTCTGTGTGACATTTGCTGGGTGGTGTTCCCTGAATAGCGTCTTGAGTGCTGCAATAACATTTAATTTATGACAATACAATTTAAAAGTGGAGGGGGGGGGAGGGAGGGCAATAAACTGTGCATAATCCTTTCCAACATTTGTATCAAGTATCTTGTGCCATTTGTGCCTTGTACTCAAAATGTTGTCAACATTAGCATTTGAAATGTGAGTCATATGAGATCTCGTTGCAAGATCTGATTTGTGAAGTTCCCATTGGTCCAAGATGGCATGGTACTGGTAGCAACACAAACATACAGTTGCATAGAATGGTAAACTTTGCATCAATTGTTCCTCGGTGGCGTCTTGTTGCTGTGTAATCTATGTTCCACGATGTTAATCTCAGTGACTATGGTGTTTGCTTCCACTTAACATACCATCATCAAAGACTGGAGTGTTATTTTGGTGTCGGGAGCTGAGACCCTCAGAGAAATTTTTAAGGACTTCCAAGCTGGCACGTCTGGTTCTCGAATCCATCCCAGTAGGCAGGGACAAAATAAATCATGATTCCATTATGGAGGATGCCATTGTTTTAGCGGCGATGCCATTTTGCTGTTTTATGAGATATTTTGTCCAGGATTTTTCCCGAGACTGATAGCACGTGAAGCAAAGAAACTACCAAAGTGTGACAGGAGTACGCTATACACCTGACCTCTTTAGCCTTTGTGTTTACACAGTAAACCTGTTTTTTTTTTTTTTTTGGTTGAACATACTAGCATGTGCAGATTGTCCACCCTAACAGCTGTTCATTGATATACTGAAAAGTTGTAGTTTTAACAGTGTAACATGATGCAGACTGCAAAGAATCTGTGTTCTATAGTGAAAAATTGCAGTTTAAATCTGAAATGGTTCCCTGAGATCAAAATTCTTTGAAAGTGCATAGATTGTAGTAGTGAATATATACATATGGATTTTTTTTTTTTGTCAGTGGCATTATCCTAATAAACTAATTGGCAATGTTTAACTGAGCCACTGTATTCTTTAGATCAACAAAAATTGATTGCTGTACAGTCCATCTAAAATTATAGTGATTTGAGGATAATGTTGAGACCAGAGTCGTCTACATACCTTCGCAGTAGGATGCTGGATGCTGAAGGATCTCATATAATGAAGTCTAGAGACTAATGCTCTGTGCTCCAAACCAGTGCAGTTACAGACACCAATCCCAGCAACAATAGAATACTTGTGCATATGTTTGGCAAACCAATGTACATAGAAGTCAAAGTCTGGCTGTGAGGCTGCGCTTGAACAATAGTTTAAGAGGCGATGTCATTTGGCTGTTTTATGAGATATTTTGTCCAGGATTTTTCTGAGACTGATACCAGGTGAAGCAAAGAGACAACCAAAGTGTGACAGGAGTGCCTGGCACATCTGACCTCTTTAGCCTTTGTGTTTACACTGTAAACCTGTCTTAGTCTCTTTGGTTGAACACATTAGCATGTGCAGATTGTCCACCCTAACAGGTGTTCATTGACATTTAAAATTAAAGATCTGGTTTGAAATTATGTTTGATAATCAAGCCTGTTTCTTGAGGACCTGGAGTATACCTGTGAAACTTATACACGTGAAACTTCAATTATTCTCACTTCCAACATTTGGTTTAATGCACCTCACATCTGATGGCCTGCATGGTATACATCCATGAGAAATTAAATCAATGCCTTTTACATGCAAGTTCAGCATCCTTTCAAAATACACCAGTGGGACACAAGGAACTCTTGAAAACTTGAATTAATAGTAGATTCTGTACCGCAGCACCAATTTCAGAGTGTCAGAATGCTTGTTTCCAAAAAGCTTCAAATTTCTTTCTCATGCAAATCTAGAAGACCTGCAACGGACATTTCCATTTCTCTTGCATTGTTTCAGCATATTTGAATCATTGTTTCATACATAAAGAAATTATTTAAGATTTCATTTTCTGGAACCAGTAACTGTGATTTATGCAGATGCTTAAAGCACAGTTGCAGAATATGGAATATTTGCAAGTAATTTATTATCATGTGCCATTTACTTTAATTGTTATAGTTTAAAAAAAGAAAAAAAAAAACGCCTGCCCTCATCAATATCTGATTTTTACCTCAGCTGACTTGTCAGTCAGCTGGGGTTTTTTGAGGGTCCGTCGTCCGTCGTCCACAATTCACATTTTCGACTTCTTCTCCAAAACCGTCAGCCAGATTCACTTTAAACTTGGTGGAGATGTGCCTTGGGTGGGCCTCTACCAAGTTTGTTCAATTGGTCACGGTCCAGTGATTTTTGGATCATAATGAATTTTTTTGTTCTTTTTTGGGTAAATCTTAAAAAATCTTCTTCTCCGAAACCGCTTACCCGATTGCTTTGATATCACACAGGAACACTCCCTGGGACTCCTAGTTGTTAATTTGTTCACCAGGTGGCGCTGCAATTTTTTCCTAATTTTTTATGAATTTTTGTGTGTTATAGCTATTTTCGACTTCTTCTCCAGAATCGTCACTCAGATTAAGCTGAAACATGGTGGATATGTTCCTTGTAAAAGGGTCAAACAAAGTTGTTCACTATGTGGGAATGCTGCGGATTCCTGATTTTTAACGATTTTTTCAATTCGGGTACTTGTCGGTCAATGCAGCTTTCCTATTGATTACTATGGAAGTCAATGGGCATTCTAATGCTAATTTACATTTTCGACTTCTCCAAAACCGTCATGCAGATTAACTTCAAACTTGGTGGCAATGTACCTTGGGTGGGTGTCTACCAGGTTTGTTCCAATGAATTTGGATTTTTTTATGATTTTTTTTTCAAAAATCTTTACAAAAGTTTTAATAGGAAAGTTTAACATGGGAATTTCTTGTAATGGTCATAACTTTAATAATATTGACCAGATTTACTTCAAACTTGGTGGGGATGTGCCTTGGGTGGATCTCTACCAAGTGTGCTCAAATGGTCATGCTCTATTGATTTTTGGATTTTTTATGAATTTGTTTGTTCTTTTTTGTGGCAAACCTTCAAAATTCTTCTCCTCTGAAACTGCTCACCCAATTGCTTTGATATCGTACATAGACATTCCCGGGGACACCTAGTTCCCAATTTGTTCACCAGGTGGCGCTGCAATTTTTTTATGAATTTTTTGTATGGTTTTGCTATTTTTCATTTGTTTTCAGAACGGTCCCTCAGATTAAGCTGAAATGTGATGGATATGTTGTTGTGGAAGGGTCAAACAGTTGTTTAGTGGGTGGCACTGCTTTGGATTCCTGATTTTTAAGGATTTTCAATTACGGTATTTACCAGTCAGTGGAGCTTTCCTATTGATTACTATGTAAGTCAATGGGCATTCTAATGCTAATTCACAGGACAACTGACACAAAATTCACTGTTTACTTGATAACTCGAGATCTGTTTTGAGTTAGCTACACATGTTAATTATTCTGTATGAAGGTCATGCTGAGACAGTACATGAATGACCTTGACCTCGTTTGTGGGGTCACAGTGCAACATACATGAATTTTGCTCTGCATTATAACTTGAGAACTACTTGAACTTTGATGTTGCATATGTAAGTGTCTTCTATAAAGTTCAGACTTGCTCAGAACATGGTGTCCTTGATCCTTTCCCAAGTTCATAGAGCTGCAAGTGTGATGAATGTTAAGATCAGCTGAGGCACGGGCTGTTCACACAGCCCACTTGTTTGAGTTGCAAGAGATCCTCCGACCCATCAGTTGAAAAAAAAAGGTTCATGGAAAACTGACAATTAATTTTGTATGGCCTAAGTCTGTACATTTTGAGTAAACAGTTTAGAAGTACAACTGTTGTTAAGTCAAAGTGGTTCTTTGTGATTTAAACACCTTTTGTTTAGTCTCCATGAAACATGCCATTGAGCCATTAAAAGAAGGTAACCGATGTGTATGATGACTTTTTGAGCTTTATGTATATCAGTATTCTATGAACAGCTTAGTTATGTTTACTCTGCCTTGTAGTTCCAGTGCGAATAGCTACACCTCCTGTAGCAACCACCCCCACACCAACAGCTGTTGCCACAACTGCACCAGCACAACTTCCTGCCTACAAGCCTGTTGTTCAGGCCAAAGTGCTGCAACCAACTCAAAGTAAGCACTAAATTTCTTGTCTGTTTGTGCCTTTTGAAAGAGAAGATGATAAAATGTCCAGGCCCAGTATGCCTCTTGTGACAAAGACCCAGTTTTTCACTGACAAATCTTAAATTGTTGCTGCAGTTCGAAGGTTTGTTCTGAAAGCTTTTATATTGTGAGGGCTGACCAGTGTAAGGTAGAAACGAACTTTCTGATACTTTTTAAGCATGAGAACTACTGCTGTGGTTTCTTGGCCAGGTATTTGGTCCCTTTTTTCTATGCTTCATGTTAATCTCACAGTTAAAAAAATATTTGTTGCCTTTTGCACATCAAGTCTGGTCTCCTTGCATTATGAAAATGCAACATCAACTTTGTAGTAACTCCAGTTGTGACACCAACAACTACAGTACAGGCTGCCACCACGGTGGCAGCTCCGCTGACACAACAAGTCATCACTTCTCAGCCAATTACGGTACAGATACATCATACGCAACAGGGCACCAGACTGATGATTCCGTCAGGACATCTGTCACAATTACCAGGTAAGCAAACACTATCAAGTGGATTAATGAATAGAGGTCCTCAGTTTTCTGTTGCATATTATATTACACAATACTGTTCACTAGTTCTGAACTGCAAACTTCATGAAAATTGACATGCTTGCAGTGGCACATCTGTAAATGTTCATACATAATGAAGTAGCACCCTTGATGATTACCAGACTGTTGTCAAGCCATTGATATTTGAAATCCATTTTATTTTCCTTCAAGCATTACTTTCAATACCAGCGATGCATAATAAAATGCAATTTTCTTAGCATTGATGGTGCTCAGATATCTTATCAACATTTATGGAAAATTTGAAAATCTATATCACAGCCTGGAATGTCTGGCGTTACGAGACTATTGTGGTAAATTTGAGTACATAGTAAAACAAAAGCCTACTTTATAGGACAAATGAAGCAGTGTAATTTGATTTAGCTGCAGGGTTCATCCAAATAGTGCAGACATCAACAGGCCAACAAATCATCGCCACCACGCAACCGCCAACCCAACCACAGACTGTAGTGCAGCAGGTTGCCCCGCTCCAGCAGCAGCTGACACAGACCGGTCAGTGCTCTGAAAGAAAGGCTGTCTTAACTCTTTCAGTGCCACATTTTTGGACTGAGTCGACAGCTTTCCTCAGCAAACCGAAGCTCATTGAGGAAAGCTGTTGACCCGCACAATTATATTCTGTCTGACTACAGACATGCTGGTACTCTTTTTGTAAGAAAAAATGAATCTAGTACCCTTATTTTAAGTCAAATAATTTTGTTTCACTTTTTTCTTTGAGTAGTACGACTTGAGTTGCAGTTGGCACTGAAAGAGTTCAGGCATATTTGATGAGCAATTTGAAAGAAAGGCAAGCCCTGTGTATGTCTTTCTTGGTAGAACTCTTGGTACTCATCAGCACGTTATCTGATGAATATTGCAATATTACAGATTACTTGATCGAAGTAGCTATTACAGATTGTGGCTTCAATTAACATGAGAAGAACATATATTTATTTTTGCTGTAGCTTGAAGACAATCTGTCTTATTGGGCAAGTCAAAATTTTTTGTAAAACTTGGTTCATGTAAGTCCGTGTATCTTTTATTCGCAAATTCAAGGTGTAATTTTTGTGATATTTGCTTCACATTTTGTTGAAGGTTAGCTTGTCAATAATTATTGTAACTAGGTTATTTGACCCATCAGTCGATTAAATGAGTAAAAACACTGAAGAAACTACCAAGTTTCTCACATTTTGTTGCTTCATAAAATTGATGATGTTAGGTTTAGTCTTGAGGAAACCCTTGATCCTTTATGAAGCAGACTGAAATATCCATCCTTTTGTGGGTAACTTCGATTTTCTATAATTGTAGCAACAGTTATCAATGGACCAGTTGCGTCGTCATCTACAACTGCTGCTGTGACTGTGGCCTCGGCCACTGCAGGCATGGTTGCCAGCTCTAGTTCTACAGCTGCTGTGCCTTCTACCCCATCAACAGCAACGGTAGTAGCCATCACATCACCTCATGCAGCAAAGGGGGTTGTGACATCTTCCCAGATCTCCAAACCAATCGTGCATCTTCCAGTGTCTTCTACTGCCCAAGTCTCCAAGCCTGTAATGCGTGTGTCCCCTCTGGCTACACCAATTACAGCTTCTCAATCGTCAGCAGTTCCCAGTGTTACTGCTACTGCATTTACTGCAGGTCAGTGTAGATTATTTGTACCCATAAATCTGAAAATTTAGGAAAGGGGCCAGTAAAAGTGTTGAGACAAATCATGACAAGATATTTTTACATGCGGCAAAATCAACATTTTCATATCAGCTTGAGTATTTATTTGTAATGACCGTCAGGACTTTTCATGAAGAATAAATAATAATGTGAGGATGTTTCTTCATTTGTCATTGGAAGGCTTTTTTTGATAAAACACAAATCATTAGCTCTGCTGACCAAAGGTTGCAGAGCTTATAGCATCACTCACGTCCGTCCGTCAACTTTTGGCTTGTGAGCGCGATAACTTAAAAAGTTTTGATGTTAGCCCAATATAGTTTTCAGGACTTACAGGGTGTATGAAAATCTAGGTTCCTTTCAATATGATGGGGCCACTTGCAGTATTATGTAATATAGGGGTCAACTGTGAAAATCTTGTGAACACTGTAGCATCTTTAATTTTTGGCGGATCTTCACCAAATTGGGTGGGGTTGTAGGGAGTTCACAGTTTAAGCTGCTTGTGATACTAGTGGCACCACCTATAATTTGACAGGAATTATGAGCCAAAATGTGTTATGACATGTAAAAATTCCATATTTGGAAAAGTAATTGGATTAGACTTACCAAATTTATAGGATGTATAGACCATGGTCAAAGGTAGAATGTTATGTAATATCAGCCACCTTGGCCTATTTTTGTGAGGTCACCATGCCTGTAAAGTTGAAAGGTGATTTTGTATTGGCAGGGTGTAGCTTGGACATCAATGGCAAGGAGATTGAAGCCTCCAGATCAAAATTGCACTTGAGTACATAATACATAAAACTGGACTTGGTGGTTTTGGGGTCACTGTGACCCAGTAATTATGGAGTTTGTTGCTTGTCCAAGTTGATTGTTTTTCGTCAATAACTCGAAAAGTAATTATCTGATTTGAACAAACACGCTATATATGAAAAGCTGTATGTGGGGTACATATTTAAAAGTTTTTTTTATCCAAGTTGAAGGTCAAGGTAAAATGGCCAGTTTGAATATAGGGGTAATTTTATGAATGCTCTGCACCCCAGAATTCTTGAGATAGGGCCATATAACGTTTAGAAGTTGTGACCGCAGTACTGTCCACATATGTCAAGTTAGCCCAATATAACTTTCAGGACGTATTATGCAATATAGGGGTCAAAATATAACCCTCCAGCATCTTGAATTTGTGGCACATCTTCACCAAATTTGATGGAATTGTGGGGGAGGTCAAAGTCTTAAGTTGTTGATGATACTCGTGGCGCAACCTATAATTTTATGGAAATTATGGAATTTTATATCTTATGAGCCACACTGTATTTTAAGATATAAAATTCCATATGTCAAAAAGTAATTGGATTAGACTTGCCAAATTTATAGGATATACAGACAATGTCCAAAGCTATAATTGTATGTAATGTCAATGACCTTGACTTACTTTTGTGAGGTCACCATGCCTGTAAAGTTGAAAGAGGTGATTTTTATAGTGGCAGGGTGTAGCTTGGACTTAATGGCAATGTCAGCACACCACCAGGCTGGCTGATGGGCTTCTTGTATTACATAATGTGGGTGTCCTTGACAGTTATCTTCTGTCCCAAGGGTCACTGAGAATATAAAGTTAAGGATTAACTCATTGTATTTTTGGCACATGCAACAATATTCATCACGCGGAGTTGCACAAATAAGCTATGATTACATGTGGAGTGAAATGCCATCTGGTGGACAATTTTTACATTAAATGTACATAAACTTTATATGTTCAGAAGCCATTTGAGGACTCGCAAATTTGAAATGAACAGGTGCAGTATAGCCATGATGCCAGCAGAGCATTATGCCCATTGGCCTCTTGTTAGAGTGAGAGGTCATTCTGGACAGGGTAAAAATATGTTTTTGTTTTTTTAAGGTAAACCTACGGTAGTGACCAAAGCTATTACTGCAACTGCAGGGTCATCTCCAGCATCAACATCATTAATCTCCACATCATCTGCATCAACTGCTACAGCAACAACCATCACCACTAGAGCTGCTGTTGCCAAGACTGTTCAAGCCAAAGTGGAAGTTCCAAAAGAGAAATCACCTTTTTATCTGGTAAGTGTGCAGTTCATTGTATGACCATTGTGACTTTTTACCACATGCTTTAGTCCTGTTAGCCTCTGGGCTTGCAAGAAGCAAATTTTGGGTAGGATGGTAGGATTAAAAAAAAAAGACCCAAGTTTTTTCACAGGACTTCTTAATGTGCAATGTTCAAGGGCAATGTTGGAAGAAAAAGATGGCAGCAAAAATTATGAAGTGTAATCATGTACAATCACTCATCTTGATATTTCTTATCATTAATCAGGCTATTTTGTTGACACAGTAATAATAAATCAAGGATTGATATTTGGTATATTACTCAAAGAAACAGTCTTCAGGGTTAATGGCTCAATACTTGTGCCAGGACTACAAAGTGGCATTTCTATAACTCTTAATTCTTCTTACAGGAAAGTCTGCAAGCTAAGCGAGCGAAGAGGCGCAAAGACAAATTGGAAAGGCTAGCTAGGATGAACAAAAAGAACTGTGATGTAAAACCTGTGTATGGTCAGGACTTGTGTGATGCTGTAAATATTTTACATGATACGGAGCGTAATAAAAGTGATTTTGACCAGTGGAAGGGACTGGGCTTTGTACACTGTCACAATGTGCATCACTGTGGGAACAGGTACCACCCCAATGTGTTCTGGAGGCAAACAGAGGCACTGTGTAGACTTGTACATACACCAGAGGACTACCTCATGGAGCTTACAGACATCATTGAAAGGTAGTTATTCTAAATACATTTGCCTTAGGCTCTTTTTTTATCTGCTTGGCCAATAAGGAGAGAGGTCTTTACTATTGTACATGTGGTCACTTTGTGTTGAACTGTTTTTTTTTTTTTTTTCTGTATGTGTATGTACCAAATTTACATAAAACGTGACCCACATGTAGTTGGACAGGAGGATGTCCTACATTGCAAAAATTATGTGACGAAGCTAATTACCTGCTTTGCAGGTTGTGATGAAATTGTATATTTGAGTGTAATCATGAGGGATCACCCTCCTTTTATTAGCCAACACTGGCTCCATAAATACATGAAACAATGATAGTAAAGACTGTAATGAGCAAGACCATGCTACATGGTGCCTGGCAGTGGAAATCATTAGAATGACTAGTTGCTGCTTCTCGTTGCTTGTACAGTTATTGAAACGGTAAGGTGGTCGTGAGGTTTACTTGCTGTCAGCATTTTTAGCTCAGCTGACTTGTCAGGCAGTTGAGCGCACTGCTAGTTTACATTCTTTTACACCTACTTCAAAACCACTGACCAGATTCACTTCCATGCACCTTGGGTGGGACTGTGCCAAATATAAAATCAAATGGTCACATTCGGCTAACTTTTTAAAATTTTTAATGAATTTTGAATAAACTCTTTCAGTGCCAGGCAAGTCTTAAGTCGATCTACCTAAGTCAAACTAGTCTGAATCATCATTAGGATCCCAAATTCGTATGCCTCATAAAAAGGCCTTTTTTAGGTACCAGTATGCCTATAGTTCCAGACAGAATACCCCAGGTCAACAGCTTCTCTTGGTGAGCATTGCTCCAAATGCGTGCCAAGAAGAGCTGTTGACTCAGCCCAAAATTTAGCACTGAATGGGTTCAACTTGTTTTCATTTTTGCACTGATTCAGCAGATTTCATATTTTTGGCTTATATCTCTATAATGGTTTATCAAAGGCCCATGGTGACCCATAGACATTAATAGGAAACTACCGGTAATCTTGAAAGGCCAAACTGAATATATTGGTAATGGATGATCCTAGACTTGTAGTAACAATAAAACATCACTAGAAAAGTACTTTCATTTGGTGTAATTAATTTTGACCTTGTGACATTGAAAGGTCAAACTGAAGGTGAAAGTGATTTATTGGCTAGTGTATAGTTGATGGTGGGCCTTAGACCCAGTACGCCAGCATCGAGTGTACTCGCACAGCACGTCATTCCTTATTGCCACCAGTTTCAAGTAGACTCACAGTTTTGAAGTGGCTGATTAAAGGCCATCTCAAATTCCCGGTGTTGTTTATTTACATGAGGGCATGCACATTTTATTGTAGAGAAACATGAGTTCTTGCCAATGGCTATTTCGATTTTGCGTTAAAAATGAGTATTTTCCTTTTACGATGATTTAAATCAATGATCAGGCTGTTGTTTGTGACAATTTGAATGATGTAACTGCAAAACTGCAAAAATAGGGTGATTTCATCGTCGCGGTTATAATCTTTTTTTTTGTCTACCTGACATGTTCTTCGCATCATCAGAATGCTGAGAACCTTGTCTATTTTAAGAACAAAGCACTCCCATTGGCTGAAAGAAAAGCATTTAAGGGGAAACCCCCACCAACACTGCTTCTACATCAAACAAATACGTCATTATTTTAGTCGAAAACTACCAAAGACGATTCTCCGGAATATTCTATGTCAGTCAGGGTGCCGGAATCAATCACATGGTGTTCGCCATCCAATGAAATGCATCATTTTCTTACCGATGCTTCTTTTGGGAGTACTCGCTACCTCGTGTTATGAAGTCTGGCTTGGAAGATGGGCGACATTTGTATGAAGACAAGTGACCATTGCGGACAATTTATTATAGCAAGAAACAAAATTTAATGCTGTAAATTGGTCAGAATGATGACATACTACCAGTCTTTGCGTACAGTAGAGGAGAGGGTCCAATTAAGAGAGTAAAATACGCCAGCCGCAGGTAAACATGGCTCGGGTGAAAATGCTGCTGCCACGTTTTGATCATGTTGACAGTTTATCAGTGACGCCAATAAAATGCGTTTCTAGACTATTTGCTGCAGCAACATACAAACTTTACCACTATAATTTTATTACAGGAACCATCGTTTGTGAGGCTAACAAAGGAAAATCCACGGACAGGTACCCATGCAATTGTATCCACACAGGCTTGACCATTTTGATCAATTCGTGATCGAGATCGATAAATTCACTTTGTAAGGGTGTAGGGCACGAGTTCTTGTTTAAATTGACAAAGAAACCACATAGAAATGTAGAGAAGGTCCTACTCAACCAAAGTCATGTTGATCATTTTGCATGAATTGCAAAAATAAAAAAGTTGGGGCACTTTTACGCCAGGTTGTTGCACGTTGTGCAACAAAACAAAAAAATGCCCAGTGGCTGGCTGTGCCAGATCTCCAAACTGCTGGGAATGCTGGGAGTTAATAGGAAAGTCCCCATGGGGTTCCATTTGTTGCAGTGAAGTTCGTCCTTACAAGGTCCAACTGGAGGCCAAGCTGACTATTACACTTCATGACTGGGCTCTAACTCTCTTGGACTTATATCATCAGCTGAGCACAGATTTTTCTTTTTTTATTCTTTGTTCTTCTCTCCTTGGGTTTAGGAGACAAAAATTATTGCAAAGCTGCTTATTCGAGAGTGAGATACCCTTCAACCAAGACAGTTGCTTCAGTTTCAGGGGTAACTTGACAGAATACTTGTGACGAGTTCCTGCTATTACAGCAGTTGGTTAGAATCCACAGTTAGCATAAGGAGTGGTGTTACTGGGCATTTAAAAATGCAACGGATAAATTTTTCTCAACTTTGGTACAGGTCACTGTGACATACTTGCATGCAGAATAGGACTTTATTATTGCAATACCTTTCAAAAAAAAAAATTGAAGTGCTTGGATGGATTCTTTTCTAATTTGGTACAGGGATGTCATATTATGAGACAGAAAGATAAGCTGGTAAGATTTTCAGGTCACATGTGACCAGTTTTGTGGTTTTCGTGACTACATACTGTGGGCAGTCAATTTACAGATAAAGGTCGCAGTGGGAGGCATCCATCCCTATTGCTCTCTGGGTGTCACATGTAAGGTTAACCACATCAATGTGGCCAGCATGCAAAAGGTAGCCAGCAACTCGGGCTAAATTTCAAGGAGACTTGCATTACGTCCTAATGAGTTCTAGAAGACTGGTGACTTTTTGTGCAATGATCAAATACAACAGATACTACCTTGCCACAGTGGTACATGTACAAATAAATGGTAGGCTTTTAAAAAAGGGTGAAATATACTAACAAGCTTGAGAGCAATAATGTTTGTGTAGGTGAGTCTATTTCAGTGTTCCAAATGTTAAGTATCATTGTAACCCCCTCCTACCAGAGGAGGGGCATATATTAATTGCTTTTTTCCCCCCGTTCTGTCCGTCTGCTGGTCTTTGTCCGTGCTATAATTCACTTGCCCTTCAACTTAGATTAATGAAACTTCACACAAAGGTGCATGTGGACATAAAGGTGTGTCACAGGTCACTAGGTAAAGTATCTGGGTCACAGTGACATCCTTGTAAAATCGTGTCAGAGCTAAAATTCCTTTAATCTTAAACTTAGTTTCATCAAACTTTCCACATGCATATATCTTGACCCAAAGGTGTGCCATGAACTAAAACTAGGTCAAATATCTGGGTCACTGGTATATCCTGGTAAAATCATGTCCAGACTGCATTCCCTTAAATAGCCATTTAGTTTCATGAAACATCATAGACACGCATATCTTGACCCAAAGGTGTGTCGTGGAACATAAGTGGGTCTCTACCTCAAATATCTGGGTCGTGGTGAGGCCTTGTTCTTAAACTGCAATACTGTCTTTCATGTCCTGTAACCCTATAATTTGCTTGTCCTTTAACTCAGATTAATGAAACTTTACACACAGGTGCATCTGGACATAAAGGTTGTCATGCAACAAAAATAGATCACTAGGTCGAGTATCTGGGTGATGGTGATAGCCTATTTCTTACTGACTACAGTCATTCCAAAATGAGACCTGTGATTAGCAAGGCTATCATTGAGGCAAGGGGGCATGGATCCAGCAATCTTTGATTGCATTTTATTATTGTACTGAAAAATGGCATTTGAAATGTGACGTCTTGCCAAAGAATGTATATCATTTGAACATTGTGTCCTGCTGTTCAATTCTGAAGTGCAAGATACTACTGTCAATATATTTCTGTGTTTGATTTTGCAGATACACATTTGTAATTCCATCAGTGAAGGTACCACCCATTACGATGCATGTATCACACCCACCTCCCTCATACCTCGCTGCTGAAAGGTTACGTAATCTTCGACTAAAAACAGACTTATCTAGGAAAGCTGCTAATCTACACAAGATCTGTACACGCATGACATCACAATTTCCTGAGCTTCGGTTGATACAGTATGACTGTGGTGAGTGTTTGCTTTTGACATTTTCACGTGACTTTGGTAACAGTCACTTGTACTTCGGACCTCTACAAATTAGTCCTGCTTTATTGTGGTTTGGAAAATGTCTGAAAACTTCCAAGTGATGTGTACTGAGATAACAGAAGTCCCAAAAATAGATCAATTTGGTGTGATATGTAGTTCAGGAAAAAAGTTATATTTAAAAAATAAATTCTCAACATTGACAAGTTCTACATTTGAGCAACTCTTTATTTGTAAACTGGGCTATCAGAAATGTAAATTAGGTGTACATGGACATATGATACATAAGCAGGATAAATTGTGAAAACATTGCAGCATGTTTGGAGAAGTTTTGATGATAGAACCTATAATAAGATGTGCATTTGTAAGTTCTATGGTTTTAAGTGAATGTTAGTTGAATAAAACTCACAGTAAGCAAAATCTGCATCGCAGGTGAACATCCTTAGCAAGATGTATCTTCTATTCAGGTCACTAGGTACGGCTTTATTTCGTTGTAAGGGACATTCAGTGGTATTTTTTGGCATCAGACATGACATTTTGCAAAGTATGAGACCTTGTAACTTGCAACAGCTATCGTTTGTCATTTTTTTTTTTTTCCTTGTCAAAAACTGGGTGTCGCGGACAAAACATATTTTGGACATGGGTTTTGAGGTCAAGGCACTCATGTCCGAAATTCGGCTCTGTTTACGATTCTGTAATATATTATTGCCTAAAAGATGGGAAGTGGGGTTCAGAAATTTTAATTCTTCAACTTCAAGGACTTTTTAAAAATGGAAATTATCAGCATTGCTGATGGGACTCTAGGCACTATCACGGACGGGACTGCACAATGTAAAATCAAGTGTGTTTTTAATGTTTGTGTGCAATTTTGACTGCATTTGAAAATAGTTCATCAGGATGTCTGGTGTCATCATGGATGGGATAGTTTTACCTATGCATAGAATATGGTGATGAGCATGTTTATCTGGTGGCATTACAAAATTTAATACCCATCTATTATTTTGAACTTTTGTACAAAAAAGTATATTATCAAAACCTAAATATGGAAAGCAAAATAGAAGAAATTAATTTAAATCATGCAAATAAACCTGAACATTCAGCTTCTGCTATGATGTCCTGTTCTCCACATTTTGAAATTCTAATAACAATCCGGTCCATATCTATAGAAAAATAGGAAAAAAGTGTTTTAAATGATAGATTTTGATAGTCATCAGGAAAAAAGAAATACACAAATTTATGATTTGGGTATAAAACAAAAGAAAAATTTGTAATCTAACATGTGCTCCACATGATAGACTCTCCCATCCGCAACAAAATGTTTGGTCCCATTTTTGAAGTTTTCTTTAAAATCAGTATTTCAATTTTTTAAATTATTTTTTCATGAGCTTTTTTATGTAGCTCTTAGGGTGTTATTAAAGGATCCTAAATATCTTTGAAATATTTCCTGGTCTTTGAATGAGACTGACTTAAAAAAAGTCAGACGTCGCGGACAGGACATTTTAAGAATAGGCCACCCATTGAAATTTTAAAATGAAAGTTTACTTTGGGTCAAACAAGTTTTTTATTTTCCAGAAAATCACCAACGCATAGAAGATAGAGTAAATTTGCAATGTTTTGTCTGCAAGGCCAGTTTTGTTAAATTTGAATTTAATTTGAGTTATTTAAAGTACTTAAGTCACAAGGTGCTAACTCATCTCAGTTTTCAAAATGTAATATCTTACCTTAAAATTTTTTTACATACAAACAACTTGCAGCTATTTTTAATTTTTAAAGGTCATGTCTATATTACCACAGAATGCCCCATAAAGAAATGTAGTATTTTTCTCAAAACTAAGGAAAGAACAGTTTCGGGTGAGAGTTCAGCTTATTTTGAGTTCTGCAAGTGCTCACTGTAATGTAGGTTGCATGCACAGTTTCAAAAATTGCCTGTCAAAAAAAGTAAAGTGGTAAAAATAAAATTCATGTCTTTATGTGTTTATATTTTAGGAAAAAAGCAATGACAGGAGTGGACGTGGCAAGTCTTCAACTTGTCTAACAGACTTCTGGTATTGGGTAGAAGTGTTGCAGGATATCGGACTTTTTGAAATATTGGGGGGTGGGGGTTAATTAAACTGGTCCAGGAACAAGATTTAAATAACCAAGAAAGTAGAATGGGGAAAGGGTCAGTTGCTATATTTAATGACTTGTGACCCAAGTTTGACTGTGCAAAGATAATGACTTCACATATTACTGTTTGACCTTGTGTTACAGGTAAGCTGCAAACAATGGATATATTGCTGCGGAAGCTGAAGTCAGGGCAACATCGAGTACTTATCTTCACTCAGATGACCAGGATGCTGGACGTGCTGGAAGCATTCCTCAACTACCATGGCCACAGATACCTCAGGCTGGATGGCACAACACGGGTAGAACAAAGGCAGGTGCGTCTGTGTGGCAGCAGGAACATACTTTTTTTCTTCTGAAATTTTTAAGGAAAATTCTTGTTTTGTCTAGATGTCAAAGAAAACCTGGTAACATAGCAAACCGGTAGAATGACAATAGTTTGACCGATTTTTCTTGTGTAAAAAGTTTTCCCTTTTTTAACCACTTGACCAATATTTTCAGGCCTATTACCAAAGTCCAGTATAATTTCTGTGTAACTGGACTGTGACCTAGGCCGCAAAAAAATATGACCCAAGGAATGTGTTCCTACATCATTCAGCTTGGGTGACAATTATATGCAAAAACACAAATTCATTGACAGAAGGCTAAAGCTTGGTGAAAGTGCTGTGTCTTTGTGTTTACTGTATTTTGAAATATCTAGAAATGACCAGTTTAAAGAAAATTGATTGTTCTGAATGGTTACAGTTGTACCTGACAGACTAGCTGTGCAGAAATGAATAAGAAGTTTACAGTTAAGTTTGACTATCAAGGTCAATAGCCTTACTGCTGCTGAAAGGGCGATACAGAAATTATAAATTTGCTGATGGAAATACACATTATATGCCTCAGGTTGTATACCCCTGCAAATGAAGTATGTGGAATATCCTGTCTTTAGCTTGACTGTCTTTTCATAGCAGATTCTTTGGGGAGCAAAATGTCTCACAATTCCCAGGCCATGTCAAAGTAAAATTTACCTCAAGTGTAGCTTAGTCCTGTCCTTGACTTGATAGCATTTTAGTGACCTTGACCTAATTTTCAACATCAAGGATCCATGTGTGTGCAGGGGGGAGGGACTATCCAGATGACTGTTCTGGTTGGATGATCGTTTTGCTTGTTCTGATGATGAATAGTGTGTAAATGTTGTATGTCTCAAGTTTTCAAGGCCCAAAAGAATAAGCATGATACATACAATGATTTCAGGCATTGATGGAACGGTTCAACATGGACAAACGCATCTTCTGTTTCATCCTGTCCACTCGCTCTGGAGGACTGGGTGTCAATTTGACCGGAGCGGACACTGTGATATTCTACGATAGTGACTGGAATCCCACCATGGATGCCCAGGCTCAAGATCGGTGCCATAGAATTGGACAAACCAGGGATGTGCATATCTACAGGTAAGACGTGAAAAAGAAAAACAGCTGTTATTCTGTCAACAGCTGAAAAGAGTACTTTTAAGTGTTGGGACTTGTTAGACTGAATAAGTCCAGAGAGTGTTGGCGTCAAACAATGAGACTGCCTGATCAAAATTTATATATCGGAAGAAAGAACAAAATTTAGGAGATACACAAAGTTGGAACCAAAAGTTGAAACCAATGGAGTAGACAAGTACAAGCAATTGAACATTTCGGTGAGAATTAGTGAGCAATTTGCAGGCTGTTTTCTATTTGGTAAGGTAAAATTAAAACTTAAACATGGAAGTGTGATCATGTTCTGTAGCATATGTGGACATATTTTCTGGCAGATAAATGACCAGAAGGACAGAATACATATACTGAAAATTTTGATAATGTGCTGCTACTGTTGTGCTGGGTGCTTTTAGGTTGATCAGTGAAAAGACTGTGGAAGAGAATATACTGAAGAAAGCCAACCAAAAACGCTTGCTTGGAGATGTAGCAATTGAGGGAGGCAACTTCACAACTGCATTCTTCAAACAGGTCAGCTGCCAGATTTCTTTTGAAATGGCTCCAAAAACACACCACCATATATGTGGCAAGAACCATCTTCAGGACCCTCTCTACCAGGGTTTAAACTGTGTAAATCTGATGGTGTCAGTCAGTAATGGGAAAACCCTTGGGGTGCAAAGGCAAGACTCTTAGCAAAGCATAATGTAAATAGGTCAACTCAATCCCTTGATCACCTGCTTTTGCATAACCTGGATAGTCATGCTTCAGGGACCTTTGTGGCAGCAAGAGAATGAATTAAAAAGCAATGACAAGAAATAACTGAGCATTGACTACATGTGCTATTATTGAAATGGAAGTTCTGCTTAAGGAGAATTTGAATACTTAATTTGGTTTGAATTTACTAAAAAAGAAAAAAATTGGCTTGGTTATTTAAAAAAGTTATTCCCTGCCAGTATAGTGCTAGAAGTTATGACTTTTCCCAGGAGGTATGATACCAATGGAACCCTTGAGATAACATTGCACACAAGAGGAAGATCAAGTTGACCAGAAGCATAATGGAACTTGATCTTGCAAATATTAAGTGTCACGGATGCCACCATGTTTGAAATTGTGTCTCGGGGCAAAGTAGTCTCTTTGTACTAATTATCCCCCGCCCACGAAGTGGGGGGGGGGGGGGGGATATGGTAATGGGCACCGTCCGTCCTTCCGTCCGAAACAAATTTTGTCCGGCCCATATCTTCTACATTATTGATGTTACCTCTTCAAATTTTTTATGGTGGGTAGACCTTAGGTAGTAGGTGTGCACAGGCATTGTTTTGTGTGGCTTGTTACTTGCATTAATTAGTTAATTAAAGATCGTTAAGCAAGACAAATTTTGTCCGGGCCATATCTTCTAAACTATTAATGCTAGCCCTTTGAATATTTTGTGGTGGGTAGACCTTAGGTAATAGGTGTGCATAGGCATTGTTTTCTGTGGCTAATTACTTCCATGAATTAATTAACAAAGTTCATTAAGCAAGCTCAAGATCAAGATGCAATACAAATTTTTGTCCGGGCCATATCTTCTGAACTATTAATGCTAGCCCTTTGATTTTTTTATGGTAGGTAGACCTTAGATAGTAGGTGTGCATAGGCATTGTTTTGTGTGGCTAATAACTTCCATTAATTAATAAATTAACAAATTTCGTTAAGGAAGACAAATTTTTGTTTGGGCCATATCTTTTAAACTATTAATCCTATCCCTTTGAATTTTTTGTGGTTGCTAGACCTTAAGTAGTAGGTGTGCATAGGCGTTGTTTTGTGTGGCTAATTACTTTCATTAATTGATCAATTAACAAAGTTCGTTAAGCAAGCTCAAGATTTGTCAGGGCCATATTTTCTAAACTATTAATACCAACCCTTTGAAATTTTTATGGTTAATGAACCTTAGGTAGATTTGGTAATGGGCACTGTCCGTGTGTCCATCTGTCCTTCCGTCGGTCCGGCCGTTCGAAAAAAATTTTGTCTGGCCCATATCTTCTACATTATTAATGCTACCTCTTCCAATTTTTTATGGTGGGTAGACCTTAGGTAGTAGGTGTGCATAAGAACAATTTGAAAATGTCCACCATGATTACTGTGGGCGGGGGGGTGGGGGGGATATGGCTAGCGTCAGCGGCTACTTGTTGAAAATAAGTATTGCTCACATTGTTGTCCCCAAAAGTGTAAGCAAGATAGAAGAGAAATTCAGGGATGCCAATGGATTTTTTTTTTCTCTTTTCTGATTGCAGCAAACAATAAAAGAGCTGTTTGAGGAACCTTCGGGTCTGGAGTCATTTGCCAAGGAACAGGCTGAGAAAGAGAGAGAAAAGGAAAAGGGGCGAGGTCGAAGTGAACGTGCCTCCAGGTTACGTTCTTCCCAACAGCAGACAAATCCGGAGGCATTGCCCTTGAAAGAAATTACTCAGGAACAGATGGAGCAGGCTCTTGGTAATGCTGAAGATGAGACCGATGTGGAAGCAGCAAGAGTGGTCCAGGCAGAACAGAAGGCAGAGTTGGCAGAATTTGACGAAACTATTCCATGGGATGAGCGAGACGATACTGTCAAGAAAGAAAATGAAGATGATGGGTCCAAAGTGGAGCATGAGCTAGCCATGTTAGAGAAAGAGGTACGACAAATCAAGCTTGTAGCCAGAATTTGGATGTCCAAAATGTTAGTTCATTAAGATTTCATAACCTCCTGGTGTCAACTCCTATTCATTCCATTTGAAAAATCACAGTTATTAGGTGTCCAAAGTTCAGATAAGCTAAAGATGTATGGGCGTGCCTCTGTGTAATACTGTGTAATAGGTGGTAACTTTAACTTTAAAAAAATAAACAAGCAAACAAACAAAAAATATACCGATATATATTACTTTGTACTGCATTTTGTTTCACAAGAGGTTTTTTTTGGGGGGGGGGGGTGTAGGTGAAAGGGGTTGAAAAGGACTGCACGAAAATGCATTTTATGAATCTTGAAAGTAAAAATTTCCCACAGAAATATCAGGCCTATCCAAGCAAACTAAGAGTGGATCTGCCAATGTGAACTCATAGTAAACTGTATTTTGTTAGATGTGATCCACAGCTCCCCCTAATGTGTTCTCTATGTGGGTGGGTGAGTGTGGGGAAGCACAAGTTAATGTTCTACTTAGACAGCAAGGCCTGAACCTTGACCGCACGGTAGGTGTAGCACTGCCGTATTTTTGTAGAAACTGAGATCATCCATATTACCATATTAACAGCAGCAAGACAAACTTTGGTGCATATCTTGATTGGAGTGTACTCTGTACATGCAGGGGTGTTGGGCGTTCATAAGAAAAAGATTGTATTGGTTTGCAGTTTTGGATCTTGAAGTGTAGGTTTAGCTAATTTGTCGGACAGGCTTTTGATGTGGCCTTTTCTAAGCCAGTGAGATTGTTCTGTCTGTTGCTGGTAAAGACGTGGCCTAGACTAGTTGCCTGTTGATTCCTTACCTCACGGATGTCTTCCGACAGTGACATCTGTGGACATAACTACCAGGGGACAAAAAATAAGAAGGGTATGTGCAAATGTCAAGGAGCCAAAGTTGTGTTGCATTTCATCTTGTAATAAATACTATGTCAGCCCCCCAAAATCAGTGGAGTATAGTACGTATTTTCCAGGGTGCTCATGTGGTCTTTGCTCTTGACATTTTCAGCTGACTGCTGTTGAACGTTATGCTGTAACCTTCATGGAATCTCAGATGGCACCGTTTTCAACAGAAGAGCTGAGAATGGCTGAGGTGTGTTTGATATTTATATTTGATCTGGTTAACCTATGTTATTAGTTCTTGGAAGTGTATACAGAAGTGTGTAAATATGTTTGATAACTGTGTCAAAATAATGTGATTGTATTGAGTGAATTTGTAGCTTTTGCCAAGGAATGATGCATGTTTTTGGGATGGAAGACAGAGATCTGATGAGCATTGATCCGCCTAGATAGTATCTGACCTTGGCTTAAAATGTGGTACAAGTGCATTTATATGGTATACAACATCCTGGATAAATCCAAGCCAGGATGATCTACATATTGGATGGTACACATCTGCAAATACTGGCTACGTGGCAAATTTAATTTTTGTGTAGTTTTCATATAAAATTTAAATTGATGACTCAAAGATTTACATATTTTTCTGCTTATTTAACAGGAGGAAGTCAGTGTTGCCAAGGAGGAGTGGGAGTTGGGACGTCTGAAGGCTTTAAAAGAGGAGGAGGAACTGCGTGCCGAGCTTGAAGAAGATGAAATGCTCTTCACGTATTCAAGGGATGATGCACACAATCAGGTGAAGAAAAGGAAAAGTAGCAAGCCTAAAAAGGCCGATAGTTCACCTGAGAGTGTAGGTAGTGGAGCTAGTGGCAGCAAATCAGTGAGGACGTCTGCGCGAAGCAGTACACGTAATTCCGGTGCTGGTACCAAGTCTGTAAGCCCGAAAGGTGACAAAGATCAGACAGAAAACAAACCCTCAGTTGTTCCAAAGCCGGTTGAACAGTCTAAGAGCTGTAGATTAAAAGCAAAGACAGTTGACGTGAAGGAAAGTATGGAATCAGTAGAAAGTGACAAGGGGACCAAACTTGAAGTTGGTAAAGCAGGCCTAGCTACTGTGACTAAAGCTAAACCCAATGCAGTCATAAGTACAGACAATAAATCTCCTTTAGAAATAACCATTCCAAAAATGGTCAATGTCAAAAGTAGTGCTAAAACTTCCAAAGTGGTGTCACAAAAAGTGCTTAGTCCAAAACCAAAGATGGTCAGTCCAAAATCAAAAATTGTAAGTCCAAAAGCAAATGCAGTGGTTAGCAATATCCCCCCACCCTGGTCAAACCCTAATCTTGTTATACGTACCAGAAGGGCCTCTGCCAAGGAGGCTGCTAATGCAAGGTTGAGAACAGACTCAGAAAGTAGTGAGGTTGATGTGGTGTCAGTTCCCAGTGAACAGCCAACAAAAATTGTGCAACCAATAAAAGTCGGGGCACCACCGTTTAAAGCAGAGCAACAGCCAATCAAAGTGGGAACACATCCTGCTAAAGTGGAACAACTACCCATCAAAGTAGGAACACATCCGGTTAAAGTGGAACAACAACCAATCAAATTAGGAGCACACCCTTTTAAAGTGGAACAACAGCCAATTAAATTAGGAGCCCATCCTGTTAGAGTAGGGACACAGCCTATTAAAGTAGAACAAGGTATGGCAAAGATACCTATACAAGTGGTACCAATAACTGGTCAAGTGAGAGATGTTAACAGGGTCCTTGTTGCCTCCAGTGTCATCCCTGGTAAGGTGCATGTACCTGTTCCAGCCATTGTTACCCCAGGCAGGGTACATGTGCAGGTGCCTGCCACTGTGACCCCTGCAAGAGTTCATGTTCCATCCAATGTCACCCCTATTTTAGATAAACTTGCACAGAGTACACCCTCTAATTCTAACATAACTCCAATCCTGGATCGGTTTGCCCAACAGTTGGCTAGTTTGACTTCCTCCACCACCCACACTGTTACCAGTATTAGTCCAGTTACTGTTATGGCTACCCTCCCTAGACCTGGCAATAGTCTCTTACTGACTTCTGCCACTCCAAGACCCACCAATCACAATGGGTTCCAGAATAGTGTATCCAATGAGGTTCATGATACTGGATGATGTACACGCATTGCTAGGTAATAACCTTTCTGGCTTCTAGGGACAAAACATGGAACATCTCACTGTTACTTGGTCAGTGGGATTGGAAACATGGAGCACAGGGTCCCCTGGTGTGGAGCACAGAGTAACCAAATGTCATGGTTGCACAGAGGGTAGCCATAGTTACCAATGCATACTGGCTTACCCAGGTGCCCATGTACTCCCACAGTACACAATGCTGTATGTATGGACTATGTGCTCCGGAATTTGATAAACAGTTATATTCAGTACACATCCATATATAACAGAGTTGCCTTTACTGGATGATTAAAGCTTTTTCAAAAAAGTGATTAGAATGAAGGGTGAAAAACACGCATGCACACACACACACACACAAACTGGTATTAAATGTATCCAGGGAGATCTTAAATCAATGTAGAATCTGCTAAGTGGAGCAGAAGATGACTGCATGTAAAAAAGCACTCATGGCAACTTGCAGGAAAGATGTAAGAGTGTAAGTTAGCTGTACTGCAGCAGAGCCAAAATTGTGTTTGGGAGACACATTCTGGGATGGTGCGATAACTAATTTTAAGAGCACAGTTGTCAAGATTGTTTGCAAAATGCTACATGGGTTTGAAGCACTGGATATATGCTGAATTTGGCACTTTTTGAAGCTGTCAGTTAGAAGACTAAACCCGTTTTGACTGCAAGAGCTTGCAAAGGTTACCTCGGATATTCTCAGTTTCAATATATATGATCCAACGTACAAAATTCTGATGTTGTAAATGAGAAATTATAAGAGAATTTAAGCATTGGATTTTGGGGAGTTCTTAAGGGTAATCAGCCAGGCTATAATTATATACTACTGCGTTAAATAATCCTATAATCATGATTGTTCTGTCAAAGAGGAGACCCAGATCTGAGCTACTTTTTTTTTTCTGAGAAAGTTTTGTATGTAATATTGCCAGATTTGTGCTCAATCAGTCTTGAAGTTGGATCAGTTAGAGATACATAAATATATGTATTTAAATAGTGTGGTCAAAATTTGTAAACATGATACCTGTATGAAGACTTGGCTAAAAAGGGGGGGGGGGGGAGGGGGAAAAAACGAGATCGTGTTGCTATAGGATTGGAAAATTTCCTGAGTAAGCTTAAACATAACTGCTACCAAAATGTCTTTCAACCTGAAGGTGCATCATGATTCTGCAAGTTTGTAAACAGCATGAAAGCATTTATTCTCTTTGATTGGAAGTTTGTAAGAAAGGCTCAAAGGGAACTGTTGATAAGTTTTGCTTGTGCTTTGTGACAAAAAGTGGATATGGATGTGGCAGTGTGTGAAGATGGCCACTGTTAAAATCCCAGCACACCTGTGTGATATTTTCTTAGCTTAATGTTCCCGGCAACCTCATTTCTGGAGGGTATGCAAGGTCTCAGGTTATTTTTTGCTGTATATGTTTTAACAAAAAAAAAAACCTCGTCACAAGCAAGATATTTACATCTGATAATTTGTGGCACATCATGAGGTGCCAAATCATGTCATATCTTTGTCTGTAAGGTGTGCTGTCTTCAGATTGGGAGACCAGACTTGTATGGGTGAGAAGAAAAAAAGGGGCACACAAATGGAGTGCCAAGAAAAATAAATGCTGGATAATGTAAAATATAACTTGTCTTGTGTCTCATTTCCTTGCTCTGTGTATGTGTGTGGACATGAGGGAAGTGTCTCCTTGCCCTGGGATGGGGCTCAATGGGGTGAGCCTGATCAAGGTTTTGGTGTCTACCTCAAAAATTGTGACAGGGAACCTCTGTACTTCATTCCAAATGCTGTATTGCCATACTGTTTTTGCCAAAATTGAAGGAGGGGATATTGTTTGCTTCAAGGCAACTCAATTTTAGGGGATGAAAAACAGATGCAGGTAACAATTTTGAAACAACCACATGCATGTACATGCAAATATTTTTTTTCTTTTAAAAAAGTTCCAGAGCCTGTGTACAGGTTTTTCCAACTGAACATAGAGAGATATGGCAATGCAGTAGGTGTGTGTTTTGGATTGGCCAGGCCTGCGTGTACAATTTTCTGAAGCATTTTATTCTTGACAGTGATTGTATGCTTGGGTTTGTTAATTCAAGTGGCTTTTTTTTTTTTGCCCACCAGTTTAGTCTTAAATGTTTTTGGGCACCATAGACCTTGTATCACGCGACTGCCTTGCCACTCCACACATGCACAAGCTGGGAATGAGGCACTGACAACTTGGGAGACCTCCATGGGGTGAGAATGAATGACGCAACAGAGAACCTGATTAGGGGTACCCTACAAAAGAAAAGATTGAATTGGAAAGATGTTTGGATGGAATGAAGAAATGTGAATTTGGGGAAACCTGTACTTCAAGGTGGACTTATGAAGTGGGGGCATATTAAGGTGGTTCTGCTATGCTCCAGTAAGCTAAGGCTACCACTATCTCCTGTTGGGCTAAATAAAGTGAAAAGTATTCGTATTAGCCTGAGCAGAGTATACGTTTTTGGAAAGGTCATGATCAATACAAGGCATGCATATTATTTCCTGCCACAAAAGATGGGGCTCGCGCCTGTCAATCATGGACGACACGGGGGCTTATCACTGTCACAGAAAGGGCTAGATACGTGGGCCTCTCCTCCCCCCCCCCCTGCACCCCATACCCCTTTCTTACAAATGCCAAAGTCATATTTGTTTACTGCTTCATTGATTACAAGAACAGATTTGTATCTGCCTGTACTATGTTTTCTTTATTATCAAAATATTAGTAATCCCGCCTCCCCACACAGGCTGATG
Source organism: Hermodice carunculata (assembly GCA_964020975.1). Lineage (NCBI taxonomy): Eukaryota > Metazoa > Annelida > Polychaeta > Eunicida > Amphinomidae > Hermodice > Hermodice carunculata. Next base: position 42,774,795 of record OZ026620.1, on the reverse strand, counting down.
CTCGTATCTGGCCAGGGAAGACTATGGTTACTATTAAAGAGAACCAGTTGTGCAGTTGTGTCGAGAAATTAATGTGCTTTCCTCTTATAGGTTGCAAACAAATTAAAACTGTAACCCTTGAATTTAAATTGTTGTATAAACAACTATTTATTTGATCAGATAGCACAGTATGACCTGGATAAACAAGTGGAAATAACTTCTTGATGGTTTAATCAAACTACAAATTGTTTTCAGATAATTACTGGCCACGTTTGTGGCTAAAAAAAAGTGTCCCAAAGAATTGTTTTATCTGTTTTTTTTTTGCAGTTACAGTGCTTCAAAGTTGCTTGAGAACATTTTGGGTTTGTGAGATTTAGCCCTTCATACTTCCAAAACAAACATGAATAAAGATAATTAGGGGGATGCAATTTTAGCCACTTATATTGGGAGTAATTGAGTGAAAACCGATTACAACTTCATTGAGCCAGTAACAAGTTATTTCCACATTTGTATACCCATGTCACGTCACAATTTCAGATCAAAAAAAGAAGTTTTCACAGCACAAGTAAACAAAAGATCGTAATTTCATTTTTAGGATCTGTTGATTGTGGCCTTTCCAGACATGTACACTTTGCTTAGGTTTACATGAATACTTTTCCCTTTATTTACCCCAAAGGGGATAGTAGCATTAGTTCACTGGGGCATAGCATGACCACCTTAAATTTAGATTCAGCATTCATATTGGCTTGGTGGATTTTGTTAGAGTCTGGAAGGCCTGCCCAGTGAAGTATGGTGTCATATTTTACTATATGAAGGGCAGTTGCTACATATATATGGGTTATTCATGTAGTGATTGTAAAAAAAAAACACACACAAAAAAAAAAAACACACAAAAAACCCCAAAACTTGGACTGTTAGTTTCCAAGTTAGGCTAATACATGTGCAGTGTGGCTTTTGCCAACAGCAAATGAGGTCTGCCAGTACCATGGCAACAAGCTCAGAATCTAGCACATGGTTTCTACGAAATACCACTTGCTTGTGGGTAGTGAAGAATGTCCCAACATGGTGCCAGTAATTAATCATTTCTTACTGGGGTCATTTAGACAGATGATCACATCAATAAGCTGATACTACCAAACACCGTGGAATTTGTTTCGAAAGAGAACCCCACTAAAACCCTCATGGTTAGAGTCCCAGAAACACTGTTTTCCTTCCTGTTCAAGTGTTTGCTATACTGTAAATTCCTTCTGTGAACTTGGGTTTGTGCCAGAGATTTTATTTTATTAGCCAGCTTGGCTTAAATCACTTGAATCTTTTAGCCGAACTTAAATTTCGTTAACCACAGTCAGCGTACATCTTCAAACCTTTTGCATCTAATAGCTGGCAGTTCAAGATAAAACAAAACTGATTTTGAAGCTTCAGAGTAACAAATATTTCGTGAACCAATTTGGCTAAAAGATTTTAAGTTCCTTTAACCAAATTTCACAACCATTAGCCGATGGCTTCTTGCAAACCCAGCTTACTAATTGTTTCTGTAAAAAGCCTCATTCAATAGAGATGCCCAGTAAAATACCCGGTCAGTAATTCTAGTCAGTAACATTGTTTGGTCTCGCCAGCACTTCCTTCGATGTCATTAGACTGATGAAGCCATGTTGATGTGGCTACCCACATGTTTACGAAGTGTCAATCTTGCCTAACCTCGCCCTGTTTGAATTTCACAGGTGTTTCCATGTCCATCAAAAGTCTTGGTCAGTAAAAAGGACCAAAACTCAAAATTACACTGGTGCTATCATCTGACCAACTGTACGTGTCAAAAATGATTATCCCTGCAGTCTAAACATGGATTTTATGGCCAAAAGATGAAAAACAAGTCAAATGAATGCTGAATCTAACTTTGTTGTAGATAATACAGATGTAAAGAGGAGCATGTTGCTGTAAATACACAGCAGCATGTACCCCACATTCTGTTTTATCATGAAATGTCATTACTATGGAAGCCTGACTTAGCACTTGCACAATGAGAAACCATCAGTCTGCTCCCTCTTGCCCACCTAAAAAAAAAAAAAAAAAAGGGGAGAAAGGGTCCTAAGGTCACGGATGCCCCCACCTGTCATTGCCCCCATCAACATTGGAAAGAGTAGCACGTAATTGGTGTTTGACTGTTTATATTGTGAAATTTTCACATGGATAATAATTTACACACAACTTTTCATATATTGATTGGTGTTCCTATCAAATTTCGTGGTAATACCTGAAGTGCTTTATGGGCCACACATGCACAAGTTTGACAAGAACCAACACATGTTCTCATTTTCCTGGAATTGTCATAATCACCAAGTTAATTGATGATTATCACCAGAGGATAATTGAAGGGGTGGGAGCAAGAATGTACTGACTTTGAACCCCAATGCTAGAAAGTACCAATTTCTATACAATTTCATATAGCTTTAGTACTTCGAGCACTGAGGTTGATAGTCACTTTGTACGTTCTTGCTCCCACCCCTTCAATTTATCCAAGAGACAAACAAAACACCAGGGGCACATATTCATAAATGTTGCTATCAAGTTTCATAGCTGTACATCAAACACTTTGTGAAATACACAATGCACAAGTTTGAAATGAGCCGACATTGTCACTGAATAGACATTTTCACTAAGTTCATGAAAATTGAACAGGGGTTAATTTACCCAAGAGACAAACAAAACTCTTGGTGCACATCTTCATATATATTGATTAATGTTCCCACCAAGTTTGCTAGATGTCTCTCAAATACTTTGTGGCATACATGTGACACAAATCTGACAAGTATAACGCGGCATCAACATTTTCACTAATTAATGATTATGAGAGGATAATTAATCCCAAGAGACAAACGAAACCCCAGGTGCACATCTTCATATATTGAGTAATGTTTTGCATCAAGTTTCATAGTTTACTTCAAATAATTTTTGGGATCAATGCAACACAAATCTGACAAGTCTAATGTCGAATCAACATTTTCACTAATTAATCCCAGAGACAAACAGAACTGCAGGTACACATCTTTATATATTGATTGATGTTACCACCAAGTTACATGATGTTCCTCGAATACTTTTTGGGATACATGCAAAACAAATCTGACAAATCTAACATCAAATCATCATTTTCCCCAAGTTTATTAATGATTAATGAACACAGAACAATTAATTCAGGAGACAAACAAACCCATGTGCACACCTTCATATACTGATAAATGTTCCCACTAAGTTTCATGGGTGTACCTCAAATGTTTTTTTAGATATGCGTGACACAGATCTGACAATTTTAATGTCGGACGGACAAGGGCTATATGCTCCCCACCGCCAGGTGAGGGCATAAAAAGTTCATCTGTTACAGTTTTGGACAATTAACATTAATCTTTACGTGAGTGTGTGTGAGATTTCAACTTGAGGCAGATGATTTGAAAAGTGGGTCATCTGTTGAAACATTGAGGATTAACAAAATTTACAAATGTGAATAGTATTAAAAAGTTAATTGATACTCTTATTGCTAAGCATCAATAAAATTAAAATAAATACATTCATATTCAATGTTTTGTTGTTAAAACATTGATATGCAATTTTGGCCAGTAGAAATAACATGCAAAACTTGCCAAGACATTACTGTGGCCTTCAAGGATCAAATATATTTGGGGTGTCTTGCCTTTTTATTTTTTTCATGCAAGTGGATAATGAAAGCCCAAGAATCTGAATCTTTGATATGAGTACAAGGATACTTGTATGAAAGGTAAGCAGATGACAAGAAAATGTGCAAGTGGCATAATCTTAGCCAATTTGATTATACCCCATCCACGAAGTCGGGGGGGAGGGGGGGGTAGATGGTAATGGGCACTGTCTGTGTGTCAGTCCGTCCTTGCTGTCTGTCCGAAACAAAAACTGAAATTTTGAGTCATGAGAAGACTAGGCAGGTGTTTATAAGAACAGATACACGGTGTGCCAAATAAGCCTGACGCCTGCAGCAGAGAATTATTCTTATAATGAGTGCAGTTTGTTTATGAGGCATGCAAAATGGAACTGAAGTATTCAGGTATTGCTTAGGTGGCTAGGTATATATATATATATATATATATATACACACACACACACACACACACACACACACACACACATCTACACTTTGCAAAACATAAGAGAAGTTTCTTTATCTGATTATGAACAGTGTTGGCCCACATCTCTGATCTTCTCAGAGGTTCTGTACTGAATATTAAGTGCTTCGCAATGCCCCATCAGGGGTAGTAGGGTTACCCTGGCTGGAACCAAGGACATGCATGTATGTGCTTGTTTGACTCAAAAAGTTTTAAAACACTGATATTTGTTAGATATGTTTTAATCCTAGCAGGTCCATATGTAATGAATTGTGCACTGTGCCACATAATAACTAATTTTTAAAAAGTAATAACAGAACTGTCGTACAGAATAACAAAATTGTATTGTCGTTTGTCATTAATCATAAACGAGAACCAACTCGTTTTAGATCTGATAATTTGATATTGCATTTTGAAGTCCCAAAGAATCTTACAATCAGAATGAAATTACAGAGAGGTATGAGCCACATCACAGTGAGTGTCCAGGGTCTTTTTGAAAGTCCTATAATGACGTCAGTACAATGGAGAGCCAGCAGAGGTTAATCTTTTGAAGAGGGCCCCAAGAGTGGTTACAATCATGGTTCAGGAAAATAATGAAACACACCTACACCGCCAGTGTTTCAGGCAAAATTACAACTCATTAATTGAAAGGACTGTCACAAATCCAATGATCAAAATGACCATTCATGGAGAACAAAATGTCTGTCATGGAAATACCCACAGGAGCTGCACAGTTGTCTTTGAAGATGTAGTTTAACAGCAACTTGAAGTAAATTGAGCTAATATAACACTGAGCTTGTAATAAATTATCTAATTGTTTGAATCTGTAATTTTACATCAATGTGAAACAACAAGGAATCATAATGCGTGATGCAAACACTGTGTCATTTGTTGACTTATGGGTGAATGTTCACTTTATTAAAATTTGTACAAAGCAAAAGTTCTGGTGTGAACCTTGGACACAGAATTTGCAATTTGAAGACTTTTAAGTTGGATGGGGGTAAACCGTATGGTGAATTCACTTGCTCAGATTTTTCAGTGACATGTCTGTTCAAGTGCATTGCAGGCTGTGAAGCCTGTCTGTTATAGGCAAGACCAACCCTCGTGGAAAAGATGCAAGAAACTAAGCAGTGCTGTCACCTTGTGGTCAGAATTCTAACTAAAATTGAAAATTGACCTTTGGATTTTAATGCAGAACAATACAGCAAACCATTTATTCTCAATGATTACATTTGGCATATTTAGTGGTACAAAGTATTTTATGCAAGTCAAGCACATTATGGTACATCCTGGAAGTGTTTGCAGGAATACCAGAATCTTAAATTTTTAAGATAGCTTCAAGCAGGTTTTTTTACCTGGTGCCAGAATTAAAATGCTTTCAGAAACACAGGCTTTAAAGAATACGTGCATGTGCACAATTTAATGCAAATTAAGTGTATATAGTTTATAATACTAAAGGGAGTAAAAGATGCATAACAAACGCCACCATTTAACAGTAAAAGTTGCTTGCAGAAGCACTTATTTATGAACGTTATTGCGTACCAAGCAAATGTAATATGATGTATTATATTTGTTTCCAGGAGCCATTATAGGTTCATGCAAAACAGTTTGACCTCATATATCTTCTCTGCCCTTCCCTTTCCTTTCCTGCAATACAAACAGAAAGCATCCATTTGAAAATCGTGCAATATTAATGAAGTCTATTCAAAGTGATCAAAATTAAATGTTTATGCCTCCCTCCTACTGGAGGAGGGGCATATAGAAATCGCTTTTTCCGTGTGTGTCCGTCCGTCCACATTTCGTGTTCGGGCTATAATTCGCTTGTCCTTCAACTTAGATTAATGAAACTTTACACATAGGTGCATCCGGGCATAAGGGTTTGTCATGTACCAAAAGTAGGTCGCTAGGTCAAGTATCTGGGTCACAGCAACATATTCTTGAAAAATAGGACCAGGCTGTAACTCCCATACTATGTAGCTTACATTAACAAAACTTTACACACAGATGCATCTACGCATAAGGAAGTATCATGTACCAAAAGTAGGTCACCAGGTCAAGTATCTGGGTCACATTGATTGTGTTCAGGCTATAATTCGCTTGTCCTTCAACTTAGATTAATGAAACTTTACACATAGGTGCATCCTGGCATAAGGGTTTGTCATGTACCAAAAGTAGGTAGCTAGGTCAAGTATCTGGGTCACAGTGACATATTCTTGAAAAATCGTTCCAGGCTGTAACTCCTTTCCAATGTAGCTTACATTAATGAAACTTTACACACAGGTGCATCTACACATAAGGAAGTATCGTGTACCAAAACTAGGTCACCAGGTCAAGTATCTGGGTCACATTGACATATCCGTATAAAATTGTGTCTGGGCGATGATTCCTTTACTGTTTAATTGAGTATCATGGAACTTCACACACACACACACACACACATATGTATCTTGACCTAAAGGTGTGTCACAAAACTAAAGTTGGTCACTAGGTAAAGTATCTGGGTCACGGTGATACAGTCATGTAAAATTACATAACACTTCATGTCTGGGTTGTTATTCTGTTGTCCTTCAAGTTAGATTAATAAAACTGAACACACAGGTGCATCTAGACATTTGGATGTGTCATGAACCAAAAGTAGGTCGCTAAGTCAAGTGTCTTGGTCACAATGACATCCTTGTAACATCTTGTGTGGGCTATAATTCCTTTACTGTTTAACTTAGTTTTATGAAACTTCACACACACATATATGTTGACCAAAAGGTGTGTCATGAAACAAAAGTAGATAGGTCACTAGGTCAAATATCTGGTCCTCCGCTATTTATGACCGCGCTATAATTCACTTGCCCTTGTACTTAGATTAATGAAACTTTACACACAGGTGCATCTCTGCATAGGGGAGTGTCATGTACAAAAAGTACGTCACTAGGTCAAGTTTCTGGATCACAGTGAAATATTCCTGAAAAATCTCGCTAGGGCTATAATTCCTTCTGTAGTTAACTTAGATTAATGGAACTTCACACAGAGATGTATGTAGACATAAGGGTGTGCGATGTACCAAAAGTAAGTCACTAGGTCAAGTATGTGGGTCACAGTGACATACCCTTGTAAAATTGTGTCTGGGCTATTATTCCTTTACTGTTTAACTTAGCTTCATGAAACTTGACACACACATATAGCTTGATCTAAAGGTGTCATGAAATAAAAGTGAGTCACTAGGTCAAGTATCTGGGTCTCTGCTATTTGTATCGGGGCTGTAATTGGCCTGTCCTTCAACTTAAAATAATGAAACTTTGCACATAGGTGCATCTGGACCTGAGAATTTGTCATGTACCAAAAGTGGGTCACTAGGTCAAGTAGCTGAGTCACAGTGTTGCATTCATGTAAAACTACATTACACTTCATGCTTGGGCTGTAATTCTGTTGTCCTTTGACCTAGAATCATGAAACTTTACACACGTGTGTATCTGGACACAAGAGTGTGTCATGCATAAAAATAGGTCATTAGGTCAGGTATATGGGTCACAGTGATAGCCTATTTTTATTTACTACAGTCATTCCAAAATGATACCTGTGATTAGCAAGGTTATAAGTGAGGTCAGGGATGCATGGATCCAGCAATCTGTGATTGCCTTTTAATTTTCCCTGTAAACATGTATAGTGAGATACTTGACATACAGCAAATGCATTTTAGAGGCACCACCAGCTCTCCTGGCACATACAAACAGACTGATGTGATCACAGGTCATAAAAAGAAGGTGTGACTGAAAGGGCTAATGATCTGATCTGAAAGTATTGGACCCTGTCACAAAATTAAAACTTGAGAAAATAATGAAAGACACTGTATATCTGGAAATTTTTGCACTAGTTTAATTTGGGTCTATTCATGCTCCCATTTAATGCACTAAGTTATTTTTTTGCGTGAAAATTTGTCAGCAAAAGAGAAGTAATTTCAGTCCTCACTTGTTTTGTAATGTGCTACTGCATACAGCAGGCCCCTTCAGTCCAGGTGGCATATTTACCTGCAACAGATTGACCAGTACCTTTCCTGTTAGCCACACATGCAGACCAAAACCTGTGTGTATGTTGCCCCCCCCCACACACACACACACACCACAGGGAGGTGGAAATTGGATTTTGTGCCGGACAGTCTTTTCATTTGATTAAAATCTACTTGACTTGTAGCTTGGATCTAAATTGGTGACACTGTTCACAACACATTAAAATATGGTTAAAAAGCTGTCCAGTCCAGCACCAGTTAAATTTTTTTAAAAAGCAGGGAGCCTTGTTGATAGTTGAATCTGGACCACTTCCTTGTGTTTATCCCCAGTCTTGAGATCTCTGTTGAAAGTCGAGTCTGGCTTTGTGTAGAATTCCTGCCTCTTTGAATGCAGATGTGATTAACTCCATTTCGGCAGCACACCTCACAAGCCATTGAGTGTGCAGTGGTTTTATTTATGACAGCTGCAATCCATTTTTTGAGAGAAAGTGGGTTTGTGCCAAAAAAGCATACGTGAAAATTTCCAGATATACAGTAACTGCACAGAAAAATATTGAAAAAACTTGTGAACAGTTCAGTTCACATCTTTGGGCATAATTGATCGTATGACACTATCTGATTCCCAATTTATGTTTAATTTAGGATTTTCAAAGTCAAACGTAATAAGCCAAACATTAAGATTGAGGGTGCTTGCAGTTTTGAGTGCCATCATTACAATTAGCAAGCCTATACGTATTCATGTGGAATACGTAAAATGAAAAATAAAACAAAAAAGTTACAGTAGTCTGTCCCATAACTTATGTAGAAACTGATGCAACTTGCACTGGTAAATGTTACATTTGTCCCAAAACTGTTTATTTAATATTTGGGTTGCAAAGTGTAAAATATAGTCTGGATTTAAATCTTTGGATCTTGCCTTTTTTTCCTTTCAAATTTTTCACTTCCACTTCTGTTAATGTCAGTAGGTATCATTACCACAAAATAATCATGGGGCATTTTGTTCGCTCATCCCATGAACATTTGCTGCTATGTATAACCCAGTTGTGATCAGAGTACAGCTGAGTCAGTAGCTTTCATTGGCAGGGGTTGGGCACATTGCCCCCAACCCATGCCAGGAAAAGCTATTGATCTAGGGTGTGCCATGGTGAATGGTCTTGTATAGAAGTTTTGGGAAAAAATGTTTCCTATTAACAAAAAATTCAAGTAAAAATGTTAAGGCAGACAACAATTTACATCTGGGTGCTTTTGTGCAGTTTGAGCAGGAAAGAATCAATCTGTTTCACACTGTTGTAAAAAGGCTTTGATGAGCAGTTCTTTTTTTTTTTTTTTTTTTTTTTTGTTGTTGTTATTTTAAGCTAGGCAAATCAGTATGCAGCATGCCTTCATCTTCTCTTGCCAGGCCATGCTAAAACACTGACTTGAAAACTAGGCATGCTTGAAGAAGGCTCTTTGTATGGGGGGCTTGAATTAATAATAAGTTCAAGCTGGATAACTGGAGCAAACCAATTGCTGCTGTGGAATGAGGGAAATGTTGTGACTGTCCATGACCAGTGATGTACCTTAAACATTGTTAAACCAAGTGATATGCGTGAGCAAGTGGGGGTGTGGGGGTGTGTGTAAGATTGCTGCTGTTGCTGTGTCAAATGCTAAATCCAGTGTTCTGTATGATATACGTTGTTTTCACAGGTGTACATCAGTGATGACACGGGGGAGTACATGCCAGTAAGTATGATGAAATGCTTGTTATATTAAGGGAGGTAATTAGATGCATTTAAAAAAGAAACATCTATTAAGCTTGTACTGGAGATAAAAAGTAGTTACCCCACCCAACTCCATCCCCAACTCAAAATTAGGCTGCCTGGACTCCTGGGTGAAAGTTTTCCGGTTTTAAAGGGAATTTGTTTTGAGCCAAATTTTTGCAAAAATATTTTAATCTGGATATGTTCTGAAATATGCAAATTCAGCAAGAGATGAGGGCTGAAAATTTTAGAGGGGTATTTTCTGTTTTACAAAAATCGTTTGCTTTCACCCATGTGGACTTTTGTCCCAGTTATTGAAGAAGCTTGCGTGTGTGTGTGGGGGGGGGGGGGGGGGGGCATATTTCCTATACTGTAAGAAATAGAGAGACCAGACTTGATGTGTGGATATTTCTTGAGATGGCGGTGTGTCATATACCCAAATTAGGTTACAATGACCTTGGCCGTATGTTCTGTACTGTAAGAACTATATGAATATACCATTGACCTATGGTGGGGGGACCCACTATGTATTTCTGTGCAATAAAACTGCTCTTGTACAAGGTGGTTGCAGTACTGCTTGTGGTAAAATGTGTAAAAAAGCCCAACCATACATTGGGTTCAAATAGAAATTGTAAAAACCATAAAATCAGTCTGTGTTTTCAAAGTGATCCCCTTGTAATTTTAGTTCTAGTTTGGAAACTGCTTGAAAATCCAAAGCACATACGAGGGTTGTAAATATGATGGTTCTGAAAGAACAACCCGAACTTTGTAATACACAATTATAATGGTGATCTTGTATTATTACCAAGAACATCGATTACAGGACTACAGCAGTTGCATCTGAATGGCTTGATGGGTGTTCATTTTGTGTATGGAGCTTTTCAACCCATCAGAATTTGTGCATGACCCCCAAAAATGAATTTCATCATTTGGGATTGAACCCCATTACAGCTTCTTTTTTTTTCTTAACTAACTCTTTTTGAGTGACAATTTTTGACCAAGTCAATAGCTCCCCTGAGCACATGGACTTTCCTTGAAATTTATACAGAAAGAATTAAATTAGTGCTGTGCTTTCTGGATCCTTCATGCCAAATTGTGAGGACTGAATATCATTCTGCCAAGTGTAGCAAGGGTCAGACAAGTAGAAATTGGGCATGTGCACGTATGGTGTCTCGTAAAGATTTTGTGTGAAAATATAGACTTTGAAAGCAAGCAGTTACCCAGAACTGAAATCGATGCTTGATGCAAAGAGCCTGATAGAAGAGCTTAATGGTAAGCATTCTCTGTTTTTTGCTCAAAGATGTGGGCTCCTCCAACGCCACCTCAAGATGACAATGACGTGTACATAGATCAAACCCTCTGCTTCCTGTACGAGCCCTCAGTCATGCCCGAGTCACAGCTGCCACCTGTCTATGTGAAGAAGGAACATAAACGTGTCAGAGTAGATGTCACTGGTGGTAAGTTGAGCTGTCAGATTTTTACATGCGTAAGGGATAAAAACCCAAGGCAAAGAAGTGTCCTGCTCCATTGCTGCTTATGTACCTTGTCAGTGCAGTGTTTCCAGCAGAAACTTTTGTTTTCGAAAGGGAGGTGGGAGGGTAAGACACTTTTTAAAAAAGTGAAGTGTGTGGATTTTTCCCCATGAAAAGATTGTAATGTGAATGTTCTGAGATACATTTTGACTTAAAAGGTCAATCTAATCAGTGTTTCGGTAAGAGGATCTACCCTCAAAGTCTCTAAGGGTATGTTTTGTACCTGGTGATGCAAATACTACTTTCTGTTTCATTTAATGGTTAATGAAATATTTTTTGGTCATTTTGACTTTGACTATAATGAATATTTAGAGAAGCTCTACCATTCTCTGTGTATTCAACAATTTTCAGTGTTAATATGAAATTTTCTACAATCTAATGTTAATTACTTTGCGGGTGGAATATATACAACAATGTCAATTCATACACTAAATTACAGTATACACATCCCTAAAATTTGTTCCACTTGAGGCATTTAAAACATTGTTTTGTCCATCTTCATGTTGTTCAGGAATGAATTGGATATGACCAAGTGTTTTGAATTTATTTGTGTCATACTCTGCTTGCAGGTCGCAAGCATAAAGTACGCAAGGATGACCAGCCACGGGTTCCCCGTTCGCTGTTCGACCGTCCAACTGCTGCCCTACAAAAGATGAGGAGAGAAGCCAAGCTGGCCAAACTGAAGCAAGGTCTAATGCAGAAACCCTTCAAACCTCCACCTGTCATTAATAAACCGATGATGGACACAGGACAAGATAGCCCTGAGTGGCTCATACATGAAGACTGGGCACTGTTACAGGTATGTCTTCAGGGTAGAAATTTGCTTGCCTTCACAGTAAGTCATGGGAAAATATTCTGCAGCATTTCCGCGATAGGTGATACACATGTTTGCAGGACATATTGAAATGAGAACTTTTTGCTTGTAGATTTTATGCTAAAGACTGAGTGAAGTAAATATTAATGCATGGGCTCAACTACAAAGGTGAAGAATTGCATTTTTTGCCTTGTTCATCATTTTGGATAATGAACATGATACTAAAGAATGCTGTAACCATGTGACTGATTTTTTCCTCAAACAAGGCACAAGAAATCATTGTAAAACAAAGGAGATATATTTATTTGTTTGTGTTACCATGGTCTTATTTTTTCAACCTGCAACCAAGTGAAGTGGCAGTAGAAGGGTGTTATGCTTTTGCATAAGGTAAGTTAAAAGCATCCTAAGGATACTTTGTAAACAAGGCTAGCAGGCAATTTGGAGATTTTGCAGACTGTTCAGACAGTTTCTGTGTGGCTGCTAATAATACAAGCCATTGTAGATCGCATACTTTTTCAATACACTGTCTTGTTTTCTGCCACAGGCTGTGCAGGCATTACTAGAACTACCCTTGAATCTCCTGATTGTGTCTCCGGCACATATACCCAACTGGGACCTGGTCGCAGATGTGGTCAATGCAGCAAGTCGCATCTACCGCTCGCCAAAACAGTGCAAGAATCGCTATGAAAATGTGATAGTTGCCAGGGAAGAAGGAAGAATATTGTACGATATCAATCCAAGGAAGCAAAAGAAATCAAAAGGCATTTACAAGGTAAAGACTTCAGACTTGTGAAAGAATTGTTTTATAGATGGTAAGATGAAAACAAATGATGCTCAAAAATAGTTTACAGAGCTTATCTTTATTTTCAAAGTGATCAAAGCTGTTCTGTGTTGGTATTGATCCAAGACACATAACTGTATTCAGTGGAGAAGATCATGCTCTAACTTGGTCATTGAAAGTTCAATGGAAATTCAAGAAAGCTTCTCAGTGGGTAATCAGTCTTGTTAGTCTATAATTTTTAACAGCTTGTGATACAAATGTGTTAACCCCTAAAGCACTGATTTAAGACTGAGTCAACAGCTTTCCTTGGAACACTTTGCGTGAAAAGTGCCGTGAGGAAAGCTGTTGACTAAAACTACTTTTTGCTTTAGACTAGGCTTGCTGGATTTTGAATGAAAGGTATCTTCATGAGGAATCAGAATCTTTTAACAATTATATGTTTAACGGTAATCATGACTATAGTCATGATAGCACTTTAAGGATTAATGACCGTCTTCAATTTTCTTTTCAGACCAAGAATAACCGTCCAATGCGAACCAGTCAGCTGTACGTTCAGGACAACAATGGTTCCATGACCACCTTGTTCACATTCCGATTTGACTCCTGCAAGGCAATTGCTGCCAAGAGAACTCCCACGCTGAGACCAACTCTGGTCAACCCTCAGCTGAAGAACCCCAAACATGCAGCTGTTCTAGCTGAAAGTGGCATAGAATATGACCAGCCACTGACACCTACCAGAGTGGCTTCCATCAGGGCTGAGCGGATCGCTCGGGAGAAGAAACAGAATCAAGCTGCAGCTGTAAGTCGCATAAGCACAAAATAAAGAAAAAAAAGATTAGAATTACACCCTGTATAAGGATAGAAGTCCCTCTTTCGAGGTACCACTCCATTTAGAGACCATCTGCCATTAAAAGACCACATTTCCCAGCTCCCGAAGTTTTTATCTCTTCTGTGTTATTTTACCTGCAGATAAAGACCACTTGCTTTATGTGACCACTCACAGACCTGCCCTACTGCCAGTCTTAAAAGAGGAATTATGTTTTGGCGTTCCTCAGGACATTGGCTGACACATATGCAGTTGATGTGCTGACAATGATAACTATATAAACGAAAAAAAGCACTGATCATTCATAAAATCATGAACCTCCGACCCTCATTTTGAAGTCAGATTCTAATAAAATACGAGAAACCATTCGGTTCTAGCTGACTGGTCTCCATGTTGTATCTAGGCTGATGATCCTTTGCAGTATTAGATCAGCCATTCTTCTTTTTACACTTTATGTAAACAGTCAATCATAAACTTTAAATTGAAAATAAACATATACAAGGACCCAGGCTAGTGTTTTGGCCCTTGTGTGCACATGCTGTGGTTTTCAAGCTGCATTAAACCATTGTGGCAAAGTGTAGAGTAATCACAAGTGTCTTTATTTCAATAAGCAGCAGGCGGCAGCAGAGCAGCAGTTGGCACAGAGGGCCCAGACCCAACAAACCACACAGGCAGCTACAGCAACCACCCAGACCACTACTACAGTCACTGCTCAGCAGCTGCAGCCTGTGGCTACAGCTGCTGCAGCTACTGCAGCCACTGTTTTGGTGAGTATAAGGGAAGCTGCAGCTTTAGATGTTAAGGAACTGGCACACATTTCGTGCATGTAGGAGGCTGTATCAGCAGTGCTGACTTCAGATTTTGAGTATTGGATATTTGAAAATTTTGTGGTTAAACAACCCATGCTCTTTATATTATAATTAACCAGTGATGAAAGATTGCTTGAAAACCAGCCAAACCTCTTGCCACATGTCAGGACAGGAGAGGGGTATGTCTATCTATCTATATCATAATAGTAGATATATTAGTAGTTAAATACTTTGCCATGATATGTCAAAAAGCATTTAATGTAGCTTGACCGAATTCATGTCAGAGATTCAGATTTTTTAAAGAAAACAAATGGTAATAATTTTTGGATTTTTCAGTACATTTTTAAAAGTATTTATTGGGATGCCATCTGAGTGGCACCCAGGGGCATGAGTTCCCTCAATATTTCAGGAAGGATTGAGTTTGCAGTCTTACCAATTTGTGTCAGGGATGTATCCTGCAGTGGTCAGAGCCCTTGTGGAAACTGTTTTCTACATATAGCAAAAAATACTTGTGAATTTTTCCATTGATTTATTTGACTGTCTTGTCCAGTTTGGTTCCAGGATGATATTTTTGGTCTTATGTTACAGATCTAACTTAGTCTGTACTATGCTGGTAATACCTGTCAGTGGTTTTAGGGCTGGCAAGAAGCACTTCAGCTACCACATGGAATTTAGATTGAAAAAAATGGCAGTTGAATTAAAGCTTCGTGGGAGAGTGCAATTAAGGAAAGAGCAGTTGTGGTGGAGGACAGTAATCCATTCTCTGAATGCCATTTATAATTTCCAGATGGTCAAGTTGTGTATTGGGCAAGAGAGTGACGTATCCATCTATTCTCTCACAAAGAAAAATAAATTTGGAGAACCAAATTGAACTGAATGTCTTGTACTGATGTGTTACAGTCGGGAACGCTGCAGAAGGCTGCTGTTGGTACAGGAGTGAGTGCAGTATCCCTGGCTCGCAATCTTGGGGGCACTGGAAGCATCGTTGTCAACACAGCAGGAGGCGTGGCCACCAGTACATTTGCCACCATCAACAAGCGCATGAGTCAGTCGGCGGCCGTGACTGCCACACCTACAACTACTGTGGTAGGCTTGCTAATTGGAAGCTTGCACTGTCAGTCTGTACCTTGAAAAACAATATTTTGGGTACCTTGAACATTCCACTAAATAGCATTAGGAATCTTTAGAGTCACAAGTTCAGATCATTCATGGGTGTGTCATTAGCTTTGACACTGATGCAGAGTAAATGAACAGGATATAGAATGTAGATAAACAAATTCATTAATTAAAATTAATTTTATGTACATGGTGATGCTACTTTTCACAGACTGGCTGTCATGTTGGATCCATTTTAGACTTGCGCTGCGGTTGTCCCAGTGGAGTAAATCACAGACCTGGTGCCACTTAAATTTCCAAACTTTAAAAAACAAAATGTTCAATTCTTTGTACTTCAATAGATGGGTGAGGCTGAATGTTACTTTGTCCAGTGATGGCGGATGATGCTGCATGTACTCTGTGAATTGTTTTATTTCCTGGGCACCCACCTACTGCTCTTGAGCTAAGTCTTGCAATCTTGAAATTCTAAATCAAGCTTGCATTCAAACAAGGAACTTAACATTTGATTGGTTTTATTTCTAGACTGCTGCGGGCACTCTGGCACAGGCAGTGCGTGCTCGTACCACAACAGCCATGACTGTGCAGGAACTGGCCCTGGCAACACAAGCCAAAGCAAACCTGCAGGGAACGACCGCCCAGGTCATCACCACCACCACCCTGACCCCAGCTCAGCTAGTAACAGCCCAGAGAACAGCAGGTCAGTAGGCAGGCAAAGTGCTATCAGACAGTTGTGTCATTTTGATCCCTTGCATGGTGCAAAGGCTTGTTCTTGCCCTGATTAGTTGGAAAAAGACAACTTACTCCTGATTGCATTCGGGACCAGTCAATATCAGTGCAGGATGATTATGATGGGCTGTTACTTCCAAACTGTTGATAATACCATTAAGATTCATTATTTCGAGGAGGTGGGAGTGGGGGGTGAACTGTCATCATTGTGGAACATAACCATTTGGACTCGTAAGGGTTTTTATATCAGATGTGTAGACAGATTTGAGCAGGAAAACTCTACATTGTGTGATGGAATTCAGGTGTAGTCTGGTGACTGAAGGTAATGCATGTTGACCTGCAAAGCAAGTTAAATGTATTGTATAAATAAATAAATGAAAACCAATTCAAGTTGAAGTGTTTTATGCACTCGTTGAATATACAAAGTGAGGGAATCCCTAATATTCACCCAAAATATCTACCATGTATGATCTTATTGTGCAAAATTTCTAAACATTTTTGCTACAGTTGCACAGTCACCAAAGAGCCTGACAACACAACAGCAGATCAAATACCTTCAGCTATTCAAACACCAGCAGGCACAGCAATTGAGGCAGGCAAAGCCAGCAGGACAGGTATGGCTATCTTTTAATGAGACAATTAAGTTTCTGACAGCCAGTTTGAAATAAATGAATCGGTTGCAAGTTTTCACCTTCTGTTCTGTTTATGCTGCCCCAAATTGAGTGAGAAGAAACCAGCTGGTATTCCCACAGTATATGGTAGTGTGGGAAGACAACTGAAGTACACATATAAAAAAGTCTTTGAAAAAAAAATACAGTGCTTTCCATGCAGCAGACCAAGTACCGAGTTTGTCTTTACACATCCACGCGTGTGGTTTGCAGAATATATGAAATGAAGTATGTTCAACAGGCAGATGCACTCACTGTTACCAGTTTACCTCATGCTCTGTGTCCCATTGACACCTTCAGATGCACATGTAGGGTGAAAGGTTTGTAGCTTACAGTTCATTGAGTGTCACATGGGGGCTTATGTTTGACACTGATGTGTAGAAAATTTGTGAAAAGGAAATGAAATTTTGACTGCCTTGGGGCCAAGCATGAAGTAAAACTGTAGACTAACAACTCGTATCAAATTTGATAAAAACAAGAGGCAGATTATGTTTCAAGACCATTTGCTAATTTTTAATGGGAAAATCACATGCCAGTATATCATCATTGCGTCCCTTAGAGTGACACGAGATGTGGTTTTTAAATTGTTGATCATATGCATGTTTTAGCCTCAGAGAATAATCACACAGGCAACCGGGCTGCAGCCAGAACAACTGCGCCAGCTTCAGTTGAAGAGACTTCAGTCTCAGGCAGCCACGGCTCTGACTGGCCCTGTGCAGAAGTCTGTGGCTGTCACCACACCCTTCATCACCAGCGTCACGCAGGCCGGAGTCACCCAGGCTGTCGCACGAGCCCAGGTGAGTGCAATTTCAAGTCTGGCTGCATGCCAAATGATCAGCAAAAGTAGTTTCAGGGTCTTCTTTTTAATTTTTCAAATGTGCAAAATGATCACGGTACATTCCAGTACAGTACTTGTGTCCTATTTATCTGGGACAGAGAGACAGTTTTTTGAGTGATGTATTTATATTGTTAATTGGTGTTAAATTTGATTTATGGTATATTAAAAGGTATTTTTTATTTGTGAGGCAAAAGTTAAGTCTTAGTTGATGAATGTGCTCATAGTTATTGTATAAACACAGCACTGATATTGCCACAATACTCAGAATGTATGTTATACTTCATAGATACTTCAAGCAAAATGAAAAATTAAATATATCAAGAAGTAATGACAAAAAATCTCCCATGTACATTTTGCACAGGCACCCAAACAGACCCCGACCATAAAGCAGACCCGTCCACTGACGGAAGCCGACATGGTGTACGTCAAAAGACAACAGCTACAGCAATTACAGCAACAGCAGAAGGTGGCGGCAGGGACTGCAGCACAGGCAACCCAGGTCCACCAGGTGCAAGTGTCCAACGCACAAGTTGGCAGGGTGAGTGAGACTGCTGACAAACCTGCACGAACATACAGAGAAGGCCAGGACAGGTTATACTTGGAGGCCGTAACTAGTTTAGAAAGTTTTATAAGGTGTTTTAATGTCATGGCCATGCAACCACACTATGAGAAAAATTGATGAAAGGCTTCCATCTTTCCAGATTAAGATCATGTCTGGTTCCTATGTAATAATATAGTTCTTTTAAGTTGTATGTGTTTGTCCATGAAGAGTAAACAGTAAGTTCCATGTGTAAAAAGGTAATGCTTTACTGAACCCTTTTCCCCCCTTGAGCTGACCAAAACCACCTTGTGGTCAAATGTTGTCTGCTTCAGCATTTTAAACTGTTTTCAACAGTTATAAAAACCATTTGACTGCGAATTGTAGATGAGACTTATCAAGATCATATGCCACAGGTCAACAGCTTCCCTTGGAATAGGTTGGGCCCTTAGTGCCCAAACCATGCCAAGGAAAGCTGTTGACTCAGTCTTAATTTAAGGTGAAAAGGTTAATAGGAGAACTAATGTGGGGTGAACCATGTTTTGTTGCATTAGGTCCCACAACTACTGGCCCAAGCACAAGTGTCCTCTGTACAGGGCCAGGCAGGTACATCACAGCCCATAGCCACTTTGGTGAAGACGGTGTCAAGTGCTGCCACCATGCCCAGTGTTACCATCCCAGTCAGTGCTGTCAGTGTGGGAGGGGTCAACATCAATGTCAGCATGCCACAACAGAAAACTACCGCTGTCTGTAAGTCCTTTGTCACCACTGTCTGACGGTTGCAATGTTTAAAGTGTTCTGTTACAAATTAAAAGCAAAAACATAATGACTGTGTGAACCGTCCATATTGAGCTGACTTGGGAGACATGCAGCTCAAAATAAGGTCCAACTTGAGGTGGGCTGAGTTGAGAGGAGCTGAGCTGAGCATGGCTGAATTTGAGTTGATAATATGTGGATCTAAGTGACCCAGCTACTGAACTTAGTGGTTTAGTCAGCTCTGCTGACCATAGGTCGCAGAGCTTATGTGATCACTAATGTCCATCATACCGACCATCTGTCTGTCAGTAAACAATTGCTAGTCAACTTGATAGCATCTACAATTTTTAAGTTAGCTTCTTGAAATTTTATAAAGTGTTCTATGAACAAAAATCTGGGTTCCTTTCGATATTGGTGATGCAACATAATGGATTGCATAATGCAGGGGTCGAAAGTGAAAAAGATAAATAAATAAATGAATAAGTAAATGCGGTGGTGTGTTTGATTTTCCGTGGATCCTTTTGAAATTTGGTGGAAATATTACGGAGGCTAAATATGTCAAATGAGAACAATACTAATATTGGGCACCACCTATGAATTCATACTTGGTGAGATTTATGAAATCCATTATCGTGAGAAATAATAAGGCTGATTTTACCAAACTTACAACAAAAGTGTGTCATGTGGAAGATTTATACAGTAGTCCCTCCTTTGAGAGACTGCCCCTAGTGCCACCCAAAAGGCGGTCACATGAAGTAGGTGGTCCCTCAAAGGAGGTGGTCTCCCTAAGGAGTGGTCTTTCAAAGGAGGGACTACTGTGTGTAGCTTGACTTACTTTATCAAAGTCACTGGAAATACATTTCAGGATTTTTTTTTTTTGATAATAAATTGAGATGGAGCTACGAAATCTACACCAAATATATGTTAGACCAATGGTCATATTTTGTTAATATGTTGTGGAACCTCAATCTGTTTTTCAAGGTCATTAAACACTCCAGTAAAGAACACTGAATTCAGTATGTTCAGAAAGAGTAAGGCTGATGATGTTAAATGTACCACAAATATGTTTGATGTGAAAGTTTGATAATACACTATATGGATGATCCTGAACTACTTTCTCAAGGCCACAGAGAGATTGCAATAAGATTTTTTTTTTTTTTTTTTATTACTAACAGTCATCTGAATACATTTCAGCAGAGCATTAGGCCCATGGGCCTCTTTTTGATGGTCCGCATGATGTATACTGCCACAGCATAATAAAAGTTCTGGGACAGATTTTGCACAGAGGCAAAGATAAATAGATAATATTCTAGAATCACTGTGGCCTTGTCACTGATTTAGAAACATGACCAGGAAGTGCCTTGCTTGAACATTAATCTCTCTGTAGTTATCCACAGGAGGAAAAATGATGTTTTTACAAGACATGGTTTCTGTTGCAGCCAAGGCAACCACTGTGACACAACAGCAGATGCACCAAATCCAGCTGCAGCAACTGCAGCAGAGGAAAGCCCTGCAGCAGCAGAAGGTGGCCAGTGAGTAGTCAGCATAATGCAGTTGTTTTGTTAATTGGTGGCTGTTTTACTCTGTAAACACCAAGTTAGGAAGCTTTACCGTTTCAGTGCAAGATGGAGACCATCAACAACTTTTCTCAAAACACTTTGTGTGCCCAAAGATTACAGACAGATGCTGTCACATTCGACTTTTTTTAAAAAATAGATTCTAGCACTTGAGTGAAATGTCTTTTTAACTCTTACAGAGCCAATTTAGAGACTGAGTCAACCGCTTTCCTTGGGGCACTTTCCGCGCAACGTGCGGAAAGTGCCCCAAGGAAAGCTGTTGACCTGGACCAAATTTTTCACTGGGAACATAGGCATGCTGGTACTTGAATGAAAGGTCTTTTAATGAGGAATATGAATCTGGAATCATTACAGTAATCCAGCTTCATCAGCACAGCTTAAGCTGTGACTGGCACTCAAAGGGTTAATTACCCGTGGCACATAAAGCACCGGAGGGTATTGTCGTCTTCTGCTTCATCTGTCCGTCCATCAATATTGTTGACGTTACCGTGATATCTCCAAAAGTATTCACCATGGCTGTACCAAATTTTTGTCACAGAAGGACCTTTTGGTGGACCAGGTTCCTGTGGAAAACCAGCTTCCTCAGATTATTTTTTAAACGACGTTACCGTGATATCTCAAAAAAGAGATATGGACTGCTGCTTTACCAAATTTTGTCAGAGATATATCTCATGATGGACCAGGTTCCTATTTAAAACCAGCTTCCTCTGATTATTTTTAAACTTTTATGAAACTTTAAATGTATTTATTTGAAGGCCGTCTGAGTGACATCAACCCTGACGACATTACCATGATATTCCAAAAAATATTGACCGCAGCTTGACGAAATTTTTGTCAGAGATGCATCTTAAGATGGACCAGGTTCCTATTTAAAACCAGCTTTTTCTGTGTTAATAAACGTTTTATGAAACTTTAAAGTATATATCCTCAAGGTGGTCTGTGTGATGTACTAGGGGACGACGTTACCATAATATCTCAACAAGGATCAAACACAGCTTCACCAAATTTTTGTCAGAAATGCACATAATAGTGGACCACATTCCTATTGAAAACCAATGTCCTCTTATTATTTTTAATTTGTTATGAAACTTTTGAAGTGTATATTTGATGGCCATCTGAGTGGTGCACAGTACCGTGGTCTCTATCACCAGAACTTGCCCCAAGAACACATCCAAAATTCCTCTTTCATTTCATAGAAAAGAGTATGGAAATTGTATGTAAAGTGTTCTACTGCGAAGTCTCAAAAAAAATGCAGAATTGAGGGAAAAAAGATTGTGGGCGTCGAGTCTAATCCTATCTCTGAACGCTAATTGTGAAAAGTTTGTATCTGGAATTGTGGCAATAGTTCAGGTGATTACAGTCATTGTGATTGGTGGTGAAAAAGGTAACTGGATGTTGTTCAGTAGTGCAGAGGTAGATCTTGCTACAGACATGGATTTCTTTGTAAGTCCTAGTAACTTCAGAGCATCCACACCTTATAATTATTGTGTTGTTTACAACACTTAGAATTTTCGACAGACTGGCTCAGCAAACAAGCAAAAATAAAAGCTCTAAAAGTCAACATACAGGGTACAAGTGTGAATATCACACCTGTGCTTCTCCATACCGTGACATGACCTGATATATGTGTTTGCGTATTTTGCAGGTGTGTTAGCACTGCAGAATCCTGGCCAGCAGGTCAGGAAGGCCCAGCTGCAAACACCCATCAATGCAGTGCAGATCATCCAACAGCAGCACCACCAGAAGCTTCCAGTCACCGTGCAGCAAATCCAACAGATTGTCAAACAGCAGCAGCAGCAACAACAGCAGGCTGCCCAGGCCCAGACTTTCCAGCAAATCATATCTTCTGTGGCACCAGCTTCTACAAGTGCCACAATCCTGGCCACACAGATAGTTACCCAGTCGCAACCCATGCACAAGACTGTATCACTGCCTGTGGCGGTAACTAGTGCCATGTTGCAGCAGGTGCGTCCATCGCCTGTGACCGTGACGGCCATTACGGCAACCACACCCCAAAGTGGTGCAGGGACACACACAGTGACGTCCCAGCAAGCTGGTGCACTAACTATAACTCCCTCTGTGGCTGCAGCACATGCACAGACAACTTTAGTCAAACACGTGCCAGAAGTGGTTGTCAGCCCAGCAAAAACTCTGCCAGTGCAGACGACAGTAGCACAACAAATAAGGACAGTTCAACAAGCTGCTGCAGTCCGAACTGTACAAGGAACTTTAGCACAGCAACAAGCCGTACAGCAGGTGGTGCAGCAAGCCAAAGCACAGGCTCAAGCCCAGGCCCAGGCAGCTCAAGCAGCACAGGCATTGTCTGTACAGCCAGCTGTGCAGCAGGCAGTCCAGCAGGTACAAGCAGCAGCACAGCAACAGGCCCAGCAGAGGCAGGTCACAGTTGCTGCACCTGTGGTCACAGCCGCTGCAGTCTCGGCTGTTACCACTCCACACACTGTTGTAGCTGCTGCAGTGAATCCACAGCAGCAGGTCCAGGCTGCAGACCCAACCCTGCAGGCTGTGACAGACGCAGTTAAAGTGCAGCAAGCTGCAGTTCAGCAGCAGGTGGGTGAACAGTCACAGCCACGCCCCTCCCCTTATTCCATGAGGCAGAGGAACCCACCCAAACATTAACAGGCTATCTAGCAGAACATTTATTATCCAAGTGTCCCTGCATTACTGGATGGTTCATGCAGAATCAGTATGCAGTAGTTTTACTAATTGATTCATGAAGAGCCACGTGTCATAACGTGTATGAGCTGAAAGGTGCATGCAGAATCAACATGTAAGAGCTTTGCTGATTTGCTCATGACAGAGTGGAATGTGGCTAATACATAACAAAGGCTACTGAAAATGATCTTCAAATGTAAACAAAGCAAAAGATAAAGGAGCAAAATACACAGATTCCCGAACAGAGCAGAAAATGCACTAACCAAAAGTGCACAATGATGGCTGTATTAAAATTGACATGTCATTGTAAGGGGGTAGATGTAAAAATGTATGGTGTGATGATTTTGCCTTGCAAGTAAAACAGACACCACATAGATCCGAGGGTACATAGTTAAAGAGAATAAGGTGAAAGTACCCTCCTGTCTGAATCACTAGGAAGGCCTGGGAATATGCAAGAGTGTAGAACAAACTACCTGGTACTCATTGTGCAAAGTGCATCACATTTTGTAATTTATCTTTATTAAAGGTACAAACTTAGGAGCAGTTTGTAGCACTGAACTTTCCATAAGTGAATTACAGTTGGAGACTACTCACTAGAAGACTGTTGTGCAATCCTGACCAATCAGATATGAAAGGAAGTGTCTCGTGATCCCCCTTTACCAGTGCTACCCTCTTGCGAGTCAGATTCTTGGCTTATCCCATCAACTTATTGTTACAGACTTTTCATATGAATTGCTGAGAGACTACAGCAATTTGGAGCTTTTAAAAAAAAAAAACTTGTTCACTACCAGAGACCGATGTGCAGAAACTGTGCAGTGAAGTAGTAGATGGGATTTTGTTATGGAAGAGGAGACTGTCTTATAAAAGTGTTGTCTGTTGTAGCTTTGACGTGTGATCAGTAAGCATTGATTGAATATGTAAGTACTTGCAGATTTGACAGAGCACCCTAGTACAGGGTGGGACGACTGTGACTGCAGGGTTCACTGAGGTGTTACAAGTACAAAACTAGAAGTTTTTATTCTCAACCCCACATTCTTTTTGGGCCTGTGGTATGTGTAATATAACTGGTTCAACATTGTGACCTTTTTTTTCACAAGTTTGTATATCAGCCAATTGCACGATGAAGGGATTTTTAATGTGAAAACATAAAACCAGAACATCTACTGTCTACCAAGAATCATAGCCAATCCAATATGAAAATGCTGACAGGCCATGGCAGGTGGAACATTTTCAGGTACCTGGTCAGTAATGGGTTAAACTGTAAATATCAAATACAATACAGTAAAAGGAAAATAATCGTAAAAAAAAAAAAAGAGAGAGAGAGAGAGATGCAGAGAACTCATAATGTTTGGTATTTCTCTCATGGGAACAGTAAATCACTTGAAAGGTTTGTGTAGTGACCCCAGTTAAATGTGGTGTGTGTTATGATAAATGCCAGTGAAGTCAAGATTATAAATATTTTTGATGGAGCTTAACTTTGATCTTCAGGTATTAATATGCATGTGTTCTAGACACGTAAAATGCAGGAACTAATTGGCGTGTCATTTTTTTTAAGTGTGCGAGAAGTTTCATATAAAGAACATGAATTGTCAGGGAATGTAGATAATGGTAGTATTGTGGAGTCCATTATGTGTCAGAAATGTGCATGTCCATCATAAGAATGTGTGGCTCATAAATGCAATGCAGACCCCTTGTCTTCTTCTACAATGGTTTCTTGAGTTCTGTTGGACATGAATGTAGCTAAGTTTTACTGACTGAACTGCAAGGAAGTGTAACTTTGCATCAACAGGGAAACCTAGTTCTAAAGATAGCCAATGAATAGACCAAAAGGAGCATTGATGGGCAGATGTCCATTCTGGTATTTTTTTTTTTGGTTTCCCACTGTGGGGCTGAATTTATGGGTTCAAAACATAATTGGTCATGCAGGCAGGGTTTTACAGTAGTATAGAATAGTTGCAACCCTAACAAGGAGCACAGCTCAGAATTGACAATGGCAGCTGCTGCAAACTGAACCATGTCAGGATCAGCATGATATACAAAACACAAGGTTCAGGTCGGTGGCAGTAATGTTTGCTGCCGTGCCCAAACCACTGGAGGCCACCACACGAGTTTGGCATGTCTGGCAGTTTGGAGGTTGGCATTGCAGGAATTTCAAAGACCAGTTGTATTCATCTTATCTACAGATGCACAAAACCTTTGTACAGTCAAAACTCGTCACATTGACATGACGCCATGTTTGGGAACTTTTTTTTTGTCTGACATTCATCAGGGAACACAAGGTGTCATGACAAAGAGACATGATTGTACAGAGATGTTGTCTTAGGGCAGAGCTTACTTACAGGTCTATGATCAGAGCAGGTTTCCTTTAGAAACACCAGGTTAATGTAGAACTTAATTGATTTCATGTTTTGTAATACCGTCCTGTCTTTTGCAGGGTTGACATTAAGGGAAGAGTATACTGTAGTTCTAGAAATCTTCACGCTCGATTTAATTTCACACTGTTGGTGCTACCACTCAAAGCACTGAATGAAAATGTGTGAAAATAAGTTGCATTGTATTTCACTACATTGTATGGCATTAGATGGCGTGAAATTAAAATATGCGAAAATTCTGTAATTTGAGAAAAATTGAGGTTGCGCAAAATAAAACGCGCAAAAATTTCTAAAACTACAGTATGTATGGCACATGTAAATTTTACATCGGGAAAAGTGAAAATTTGTAGCGCTGTTGAAATGTCCATCTCTCATTCCAAGTGGTGACAAAAGCTGCCATTGGTCAAGGAGTAAAAAAACCTTAATGTCAAGCTCTGCATTTATTTATTTATTTACTATTTGTTACGTTGTGATCATGTCTGCAGGAGTGATTATTTATAATCTAGTGTTTCATGCAAAGAATGACGACATTGATTAGCTCATAAAGACGTGAATATTTTTTTTACCACATCTTAAAATATGTGGTACCCCTTTGTTGTCAAACCATTAAGAATGAGAGGAAGTAGAAGCAGCATTTTTTTAATACAAAAGTGTAAAAATCACTTGCATCACTCTGTGTGAGGTGTATATTGATGCAACTATTTATTGGACTGGAGTTGTACTATAGTTATGTGGCTGTTTAAATTCAAATCTGGTCTGATATGGGAGAGACAAAAGCTTTTGAATTGTACTTGGGTAGAAACAGTTGGAATTAAAAAAAAAATAATGTATATAGTGAATCTTTGTAATGTTGTTTGTGCTTATTGACCCCCAGTTGAATTAATGGTCCATTCCAGGCCCATAACCAGGAGAGGGTTCATAAACCACCCAGGTATCCTCCAAGAAACTCTGCCACTTCCTGCACTATCATCAGGCTGGTAATAAAATAAGAAACTGAATCAAGATTAATCAGGAAACGTATAGAGAAAAAAAAAAAAAGGGGGGGGGAGGACCTGCTGGTCAGTAGGGAGTACACTGCAATTTAGCAGATGTGTACCAAGATTTCTATTTGGAAAGGGTTAAATATTAAACATCCAATGCTTGTATGACTGTCTTTAAGTAACCCCCCACGTTATGGATGAATGGCGTGATTAATATTGTCAGATGGGCTTGGTGGAAAACATTACTTATAAGTAAAAGTACATACTGATGATTTAACGTACTGTCCCACTGAGAGCAGTTTGCAGTTTCATGTGCAATATGCCTTGTATTCTTTTGTATATTTACTTTCACAAAAAATGCAAACCTTGCTTGTAAAGACCTCTATTCAGGTAATCTGGCCCATGTTTAGGCTTTTCTTCCTACTGTGGTCATAGAATGCTAGATGAGTGGAGGGATTTGAGCAAGTTGCTGTTGGGTCTTTCTTTTAAGCTATTCAGGGGTTAAATCCACCCATTCTCGGATATGATATTAAACTGAATAGATATTTAATCTGTGAAGAATGGTAATTGAAAAGTGCATGCTTAGCACTGGGTTCAGTTTCTGCCAGAGGGCATTTTGATATAAGGAAATAAATCTTGCATTCTCGTCATCGCCTAGTGCCTTGGATATGATTAAAAAAAAAAGAAAAGAAATGGGGGGTGGGGGGGGGGGGAGCGTAAAAACTAGCTGGATATTCAATATGTGAAAATGTGTTATTAAAAAGTGCATTGCTAAATACTGGGTTTGTTTATTTCTGGTGGAGGGAATTCTGATACAAGGAAATGAAATCCTGTATTCTCTGCACAATCCACAGGAAAAATAATTGAGAGTGAGGTGAATGTACTTGCAGAACTGAAAATTGTTAACCCTCCCAATTCCAAATGGAAATGCATTGGCAATTTTGAAGGATTACATTGCTGTGTATATCTTCAAAAACCTTTTGTTCGAGATAATTTTGTAGCCTTGGTAACTGACTGCCATAATTGCTTCAATTTTCAGAGAGTTGGGATGGTATGAAGATGAAACTTAAGCTTTTGCATCCCCCAAAAATTATCAATTTGTGTCATGGAATTTTTCAATAAATAGAAGATAATTAAATTATTATGGTTTCCAAAAACCCTGTGATACTGGGTATCCAGATTAGCCAAGGCAGTTTGTTACATTTTCCACCCAATCACAATAATTAAAAGCTACCGGAACAAAAATGTCTTAAGCTAGAAGACTACATAAAAATATATTACCAGTTAAAATGCAGTTAATTGTGTGACAGAACTACTGTTTAAAGATGTATGTCCTGTCTTTTATCCTGAAATTCCTGTAAGGGGTCTGTTGGCAGCATGTTTCAAGTTTGGCACCAACATAACCAGGTGACAAAATTTCTCTGTATGAGGATGGGGTATATGAAGGTTTTTTTTATCAGTTCAGTTGACTTGCTTGTCTGGCAGATCTTTAGGGAGGCTCACTCATCTGTCCATTCACAATTGCACTTGATTTCTCCAAACCGTTGGCCAGATTCACTTCAAACTTGGTGGCAATGTACCTTGGGTGGGTGTCTATCAAATTTTTCAAATGCTTGCGCTCCAGTGATTTTTTTTTAATTTAAAAACATTTTTTGTTCTTATTTTTGGGAAAATCTTAGAAAAAATCTCTGAAACTGCTCACCTAATTACTTTGATATCACACAGGAACACTCCTAGGTCTTAATTTGTTCACCAGGTGGTGCTGCTTTAATTTTTTTTGTGTGTTTTCACTATTTTCAACTTCTCGAGAACCATCACCAAGATAAGAATGAAACTTGGCGGATATGTTCCTTGTGAAAGGATCAAAGAAACTGGTTCACTAGGTGGCACTGCTGTGGATTCCTGATTTTTAACAATTTTTTTCAATGCGGGTACTTACCGGTAAATGCACCTTTCTGATTGATTATTATGCAAGTCAATGGGAATTCTAATGTTAATTCACATTTTTGACTTATCCAAAACTGCCAGCCAGATTGACTTGAAACTTGGTAGGAATGTACCCTGGGTGAATCTCAGCCAAATTTGTTCAAATGGTCACACTTCAGTGATTTGGCGATTTTTTTTAGATTTTTGTTTGTTTGTTCTATTTTTGGGAAAATCTCAGAAAAATCCTCTCCGAAGCCACTCACCCAATTGCTTAAATATCACACAGGGACACTCCTAGTTCTTAATTTTGTTCACAAGGTGGCACTGCAATTTTTTTTAACATTTTTTTATGATTTTTGGTTGTTTTAGCTATTTTTATCTTCTGGTCCAGAATTAAGCTGAATCTTGGTGTATAATTATGTTCCTTGTGAAAGTGTCAATCAAACTTGTTCACTATGTGGCACTGCTACAAATTTCTGGTTTTTAATGATTTTTTTTTTTCCAAATTCGGGTACTTACAGGTACATGCACCTTTTCTACCAGGATATACCAGTGACCAAGATATTGCTTGACACTTTCACTTGTGAAAGTACCCAGAAAACTTGTTCACTAAGTGGCACTGCTCAGTGTACATTCTCAAGCAGGCTTCTAATTATAGATTTACCCAGCCTCGTTCTGAGTTTGGGGTGTCCCAGTATATTCTTTGTTGGATGCTGCACATGGTGTCGGCCTAGTGTGTGATACACCAGTCTCTTTAAAACTTCTAAAACTGCATTGATGTTGTAAAAACAGTCATATTGACATGTTTATGATACAGTCAGGGAACAGGACTGCACATGCAGCCACTTCATTGCCAGATTATCTCTGTATAAACAGGTCTGCTAATGCCCTGAACCCATGTCATACCCTCATTCTGCAGTCATTTGGGACTTTGATTTCCTTTATGGGCGGGTCCATTAAGCATACAAAGCTTGTTGATGTACCATTTGACAGGTCTGACCCTCCTCTTTCTGAATATACATATATGTGATACCCCTACTTCAACCATAAAGGCCTGGGATTGGCTGAAAGGCTGCCTTGTCATAGACCCCTAGAAAGACACTTTGTTGATTGACAAGGACCAAACTGGAACCCGGGAGATTCTAACACCACAGGAATGTTTATTGAGGCTATCTGGTGTCATGGAAGCGTAAATTAGTCAGTTAATAGCAAAAACATGTGTTTTCTGGGTACACTACTCTTTGATCAAAGCAAGGTCCTTCTGTTGGACAAGGGTCATTTTGAATTTCTTTACTGCTTGGTCCAAGAGGGCTTTCCACATAATTATCATTCTAAATGATGCTGAAGGTCATAAACTTTTGATAAAATAAAGTTTGAAAATCCAATTCACTTATATATCAAAGCTGAAGGCCATTTTCTTTTATTGTTTGTTTGGAATTTTACAGTGGAGGAGCAGTCAGGGAGTCAGGCTGGTCATGTGACCACCACCCTGCCTGCTCATTGGCTGTTAACTTACCCTGATACTTTGGCTGTCTGCTAATGCAGCACATGCATGTGGGTTTACCAGTTTCAATTAGGTACAATGTTACAGCAATGGAAACTACCTTTCATGTCCATAAGATGTATACCCTTTTGACTGGATGCTTGCCAATCCCATCCTCTGAGAGAAAATATCCCTTTCCAGTTATTTTGGAATGCTCATGGGGCAGGTCACTGTCAGACTGTATTAAAGTGGGGGTACCACTGAATATTGACAATTGCAAATATGTTTGATAGTATGTAATGATATATAAACTACCACAGTCTATGCCATCATTCTTTTTATTTAATTCTCATGTACCAAGTAGTCTTCTAAGCATGATACAACTTGTAGATGTCAGTCTGTTCATATTTGTACATGCTTTGTCTACATATTGAACACTGACCTGGCTGCCAGTGGAGTGTGGTGGTGTGCTTGTACGGTTCCTAAAGTGGCAACCTCACTGCAATGAAAACTACAGCTTCCTGTGGCTTTCATTTGAATCTGTTATGTCTTACCCTATTCATTAAATATGTGTTGTTCCAATGTTCTAAGTTACACCTTGTCTGTCTTGTGTAAACATGACAAAAGCAATCACACACGGCATTTTGTGTGCTACTCGAGGGACACACATACAGACAAGCATGCTGCTGGTAGCCTGATATCAAACCGAGGCTCTCTTATCTTGGCTAAAAGTATCAATTACCAAAGCGGGCCCCAGAATCTTGACTGGCTGTGGATTCCTGTTTTTTAATGATTTTTTTGTTTTGTTTTCAAGTTTGGGAACTTACAGGTAAATATACCTTTCCTATTGATTACTATGTAAGTCAATGGGCATCTTATGCTCAATATTATGTATTTTATCCACCAAGTAGGTATGTTCTTTTTAAAGTTCTCTTTAAATATTGGTCAATTTCTCATGCTCGGCATTAAGAGCGTCTTCACCTAGTGACCAAACTTGTTTACCCCTCCTACAAGCTACATTTCCACCAAGTTTCAGAACAATCAGTGATGGATTTGGAAAAATTAAAAATGACCTCAACGCAAACAAAGAAATATTATGCAATCAGAGTTCCTGGATTCATAACCACGTGCCTCATTTATAACCTTGCTAATCACAAGTCAGTCTCGTTTTGGAATGACTGTAGTCAATAAAATAGGTTATCACTGTGACAGAGATACTTGACCTAATGACCTACTTTTGTTTTACAGCACAACTTTAGGTCAAGATATATGTGTGCATGAAGTTTTATTCAACTAAGAAAAATAGTAAAGGAATTATAGCCCAGACAAGACTTTATAAGGATATGTCACTGTGACCAAGATACATGATCTGGTGACCTACTTGTGTTACATTAGGAACCTTTATTCATAATGTAATGCCTCTTAATGAATATTTCAATTTGATTGCTTGTCACTTGATGCGTGCATTTCTAGTGATTACTGTGTAAGCGAATGGGGATTGCATTGGAAATTCACATTTTTGACTTCTCCGACAAAACCGCCAAGCAGATTCACTTGAAACTTTGTGGGGATGTACATTGGGTGGATCTGTACCTGCTTTGTTCAAATGGTCACCGTCCAATGAATTTGGGATTTTAAATGAATTATGTTGTTGATTTTGGGGTAAAATACTAAAAAATCTTACTATTAAGTGTTAATAGGAAAAGACATATGGGTTATTTTCTTGCATTGTGAATTTTGATCTTGAGTGACCTTGAAAGGCTAAACTTAAGGTCACGCTGACATATTGGCTTATATCTCGGAAATGGTGGGTCATAGATTTGTGGTTATACTAATTAAATATCTATGAGACTAATTGATGTGGTTAATATTGACCTTGAAAGGTCAAATGTAAATACTGGCTAATAGCTTGCTAATGATGGATTGTTTAGTTACTATATCAACAACCATAACCTAGCATAGCCCAGCCCAACTCAGTCTTGTCAAGCCTAACCTAGCCAAAGTGGAGCTAAAGTCAAGCTCAGGCTCAGTCAGCTGAGCACAGGATCAATTCCTGATCCTCTACTTTGTTTTCAATTTAAAAATAAAAATGAGGTTGTAAGATTATATATGCAAAGAGAAAGAAGAAAAATGCAGCTAATTTTTTTTTACTATCTGTTGTAAATATATTGTATTTAATGAAATTAGTTTTTATGAAGATGTAATTAACTGTAGTGACAGATATACTAATGGGAAGAAATGTGATTTTTTATTTTGAAACTTAAGCCGGGCACAATGCCCCTTTCCCCATCCTCCCCACAAGAAATAAAACACCCACCCACCCCCAAAAAAACCCTTGCAAATCTTTCAATTGGATTTGTTCCAGTTGACAAGGAAGTTGACAAAATGCAATAGGTATACATGGGGTTTGCCTCACCCAGGCACATATCAGGACAAAAATACATATAATATGAATTAAAACTACAAGTCAAGTATCTGGGTCACAGTGATATGCCCATGCATTTTCACTGTGATAACAGCTCTTTGATTTAATGTCTTCTTGTTTTAACAGAATGTCATGAAACTTCACATGCCTGATTGTTTCCCATTGATAAATTCATCTGGCCGTTGAAGCCTTGAATTTTCAACATTTTTTCTTCAAATGTGACAGTGTAAGTAAGGGTATAGTTGTTTAACATTAGTTTCTTTGCATATTGGCCGGTACAGCAAAGCTGCCCAGGTACACTGACAAGACTAAAATCTAATTGAAAACAAGAGGTCCATGGGCTTAATGCTCTGCTCACATACAATCTCATTATGACCATCATCAAAATCATTTCATGGAATGCATTTCCTACATAACCTTGAGAAATTGATCTGGTTTTCATTGGGGTCCAGACGTAAAGTACATTATATTGGATATGCTACAGACTAATAGTGTGTAGAATCTGTCCACTTATTGTCCAAATTGATCTCATCACAAAAAATGACAAGCTGTGAAAAGGTGAGAATATATACAAACACTTCTGGTAAGCCCTTTGTCACTGACGACTTGAATTAAAAGAGTGTTAGACTATTTCTTATGTCTAAATAAAAATATTCCATGTCTGAGTACCCCTTCTTTAAAAGTCCATTTGAGATGGTTTGTGTTTGGCTTTGGCAAAGATGGGTTGTAATTTGAGCTTGCTCATGTATCATATCCATGGATACTGTTAATTTGACTAAAAATATACCAGCAAGAATTTCTACCATACTTTATAAAGAGATCTAAGCCAAGAATAATGAAGTCTCGCGCAGAACCAATCTGCTTGTTTTCAAGGGTGTGTCTGGTGGGTGGGCCTCTGGTATAAAACAGTTATACAGGCAAAACAAGCGTGTATCGTTGGATAATACCAAACTTTAACTGTCAACGGAACAATGGTGACGTTCCCCGTCATCTCGCCTTTGGCTCGATGGTGGGGGACGTCACCATTGTTCCGTTGACAGTTAAAGTGTGGTATATCCAATGATATACACTCGTTTTGCCTGGTATAACCCTTACATACACCCTACAAGTCCTGAAAGTTATATTGGGCTAACTTGAAATCTGTGGAGGGTATCGCGCTAACGAGAAAAAGTTTACCAATGGACAGACATGAGCCGTCGCATAAGCTCAACGACATTTGATCAGCAGAGCTAAAAAAATGATAATTAATAATAATTAAGCTAGACATTCCAAATAAATAGGTAACGTAGATTATGTCCAACACTATTATTTTGTGAAATATGGATGTATTGACTGCAAAGTAGGTTTTATAGGTCACCAGGCTTGTCTAGTTGAGATTTGGTGATGGTAGGGCTTGCTTAGACGTCAATGCAGAAGAGAACCTATACTCCAGATCAATATTTTATTAGACCCATGGGCCTCTTGTTTTTTTTTTTTTTTGTTCTTTCAATTCTGGATGCAACACAAGTTCCATCTGTTTAGTAGATCACTTTGAATATTATCCTTGGTGAATTGTACATTACAAATACCAGAGCACATCTCTGACAATTTCCTGGATTATACGTGTCCATCAAATTCCAGTTTTCAGACTGAGTTTAGTCTGAAATTCCATTGTTTCTTGAAGGAAGAACATAAAAATTTCCACTTTTTTCAGACTTGACAATGAAAGACCACCAACACCCTAGAAGATTTCTTTGCTAGAAAGACAAAAGTATGCCACAGTTAACCAAAATTAAAATAAAAAATCTTAAAAAAAGACAATATATTTATATATATATATATAAGATAGTCAACAACTCTAACACTCTGTCATATAAAAATGGTTACCATTTTATTTTTGACAGTACTTGTACAATGTGTGCATAGAAATAAAGTAAAGAATTTTAGTTCCAACTGAAGACAAAAACAAGTAAGCATACAAAATTCAAATAAACTTAAAATATTAGTAAATAACAAACTTAACTGGTTGACCTTGTATCAAACTAATACCTACAAAAGAGAATTGTATCAACAAATAAACATCCTTCAGCAAGTTGACATCACGAGGTACATGTGTACAAGGAGTGCTATTAAACAAAGATTATCATCAAAGGTTGCCAATATTTGATCAGATAAATCTGACAAAAAGGAATAACACTTTGAGCATTTTATTTTCTACCCTTCCCCTCCTACATTAGTGGATGTGCAACTTCAATATGGCCTAATATAACATTCTAAAACTCCATTATACACAAATGTGGTTCAGTGCAAAACTCTCTGTGTGCCTGAATCTTCTCATGCCCTTTCTTAGTGGTGACCATGAACCAAGTCACTTCACAACAGTTATTTAGCCTAGTGAATACGATCTGCACATTTGCAAGCCTACAGGTTAAAATATATATATATGTATAAATTCAACAAAGTATCAAGTATAATATATATATATATATATACACAATGCCACAACAGAACCAACATGGAGAACTGTCAAGATGCATGTCAAAGAGACAATGTTCAACATGTTACCTGAATGTACCTCCTGGTTTTTGCCAGCTACACAGCACAGGCCTACTTCATTTAAGAACATTGTTTCCACAAGTTAGAGATAAAGAAAGTCTCAAGTACATGTATGTGGACCTTTGGAACATGGACTGGTTAGACGTTGCTATCCTGTGCTGACAGTTTGTAATGATTTCAAAACAAAGAAACACAATGCAACATATTGGTCCAATGTGCATCAATTGGTAAATTCTCACAAACAGACCACAGAACGTAAATGAATTGGACTTCTCCAAGGCTACCAGTACCCCAGATTTTGCGACTCTTGGGCATGATACACACACACACACACACGTAGCCATGGTAATTTCATACTGGCTCTTAAATCACTTTAATGTAGATAAATACTCAAATCATCCCTGGTGCTTCAAAATTAGATGGGCACCTCGAAATCAGGTTAAAAAGTATCAGTAGAAAGAAACATTTTTAAACTATTAGTTTCACATTGTTGACCATGTGGTATTTAAATTTAAAGCATTTAAGTGAGCCATGCCAAGGTACGGTTTCTAAAATGGCTTCTTTATAATCTGGACTGTAAAATATCAACGAGCCCCCCGGGTTTGTTTGCTGCTCACTGTTGTGAATGCAGTTTGAGAACAAACTTCCCTTAAACTTTTAATTTTTTTTTTTAAATTTGAAAGGCAGTGTGCTTGCATGCTGTCTTGCGGATGTTATTCTGCGGGAGAAAACAACTGGTTTAACTGTTCATTATTGATAAAATTACTGTACACATTAACATCATGGTTCTTCATTTAAAGGAGTCACCACTGGGGAGGGCTACATGTGTAGCCTGTGCATGTACCTGCTATTATGCACCCATGTACCTACTACATACATGCAAGGTCTCTCTGCGGCAAAAGTTTAAAATGGCCCATGGTTATAACTTCTGAGAGCCAGCCCAGACAAAATTGTTTTATATGCACAAATAATGTGCATTGCTACATATATACATCCCTCTGCCCCACTTTGTGGGTCTGTGATACATTGTAATAACAGATAGGTCTGCATTGATGGTGAGATGTTGGTCCCTGATATAACAAGACATACAATAGTAAAGTACACTGGCAAAAAGCAACCTGAAAAATTACGCAAATCTTTTTCTTCTTATATGGGAATGACTGCACTTTCCATTAAATGTCAAATTATCAGAGTTATCCATCCTTATTTCTTTCTAATCCATACAGCTTTTTCAAATGACCTCCAAAATAAATACTCCTGCATTCTACAATGTTGCCTCCATTATGTCAAAGGCAGCCTCCTAGGATTTCTTCCTCATTCTGACAATGCCAACATGCCTACCAATAAAGCAAGCTCAGTCATGGCTATTTTCAGTGGAGTCCCTGGCTGGAAGTTATTACATTGATTGTATAGCTCTTTATGAATTTATTTAACAGAGGACACTAGTTGTACAAAGGAAAAGATTCAAATTTCCAGAAAAAAAAAAAAAACAGCCAGAGCATCTGCATGACCTGTCCTGCACAGGCAGGAGCCTCAGCTAAACAATGCTTTATAAAATATGATACATTTACTCATAATTTGCAGGTATGTTTCTTTACTAGACAATGGTGATATACTTATTTAATTTAAAGTAAACACAAGTATCAAAAGTTGACAGTGAAAAAATCTATTAAGGCAAGTGCTACACATAGAATGAATACTGTCCATGTATATCTATTTGCAAAGTTAACCATACACAAAACAGGATAAGCTATAGCTTATGAATGCGTTTTAAGTGACGTTGATAGTTTGACTTCCACACAAAAATCTTATTACAGTATGGACAAGGCAGCTGTACTGTTTCGCGCCGCTTTTCATGAACAAGTCGCACATGCTCGTATAGGTGGGGTCTCTGCTTGAAACGCTTAGTACAGCCTTCGTGTGGGCAATTATATGGACGAGCTCCAGTGTGAACGTTGATATGATAATGCAGGTCCTTCTTCGAGTAGAATCTTTTGCCACAGTTTTCGTAATGACACTTATGTTTCTTCACTTCTTCCAGAGTTTTAGGTGCATGGATTTTCATATGATTATGCAGTGCTGACCTGGTTGTGAATTGTTTCATGCAGCCTTCATGTTCACATTTATGGCTTCCTGGCCCCGCACATTTTTTAACGTGCTTATTGTATGCAAATTTATAACGAGCATTCAGGCATGCTCCACATTTAGGGCACTGAATAAGTGGAATAGGTCCTGAGCAGTGGACTTTTTGGATGTGGTGGGTCAATCTAAGCTCAGAAAAGAAGCCTTTATTGCAGCCATCAAAGTGACACTTGACCTGCGTACTGTGTGTACGTTGGTGGGTTTCTAGGCTGGCCTTGTCATTGAATACACTGCGGCAGTTCGGATACAGACACCTGTGCTTGCCGGTAGCAGTTAACAGGCGAACTAGGCCAATGCCATCAGTGCAATCTTCAGGAGCCAACTGGACATCTTGAGCTTGGACTTGTGTCTTGTCCGACTCCTTATCATCAGGTTCCTTCAACTTTCCGTCAGATCCATCAGCAGTTTCACTTTCACTCTTTTTCTCGCTTGAATTATCCTTTTGACTGAGATTTGATTCTGTGGTCGGTGCACTTGAATTGGACTTCCCTTGCAAATCTGTCTGCTCATTCTTCCAAAGTGATGCCATATTTGCTGAAATTGTAGATGGTCCGAAATACATGTAATTCTCCATCATTTCTCGC
Source organism: Hermodice carunculata (assembly GCA_964020975.1). Classification (NCBI taxonomy): domain Eukaryota; kingdom Metazoa; phylum Annelida; class Polychaeta; order Eunicida; family Amphinomidae; genus Hermodice; species Hermodice carunculata. The sequence goes on along the minus strand of OZ026620.1, from coordinate 42,736,852 downwards.
ATGTTGACATCAGGCATGCTGGATAAAGACATCAGAGCTGCTTTCTTAATCTTGTCCTTTTGAGTGTTGGTTTCCTTGTCACTCTCCTCATCAGTCCAATCACATGATTCTGCTTTCTTCTCTTCTTTGTGCACAATTCGGTTCACAGGGTGGCGCTTACGTTTGTTTTTCTTTGTATTATCTGTATTATTGGTTGAACTTTCATCTCCTTGACCTTTGCGCTTGGAAGATGTTTTTACAGTATTTGCTTTGCTAACTTTAGTTTGCTTTTTTGAAGTTGGTTTTTTCCTTCTTATTCTCTTTACAACTTGGTTTGGATCTGTTCCTTTCGTCCACCACTGCACTTCATTCCGATGAAATGACCAAACATGGACTCTGTAAACCCCCGGTCGATTAAAAGCCAAATCACACTTTTCACACTGAATCTGGCCATTTGAATTCCACTGGTAGTTAATAAACTTAAGCAATTTCTCATGCACATTCATAATATGGTATGTCAAGAAGCACTTTTTGCGAGCCTTGAAAGTGCAGTTTTCATAGGGACAAACATTCTTCTTCTCAGTGTGCGAGTTGGCCTGGTGGTTTTTAAATCTAACATATGTGTCAAAAGTTTTACCACAGTTGTCCACTGTGCACACAATGGGCTCTTCCAAAGTCTTGTGGATGCGTTTGTGCTGAGTGAGTCCACATTTGGATTTGAACAGTTTTCCACACTTAGTGCAACAGTAATTGTCTTCCTCCTTGTGAGATTCTTCATGAAATTTTAGCTTGTATTGGTCAATAAATCGTTTACCACACTGCGAACAGACGCAAGGCCAGTCTTTTTCATCAGTGTGAAGTGCCAAAATATGGCGACGTAAACCAGTCCTGTCATTATATACTTTGCCACAACCTTCTGAGTGACAGGGATAAGATCTGGGTTTCTTTATCCTATGTACATTCTTTATGTGATATTTCACCATACACTGCTTGTGGGATTTAAAACTGCAGTCTTTGTGAGGACATGAGAACTTTTTCTCTCGGTGGCAGTTGCGTTGGTGCTCTCTGAACCTGTTGGTATTGTGATAGATTTTTCCACAATCATCTATGGTGCACACCATGGGTTTTTCTGTCACTTCGTGTATACGTTGGTGTTGTTTTAGTAATGTTCGAGTGCTAAAGACTTTTTTGCAGTCCTCACATGGATAATGGGCCTCTCCTTTGTGAATTGCTTCATGCTCTTCCAACACGTACCTGTCGATGAAATGTTTCCCACAGCCAAAAGAACACTGATAAGGGCGATCTTTCTCCTTGGTGTGAACCTTTAACTTATGACGTTTCAGAGCGGTGTGTCCTTTATACGTCTTATCACAGCCTTCTACATCACAACAGATCACCTTTTCACTCACTGTCCTGCTGTCCTGGGATGTACAACTGTCGTTCTTGTTGCAAGTACTTTCTGAAACCTGGTCTTCTTCTGGTATCTCATAAGGATCTACATCCTGGTCACATAATGAACTCTGTGACTTGCAACTGACTGGATTTGGACCACACTGCAGCTGCGAAATCAAACAAGAGTAATTGCCTTGCACAGCATCATCTGCCAACATTGATGACTCTGTATTAACATTTTCATGTGTTTTGGCTTCATTAAAACAGTCACTGACCTCATCATGAGAATTTTGAATTTGACAGTCTCCTTCCGACAGGGAGGTTTTGATGTTGCTGTTTTCTTCATCATGGTTCATATCTTCGTAATCATCTGAATGATTATAAATCACAATACCATGGTCACTGTTCTTACTGCCACTTTCTTCATTACTTATACTTGTTGTATCAGTACTGCCGCAGATGATACTCTGAGAATTCTGCTGGCTTCTGTAATTTTCATCAGCTTCTGATGCAGTAAAACAATCGACACTAGAATCAAATTTTGCTGGGTTTTCTTCGCTTGCAGATTGAACAATTCTATGACTTCCATCCACACTGATGCTGGTCCTGTTTATGCTGCTGGGTTCAGTTCCTTCAACGCCATCCTCACCATTTTCTACCTGCAGAGACACATGGATATTCTGTGCAGAATGAAGGGTGCTATTGTAGTATCCTTGCATGACCAGTACGTCATCCCCAGTTTCCCCATCTGCATCATCTACAGGTTCATAACAAGGAGACGATGCTCCACTAACATTGTGAAAGTACTCATAATCCTTCAGTGCAGTTTCTGAATGGGCTACATGTGTCTCACAATAGGCACGGGCGTCAATCTTAGACCATTCACCTCCATGTGGCACAGTCTCCTTCCTCCATCTATCTGCATTGCCCTCAGCATCTGGGACAAAAGAATATCCACCAAGTCCAGGCTCGGTTTCATACTCATTTGTCGTATTTTCTTGTTTAATTCGAGCCACAATATTTTCTAGCTTGGTTGAATGACCCTCACACTGTGTTCCTGACTCCATCATAAACATTTGCGACAATACACATCAGTCCAGTCCACAGTGGAACCATTTTGGTCCATTACTTCTTCGCATGCAGATCCCCTCTTCACTTTTGTCCATACCATGGTGGGTTGGCTACATCTTCACACCTGGCCTGCAACAAAATAAAACTGTGATCAAAATTATTACACAATTCCAAGCAGACATCTATTTTTGCAGTGCAATTCTACATGTATCACGCATGAAATGTTAAGTAACTCTTCAAACTGGTACAGTTGAGTCTATCTTTAAAACTAATTCAACACGTTTCCTCAGCCGAGGCATTAGGATTACCTATTTTCACTCCGATCCATAAAAAAAATTCTTACCCTACCAACCACATTTTAAGGTCTTGAAACCTCAAGTTACCTCCATTGAACCATTCTTTTTGAGAATGGGGATTTGGTCGAGTGGATATGTGCGTTTCCCATTTCAGCTATGCGACTGGTGCCAAAGGTTGCAGGTTTGAGTCCTGTTCGTTCCGAACACCAAAAAATTTATATAATTAGCAATGAAATAATCTAATTACATTAAACCGCATCAAAACAAAATGCAAAAAAATTCAATTGTTCACTGCTATCTATCAGTAGTCAAAACCAATAGATACAAGTAAAAATAGTATATTGTGTTTACTTGTCCAAAATAAGAATTGTGGTTGTAAGTGAGTGAGTGAAATTTACCTTAGCAGAATTAAAATAAATGTAGTTATTTCATCAATGGAAATCAATTACAAATTTTTTTGGTGAACCCCAAAATGACTAATATATGGTAGGTCATATCATCCACAATTAATTTCACCTTTTTTCCATCAATATTCCAGATGTGTGGATCTACCTAAAGGATATTTACATATTTAAGTTTTCTTTTCGGAGTATGAAGTCTCATGTCTCAAAATAGTGACATTACTCCAGTTTAAGAGACACAAAAGTACCATCCATATCCTCTTTACCCTTTCCCCTTAACATTGATTCAACAGCTTTTTTTTCTCCTCGGTTGGGCACTCAATATCTGACCCATGCTAAGGAAAAGTATTGACCTGGGGCATCTCATCTTGATAGGTCTCATCCATAATTATCATATACATTGTTTTCATTACTGTTCACATTGGTCAAAAACATTGAAGCAGATTATATTTGACCACCAACCAGTTTGGGAGGGTCAAGACACACTAAATGTCATATTTACGTAAAATTTTACAAGGCTGGATAGTGAGTTTTCTCTGACTGAAGATCACTATTGGTGAGGAAAAATAGACAGTCTGGCTCAGCCATGTAAGATCATCTCAGACATATGTGCATAATACTTTTTCTGTTTTTGGAAAAAAAATTGGAAATCTCTTAAATCAACTAAGTATAACTACAGCAACTACATGTAATGATGACATTATGTTTACTCTGAATGGAAAAGCCCGAATCTTCCACTTTTCCACAATGAAGAGCATATTTAAAGAAAACACCAGCATGACAGTCACATAGCTCTACTGCATGGTGAAACAAAAATAATGTGTTTGAGCACAGTGACTAAGAATTTGGTAATGTGCTGTACTTTGTCTGTAGTCACAGTAAAACTAAAAGTCATGTAGGATTTGGTATATGTTTTAAATTGTCCTTGATAACAGTTTTATAACATATATATACAGTGGGACCTGCTGTATGCAACCACTGCCATGAGCAGCCACATCGCTTTTTGTGGTCACTAGGCTCAGACATAGGAGTCAATTTCTTTGAAAAATTTACCTGTGGTGACAAGTCACCTGCTGTATGTGGCCACTTTTTCTTGGCAGACAGGGTAGCAGGTACAACTTTATCTATATATATATGTATACTTCTTACAATTTTCATACATGTGGTTCCATCTTTGGAATCACATCTGTGATGATAATTCTATATATAGTGTGATGGGACCACAATATGTCATATTTTCTGTTGGAACGGAAATTGATCACTACTCAGATGAAACCACTTTAATATTTATTATACATTTTCATATCAGTATGTAGACCAGCTTCTCAGAATTAAAGTGGAAATTGAAAAATAAAAATTAAAAAAAAATCTGATTCCCTTGCTAGAGGGTGACTTTTATTCCAAACTATAACAGCAAGATCAACTGCAAAGGAACATTGATTTAGAAGGCTACACCAACGCCAATGCAGGGGTCACATTAAGCTTGCGTCCTGCGTCATAGACGCAAAAAATAAAGAAATGACGCCTGGAAATTAATAAAACATCGTCATTTTGCGTCTCTGTGGACGCACGCACAAAATGCGATGCATTTTTGAAAGATACAACTGCAAAATTACCCCAAGCGGTCACTGTGTTTTGTATCGACCATTATCAATCTCATGATTATCTATTATACTGATGGAATCCTCTGATGTTCGTCTCTCTATGTAACAAGCTCTCTTATTTGCTAAGAAAAAATATTTCTGGGGTATCCCTCCAAAAATTTGCCAGCATGGGAATGGATGGACGTCACTTCACCTTATTATAAATGCTGAGAGCACTTCCAAGCTCCTCATTGGGTGGATTTGATCACGCACCGCTCACTGTCCAATCAAATTCGTTGTTCCCCATGTGCTTGTCTCATGTCCGCAATGTTGGGATGGTACAAGTCGTATTACGCAAACATTATTGGACTAAGATGTTAAATTTTCAAATAATATTTTCACCAAGAAGACTTCCATCGAAAAAATCTAGACCCAGATAAAGGCACGAGTGAAGATTCATTACGGACGGCAAGGAAAATACGCAGATTAGTCATCGCAAGGTTACACGTGGATGAAGCGAAAATTTGCATTAGCCGGCCCAACAGTGTAACACAATGTTGTTCATCACTGTCTCCGTTGGTTCACGTGGTTATTGGTGTTTTTTAAACAAAATTTGGTTGTTTTGATTTCATTAAAATGTTTGAATGGAACAAATCTGTATGACAGAAAAAGATAGGAATCAAAAAAATTTATGACCGAAGGCCGGAAAAGTGTATAGCGAAAAACCATGCCTGGGTGCATGCCCGTGACAGGCTGTGTACACTCGCTTGTGTGTTGCACGGCTTGTAGGCCTACCGTGTTACTTGGTGAAAAAAGTGACCGCAATTAAGATCAGACTCTTAACACCGCCTACGGTATCAATTTTTTCAGGTATATTGAAATAGAAAGTGCACAGAAATATAAATCATATAATTTATGACAATTTCATCACGTGGAATCAATCGCAAAAAATAACAGAGCCCAGGCATGTTCAATTACGCATGCCCCTTGTTGTGCAAGCGAGTTAAATAAACTGTCCGGTGGCACACGGTGTACAACCCCAGATACTGGCACAGTGGCAGCGTGTTAGGGTTTAAGCCCCATTCACAACCATTTTTTGGTAGACAAGGGATGTGCTATAGACTTAGTCGTAATAGCAGGTTCCTGGGTAGATTGAATCCATCCTTGGTACCGTCAACAACTTTTAGACCCTTTTACATATTGGTAACTTTTTATTCAATCTTAAATTTTATAATAGGCCTAATGAGTTACCTACGTGAGCATACAGACCTTATGTTATGTTCGTTTTTAGGCTTAAGTTACCTGCATGTTTTATTTATTTATCATTGTGATATATGTTAATTATACCAAATAAAATCAATTAATCAAATTACATCAAATGAAGTCCAGTTTGCACAATTTCAGACTGGACGCATCGATTCAGTTCATGGACCCACTATTTTTCCTGAAAATGGAGAAAGATGGGTCCAACGGACCCATACTGAAAAATCCTTAATGTGACCCCTGCAATGTTTGTGTGTCCTTGTATGAAGCATGTGTTCCAAGTTATCTTTATATGTGTGAAATCATGATGCAAGTATATTTGATGTTTGCCTGGCCCTACAATCTCATCCAGAATAATATTCTTATATAATGAAACAAAACTGATTTACTGATTCATAAAGCTCTGCTGATGTGCTGGCTCAGGCCATACAGCAATTACAAGGAAAAGCCTGTCACAGTGACAGACAACGAAAGATTAAGAACTACATGCTTCTGTAATCTGTTTTTCCTTGACTTTGTGATGGTGTCACACCATAAGGAAACATATTGTTCTAAATCTGTCAGATCTTGGGAATAGAGTATAGTATGTATGGGACCACATCTGAGACCAAAAAAAAGCAAATTCTGTACTTTTACAGTTCTGACTAGAGGAGATGTCAAGCTTCAGAACCATTAGGTGGGTTGCAAACATATCATGCAGGAGTGACTGGAGTGCCACATTGTGTGCAGTAAGAGCATATTGATAGCAGAAAAGTTGATCGGTGGATTGATTATATGAATTTCAAAAATTTATGTGAACTAATTATAGCAACTGGCCCTGTTAACTAGATTAGCTGTCACTGAAGTTATGGTCTATGTTTTGCACAAAATGTAACAATTACTGACAAATGCAAAACTTGATCAACATCTCTTAAGGGGCCGTCTGTAAAGCTATTTTGCAGCATAAATTTTCGAAAATCAAGATTTTATTTTTTTGGCAGAATAGGGAAGATTAGGTACCAGTCTATAATACAGCCAAATGTTGAGTTTGAAAACTGTAAATTTTTATGAGAACTTTGGAGCTAAAGAAATCATGGTGTTTGGCCAAACACCCACATGGTTTTGTATTTACAACAGAATGTAAATGAGCTGTCAGTCAGACTTGGGTCTGCTAGGCAAGGGGAAGTGATCAAGCTGCTGACTGGTTTGGGAGAACAATGGGCCAGTGGGCTAGGGAAATAAAATGGCCACCCATAATCTGATATTTTAGCGAATGAAACTAGCTATTAGGAAACCACATCTTTATGATTTTCTCCTGGGAAAACTTCAAAGATTCCTTTTTGAAACATAGATTTAAAAAAGTATATTTTCATGACAACTCATCAAAAGTACAGTATCATAAGAGTACTTCTCACAAGACAAGTATCGATCACAGGGAGTAAGTACATTTTCCACAATGGCCAGTTTACTGCTCCAAGACAACCAATTAGACCTAAATAGTATTTTCTCACTACATGTATTCTAATTTTTGTCCGACCCTTCAGAGGTTTTCAAGAGATTGCTCATAAATGGTTAACCAATTTTGTTGAAATAAAAAACTATTAAAAATACACATTATTGCCTAGGAGAGGTATGCAGTGTTTGTACATATTTTTATTTTTTGTATTAGATGTTGAATTATGCAAAGTGGAAAATTGAAATGGTGCCTCTTTATCATTTAAAAAAAATTTTACCTTTTGCTTAAAAAAAACAAGAGAACCATTCCTAGGCATTACATCAAAGTTTCACTCTATCAAATTTGAAGATTTTATGTTAAATATCATGGTTTGTTGGCCCAGAAAACATCTGAAGTGGACTCCTTTGTAACATGTTGCTTATCACCTCAAATAATGAGAAAATGATTATTTTTTCTTCAAATAGGCCTAATAAAAATATAGATTAATATATTAAAGAGAAGTTTTGGTTTGGGGGCACTAACGGCAATATCTGAGAAAGGAGAGCAGAATAAGATACTGTGATGCTATCATGCTGAGCTTTACAGATGGCCCCTTAAGTATTGTGAATGTTGTGCACTGTATCAGAATCTGGGCCAAATGAGAATATTCCCATAATGCGCTGCGCCACCATGTTCCGAATTCCAATATGGCGTGGCCATAACGGAATTGTATTTGGCGCCGAAAATCAATACGATCAGTAGTTGTTTTCCATGATTTATTTCTTGTTTCTGCTCAAATATCAAAGTAACAGTGTCCAAGCTAAATTTTGTGCAAGAGGTGTCAACTGCCATTTTGTTAACTTGTCATTACGAATGGCTTATAACCTGGATCACCGCCACCAGCGGGCCTGGGCTCCGGGGCCGTTTAATAATCAGGACCTTATAAGAATTCCAACATGGTCCAAGACCATACCTGATTTTTCAAAATTACCCTGTGTGTGAATAAAATCAGAAATTCATCAAATTTATATGGTACTGTGCAGGACTGAATATGAATTTCAATATGGTCCAGGACCGTATAAAAATTCCAATATGGAAGCAGAATGATGGTGGGGTCACATCTCGCAAAATTCCAATTTTTCTGCGCCGTTTCGGAATTCAGATAATGCGCTGTGCCATTTCGGAAACGTTGCTGATTCCAATATGGCATGGAACATTAAGATAAAGTTTTACCAATGTACCAACCCTTCTTCTTGCATTCAACATCCTGGCACTTACGTCTTTAGGCAGTTAGATAATCAAAAGGTGTGAACAGCATGCATTGACACCAAGAAGTAGGGTCAAACAAATTGTGGAAACCTTTACATTCTATGTAAAACATGCTGGACTAAAGGAGTCAAAAGTACACTTTCCAAACATCAAATGTTATTAAAACCAATATACTCAGAACAGAACAGTGTACAGTACAATGCAAAAGTATCAGCAACTTGCATAAAAAAAACGGCAAATTTTTCATGGGAGTGAATGGGTATACACACATGTATCCACCAAGCTGAGACTAGTAGGTCAGTGCCTGTGATGTCATGGTGAATCCAAGAATTTTGTGAAATGCTATTGTCGCCAAGGACAATGTCGGGAAACCAACATTTACATAATTATTTCTGTTCGGACACACCATATTGAGTTCAACCGAACACTGAAACAACTATATAGCTCTTGAGCAGAAATATATATGCATGTCTTTTAATACGATCTGATGTCTGTAAATAACCATAATAATATATGGAACAAAACATAAAGGTAGGCGCCCCACCCACCCACTGATTTGTTTTGGTTTTTGTGGGCGATAATATAGGAACCAATATCAGATTCTAAAGTGGAGCATTTCACACACATCGCGACACTCAGTGTGGTTTATTTGGCGGTAATTATGACCTACAAATGTTTCGGAATATGCATCCAATACTTACGGTGTAAAAAGATGTGAATCTTATGCAGGATTGCATTTCATTTACCCTGCTACTTCTTGTGTTTCTCTCCCGATCCAAACAGGAAATGAAGCAAGTTACGCGACGCCAGACAATGGCCGTGCAATTCGACTCAACATGCCGACATGTGCGCGCCAAGCGTCAGATGTCAGGCCTCCGATGCGTGGATCCAAACTTGCCAGCCTTCAAGTTTTAGATCATTTGGCTGTTCAAGAAAGCAAAATCTTGATTCATGGCTTAATTGTAATTATATCTCCTTCATTGGACCTGCAAATATAATTGTAATTATTCTTCCTTCATTGGACCTACAAGTATAAGGCATTTGTTTACTTTTCACTTCACACTCATGGTTGTGACCAGAATTTGGCAGAAATTCAGAATAGACCTATAAGGCTATAACGTTCTCCCATTTATTGCTCCATGGTTCTCCTAAATGATCTGGTCGTAGAAATAAACAAGGGGACGGGGCGGAGGGGGGGGGGGGGCGCAGGAGTAGGCTCAGTACTACATTAGCAGGCCACATTCACAAAGTCAATGAAACACAGTGTAGCTTTGGCTTTGACATGTATCAAAAAACAAAAACAAAAACAAAAAACAAAAACCAAAAAACCCCCCCAAAACCCCCCAATATATATATATATATATATATATATAATGCCAATTGCCATTGGAACTTTGAAGAACGTCGGTTCATAATCAATTAAAATACACTGACAAAGCTTCAAACATCAGAGTCGGCCCTAGGCCTAACCCGGTATCGACCCCCGGTATCGTGAACAGCAACAGAACGAGTTAAGATCATGACAGAAAGGAATGGGAGATGGAGTAGGGGGAATTGGGGGTAATATGGGCTCCTAACTGTTTTTGCTTTAAAATAAAAATAGAAGACATGTACATGTTTAACCCTTAAAAACTATTTGTCATGGGTATGAGACCGAATTTGTAACCTTTGAACAACGACTTGTTCTTGTTATTCACATTAATTTAATGTCAAATAGAAATTTAAAAAAAAAAAGAGAAAAAAGAAAACCCCATATTGCCCAAAGGCCAGAGTAATATGGGCATACCATGCTAATAACAAACTACGTTCGGTTCATGTTAAACTCGATTTTACATGTAATTAAAAAAATAATTAGAAAAAAGGAAAAAATCATAGGCCCAAATATTTTTCTGGAAACATGTTTACGATAATCAATGAACACTTTCAGTACCCTAAATTAGCCAAATTGGCAAATTGGCTCATAATGACTGTTCTTAAACAGCTCAACTTTGAAGTGTAAAATTATGTCACCAACTAACCCCACCCACCCACCCACCCCCTGTTTAATTAAACAGCTTAACTTCGAAATGTAAAATCATGTTACCAACAACCACCACCCCTCCCCGTATACGACCAATTATTTCCTAGGCAGTTTACTACCCATCAATCATCACGTGACCAAAGCTTCTCGGAAGAAGCGGAAATATCGTGGTCGTTTCACAAAATCTGTTCCAAAGTAAGTTAAATAATTTGCAACAAAATTATGTTGATTTTTGTTTCTTGCTTTTCGCTCGAGGAGGTCATAGGTAAGCTTTAAATCATGATGCCCTATTATAGCTCCATGCACGGCCTTTTTAAAATTTCTTTGAAGAAAAAACTGTGCTTTAGCATACAACTGAAAAGAGTTGAACCTTGAAAATATAGATGATGGCCTCATGATTTTGACGGTGTAGACGACAAGCTAATTTGCAAAATTAAAAAACAAAAAAACAAAAAAAAAACAAAAACCAAAAAAAAACAAAGCAAAAAAAACAAACAAAAAAACAAACAAAAAAACAAAACAAGACAAAACAAAACAAAAACAAACAAAAAAACAAACAAAAAACAAACAAAAAAAAGCAAAAACAAAACAAAACAAAAAAAAATTAATAAAAAAAAATAATAAAATAAAATTAAAAAAAAAAAAAAACCCATGCAGTTTGCCACTAATAAAAAGGATATCCAAGGAAATCAGTCGGTCGTCCTTGGGATATTTGGACAGAAAAAGGGGCTCGCAAACATAAGTATTTAATATAAGTGCATCCATTTATGATTGCTTTTTGGGGCTGTATTAATTTTATTTGTGTCTTTTTGTCCAGAACCACTTCCTAGTAGTCATTACCCTATTCCGCTGTCCGAACTCTTTACTCTCCATAAGCTAACCTGTCCCTGTCTAACCTAAATACATATGGAAGTAGTGTTGTCCATATAGCACACGTTCCTCTGTAAAATTTTGACATAGGCTGCACTGGCCCAAATGAATTAAAGGGTAGTCAGCGGTTAACTACTCAGACCATGCTTCGGAGCCTATTACCCGTATATGTCTCTCTGAGTAACGGCTCCTTGTCTAAGCTAAACATTCAGCAAAGAAAACCCACATTATAATGAATAAATATGAACGTGGCAAATGATGAATTAGCTAAATACGTGAAGTTTTGCTTATAAATGCAGAGCTTCATTATGAAAGAAGAATACCTGTCAAACAAACCATGATTACTAAATTTGTATAGTACAGGTTCAAATATGAACAATTTGACTTACCCCTGAACCATTATGTACCCTTTCTAGCTGGATAGCTTATCCCAGTTAAACCACCCGCCAGTGTATAACTGAAGTGGAAACAAACTGGCGCATTATATTCAGTCCCAGTGATTGTAACATAAGCAATTGCAGCTATACCACCTGTGCAAACTAAAGGAAATCCTAACAAGGACTGCAACAATGGACATCCTGCACCAGAAATGTAAAAAAAATCCATGATAACACCTACTCCTCACTTTAAAAGTCCACAACCAATTAAGCTCTATTTCACTGCCAACCCTGAGTCAATGTGTTAGGTTTGTGACATTTGAGAAAATACTGTCAATTTTGAGTAATTTTTTAATATTGAGTAAATGTGCATTTAGGCATGTAGGGAAAGAATGAAAGTCATTAGCATTTATGCCAAAAACATGTTATCAAATAGTTTTTCTTAACATGGTTTTAAGTACAATTAGGCAAACATGGATCTGTCGCAGGCCCCTGCTTGCTACCGAAAGCCCTCCCCCCCCCACGGCAGGGGGGGGGGGGGATTAACCTGACAGAAAAAATGTAAGCCTAAAATGTCTGAAAGTGAATATTAAAACAGAATGATGCCAAAAGATAAAGTTAAGTAGCAAAACAGACAAGTCTTAAAACTGTACAATTACTGTAGCCAAACTTTCTAATAATCGTTGCACATTAACAGCAAAATTTATAGGACAAGTCAGAAAAGAATGAGTCATTTGTATTTAAGTCAAGAGAATGCAATGAAAATATAATTTTTATGAACCAGATATAACGTACAATTTGGCAAGCTTGTAACTGTCGTAGGCCGCCACTTGCTACCGATAGCCCCTGGGACTTTAACCTAACAGAAAACAAGCTAGCCTAAAATGTCTAAAAGGTGAAACTTAAAACAGAATGATGCGAAAAGATAAAATTAAGTTACAAAACAGGCAAGTCTAAAATTATTGAAGCCAAACTGTATAACCATCTCCGGATATTTACAGCAAAATCTGTAAAAATATTTGATCAAAAGTACATCTTTGAATCCTCTTGACTCAAGTTTATTGTAAATAAATTTGGTTCTAGATGCAAAGTCCTGAAATTTTAGAACAAATACGACCAAATCTCAAAATCTGTGACAAAAACGTATTATATCCAATAGTTTCAGAAATATTGCTGTTCGGGAAAGGATAATTAGCTACTTCAAAGTTAAACTCATCTATTTTGTGATAGACTTTAATACAAAACCTGTCATTAGTGACCTGAATATCCAAGTCAAGAAACATATCTGAAATCATCTGAATTGTTACCCTCCAAAGGGATATCTTTTGGGTAAATTTCTTTGGTAGTTTCACTGAAATTTTGTACATTTATACAAGCAATGTCATCAATATATCTTGCGTTGTTTGGTAATTTTGTAGCCATTTGAAAGTCCTTTTTCGTCAGTTTATCCATATAATTAAATTCAAGCCAGGTTAAATATAAATCTGCCAGTAAAAGGGAGCAGTTGCTACCCATTGGAATACCTTTTATTTGTTGAAAAAACCTTGGTCCGCATTGAACAAAAGTATTGTCCAATACAAAAATTTATAGCATCTATCAAAGTTTCAACAGTGTAAGATTTAATATTACTTTTTGAATATTTATTGCGTGACCAATATGCTTTCTTTGTATATGAATTAATATTTATGTATGGTTTACCATTATGTTTAAACATTTTGCTTATAAATTCTGAAAATGAACTTTTGACTTCATCTGTGCGCAAATTTGTGTGTACAGTGTAGAAAAATCAAAACATTTGATATTTTTTGCTTTTACATCTTTGATTTTAGATACAAACTCGGAAGAATTGCTAATACTCTAAAAACAATTTATTTCACAGTTTCTAGAAATTGCATTACAGTATTTACGAAAATAATTCCTAATTGCAGTCAAAAACAATGTTACTTTTTTTGATAATAACACAAAGCGTAAAGTATGTTGTTTGCAACATATCTAAACATAATGTTGTCCAAGCTGGAGAAAGAAGAGTTCCGATGGTTCATTTGGGTCATTTTCGGCCCGACAGTGGTCACTTGCGCTGGACGCGACGCAGAGGGTGCAAATGCGAACTGTCTGGCCGCAAATAGAATACTAATGATCCCAATGACATACCAAACATTATTACTATTATTATTCATTTTTAGTATTTTAAAAACCCAATTATTAGTTAGTAGGTTAAAATAAACTTGTCCCAGTTGCTTCTCGTCATTTGCGGCCGGCCCGCAAAATGGGCAAAAATGTTATCTGTAGCCCACAATCTCGCTATTTATGCCTTTTGTTATGGTGTTAATATGCAGGTTATGCCTTATAAATGAATAATAACATGACAAAAATGTTTGTTTTGCGGGCATTGGGATCATTTGCTACCCGACAGTGGTCATTTGCGCCCGACGTGAAGCAGAGGGTGCAAATGATCACTGGAGGGCCGCAAATCGAATACCAAGGGCCATACAATGATCAAAATGACATAAAAAAACCCATCAAACATTATTACCATCATTATTCATTTGTAGTATTTTTGAAGCCAATTTTATTTAATCATATTATAAAATGTGAATATCCCCCTGTATTTCAACCTCGCCACGCAGTTATGCCGGCCAAATAGATGGAAATATACATATGATTTGCAGCCTGCAACCTCGCCATTTATGCCCTTTGTTATGGTGTTAATGTGTAGTTAATATGCCCTATAAATAAACAATAAATTATAATTGACATTGTTTTTCAACATTGTTGGCTAACGTCGAATCGTGAAAATTGCATTATGACGTGCGGGCATTCATACTCTAATACATGCCCGCACGCGCCCATTGTTCCAACACTGAAACCGGACATTAATTCTCCCCAACCATGTTAGAATTGCCAATACATGGTGTCTTAGAAGCCTACAGTGGCTATTCGTTATTGGACTTGCAAAGAATGGCAGTATAATAGACACAAAACCAACAATAACTCTAAAAGTAGCATGACTGTGTAAAATGCTTGCTCATATGTCGACCTACTCAGTTTGCAAATTCCCTTCCATAAAGTTTATCTCTGGGTCTATGTGTTAAAGCTGTCATGATATTTAAAACTGGTAGACACACCTCTGGCATCAAAAGGAATCCTAGTAGAATAATCCCCAGGGGCGTTTTGTTGATGAAATTAGGCCTATTCTATATCAAAATGATGGATCCCTGCAGCTGGACATTGGATGTTGTTAAGCTGTGCCTACCAAATAAATCAAACTTAATAGGCCGCCAATATTTCGACTATAACTTAATTTTTAAACATTTTGAAAGATTAGACATATTCTAGGCCTACTCTTGGTTGAAAAAAGACGAATACCGGTATTTCATTAGGAAAGAGAAACAGCTTATCTATGGTGGAAGGCCTCCAAAACTGATATCAATAAAGCACAACTGTACGCACTTTCTGTTGACCTGAAGTGAAAGGCATTCTTGGTTCTCAAAAAGTTGACACACTGAACAACACGACAGGCATAGGTCTATACATGTATAGGCATCTATATGTAGGTGTATGGTCTATAGTATGCTACTTATTAAGTAGACCTGCTGTACTGCTGGATCAGCTATACGTACTTTACATACGTCTATGTGTAGCCGATAGGGCCTATACATTTAGATCACTTATAAAAGTCGCGAAGGGGTTTTGGGTAATTAGTTAGTTACTGCTGGTGCAAAGGCTTTCTTATTAAAAGAGCGTACACCCAGACAAGCAAGGCACTGTACATCTTTTCCCTGATACTTGAAGAACGTGTTTATTTTGATCACCATTTGGGTAATATAGGTCCCTATACTCTATAGCCATAGGCCTACTATGTTCATTTAAGTCTCTGGAACAGTTTCAATAGTCTTTAATTTCTTAACAACAAATGAATCTCGAATTTTAGCAAGTTTTCAGGATCCCTCAAACAGTCTTAGCTTTTGGTATGTATAAATATTTCCATGAGCACCTTTTGTAACTGATCCTCCATAGCTGCAAACAGTAGGTCTAGTAGGCCTAATGGGCTGTTGCTATGACTTTGCGAACACAGTATAATATGGGCACCTCTGGTTTTCCCATCGTTTAATATGGGTACCCCTATGCCGATATTACCCAAAATGAAATATTGGGCATTTTACTTTCTAGCGGGAAAATGTCGAGCAAATGATTCAATTGTTGCCAATCTGTGAAACAAATGCATGTTTGTTTTGTTTTTTTCTTCCGTTTATGGCTGGATTTTTCTTTCATAGGTAGTGCATTTAGCGTCACGGGGCGCCAAATGTATGTGTACGTTATAAGAATACAGTATTAACTTTTCATACACACCTAAATCCCACTTTTCCCCGGCTGTTAAACTTCTGCTTGACACTGTGGCGTCGACTGCTATGACTCTTTCTCCCCACATGACACTTCTGACGTAAAAAATATTTTAGCATAATTAGGAAGGGTGTCCATATTATCAGCAGACCCATATTACCCAAAGTTCCCCAGCTGAGGAGAGCAGCGACGAGTAGAATAGACCAATCAGGCCTGTTAGGGAAAATCCACTTGGACTCAGGACCTCTAAGCTAGCCTATGTTAAACGTGGGAGATCTCCCTCCTGCAGGTACTAAAAAGTGAGACAGCGAAGGCCGATGCGCATAGCTCGGGGGATCTGGAGGCGTGCTCCCCCAGGAAAATTTTGAAATCTGCGACTTCATTTCCTGCATGTTGAACCATTTTAAGTACAATCAGAGACATTCTCAGTCAACGAAAATAATCACGCAAATGCTGTAAAAGCCACCGATGGAATGATGCTACTTTTTTTCAATTTTACAAAGAGCGGGAGAGTGGGAGACTTTGCAAAAAAGTTAGAAAAAGCGGCAAATCTGCCGCCGAGGCTGGAGACTTGGAGGCTCTGTGGACTATGTGCTATTAACTTCCGTGAACTGTGATATTTGTAAACATGACTCGGCGTTTGTTGGATTGTGATTATTTTATATTTTATTTTTGATTTTATTTTGCTTCATGTTTTCACTGGACTGATCTGCGTACCACCGAGCTTCTTAGTTGTTTTATCATATTTGACTTATTTTTTTTACGTCTGTTGTCACATTTTAAGATTTCATAGTCTCTTTTTATCAGGTCGGTGACATTAGCCTTTGCTGCTAAAGTAGATTGTACCAGAAACCGACAAATAAGTATTGAATTGTATTGTATTGAATTGAATAATTGTCAATGTGAAATGAGACACAACAAGGAAATAAAGAAAAAGGACACAATCTAAGGAAAAAAAAAAGACAGAAAGAAGTAAAGAAAGAGGCAGGATTGCAGGAAGAATTCTCAAAGGAGGAAAGAAGAGAGAGAGAGAGAGAGAGAGAGAGAATAAATACGATAAATAACAACATTAACTCACAGAAAATACACTTAAGACAAATATATGACAATGAACGCAATAAAAATAAAAAACAGAGTAGGCCCTGGCCGGTATCGTGGGCATGCAGAGAAAGAGTATAGATCAAGATGGAGGGGAATGGGAGATCAAGTGCAGCTGAGTAGAGCAGCGGAAAGTGGAAAAGACCATACTCTCACATAGTAAAGCTTAATTGACCTGTAGTACATAACAACATTAACTCACAGAAAATACACTTAAGACAAATATATGACAATGAACCCAATAACCATACTCTCGTATAGTAAAGCTTAATTGACCTGTAGTACAGTGGGCGTAAAGTTTATTGAAATAAAGTACACTTTAGTCAATAAATATAACATCCCTCTAGCGTGACCATTTCCACTTGAAGAAAGTAGGGGGAGACCCACTCGAGGTTGAAGAGAAGCTCGCCAACGGATTTGGAGAAGAAGCAAAAATGCCAATCGTGGACTATGGACAAAGGCCCACCGCATAATTTCAGTTGGCGCATAAGGCAGCAGAAAAAAAATAAAGGAAAAAATGAATGGGGCATAACGTTTTGGACAGACTTGGGAGAGACCCACCTAAGGTACAATCCCAACAAGCTTTAACAGTTTGAAGGCAATACTTAAGCAGAGGGTTTTGGGGACGAAGTTGAAAATGTGAATCGCAAACAGATGGGCAGACGACGGATCATAAATCCTATAACAACAGCTGACAGACAAGTCAGATGACGTAAAAATTACAGAGTATTGAAGCCATCATTGTACTTTTTAATTTTTCATGAAGACGAAAAGCTACCTTCATTAATTTCCTTTCGGACAATTTTTCTCCGAAAACCGTTATTTTCAAAATTCGTTTTTCACAAATTAAAACTTAATATTAAACATTTATAAAGAGCCTGTGAGTAATTTAAGATCAGTATGTCCAGATATAGTTGTCTCTGCCTAGCATGAAAGGTTTACCATATATGTCCAGAAGTTATGGCCGAAGGAACATTTTCTTAAATAAGTTTTGTAAAGTTCATTGTCCATTCTGCCCCTGAGCATACTATATATAGCTTCTCATCCAACTTTTCCTTCCGATCAGCACCCTTTGCCAAAATGAAGAACAAATGTTTACATCTCTAACGTTGTTGTGTTGATATTTTCTCACAGTTCATGCCACACTCAATATTACTAGTTGTGATAAATTTAGATTTTAAAGTGTCTCAGTGTCAAGGATAATGTTTGATGAGACGTAAATCATGGTCAATGATTATTTAGCTAAAGAGACAAGTATATACGTTTCAGACTTTTGGTGCTCTGGAATAATAGGTAATTGCCAGAGAGCGGTCTGTTCGACTTTTTGGTGCCAAGTGAGCACGGATTTTGCCTTTCTACTGTTCCACTCCTCATTCCAAGGTAATAATGTGTAACCATTCTTTGGGTTGCAGCCGAATAAAGGATATTTGAATGTATTGTCATTTCCAAATCACCCTATAAAAATCCAGCGGACTTTTTAAAATTCACGTTTTCGGCTGCAAAGATGACTGGCTGAAACTGACAACATTCCAGGTCGTCACTGCACAGCAAATTCCACATCTCATACTAACTATAAACGACTCTTGCAAGAGGTTATCATGAGGTCTAAAATCATTATATTTTACGTGAAGTTGAAATACTGATCTCAGTATTTGCGGTATTAAGTTTACATCGATGGAAGGAGTCACAGTTAGAGATTTAAAATCCGCCATCCCCGATCGACAAAGAAACTTCCAGTTCGACAAGGCCCAAATGCAAGACACTGCACGTCATTTTGGTGGTACTCTTGATGAATCCTTAACAGAATTCCACTTTGATATGTGTCGTCAACATGAATAAAGCATATATTGACTTGCAAGCACATATCACGGTATATCTACGTACATTAAAAAATGAACATTTTTTTAACAGCGCAATGCTGTTTAATAATGTATTGTAGTTTCGGTGGACCTCCCCTTTTTTATCAGGGGCCGTATTCACGAAGAGTTTAATCTGATCCGGAATTTAATACTAAAATAATAGTCAATGTGTCTTTGGGCCTTGAACTATTGAATGGTTGTCCTTATGTTTGATCTAAACTTGCAGGATTAATTAATCGATGTTCTCCGCTGTAATATGAATTTTGGAATTAAAATTTCCATTTTATTAAAGCAATCTTGATTTAATCCTTTTTAAAATTCTGGATTAAAAGATTGAATATTGGATCAAACTGAGATTGATTGAATAAAATGAGCCTGTAAATCCTTAAGTTCACATTGTAGCCAAGAGTATTTATTGAGTAATCATGGAAGTTTTGATGAGACATTGAGCCAAGGATTAAGTAGTTTAGGGTGCAAACCACATTGATTTTAATTTTTGGATTAAAGTTAGGATCAGATCAAATTCGTTGTGAATACGGCCACTGCATTTATACAAATAGGAACAACAGTATCACATCAGCCGTGTAGCTTGCCTGCATAGACAGTCCTATTCGCCCGGCCATTATTATATATGGATTTCGACGAGTGTGGTAAAAATCAGATCTTCCTAGTGCGGCGAAAAGGGTCTCTCTACGTGGGCAATTGTGTAGCTCTCAACCAAGGAAATTAACAAAATACAATCTCTCTACACTTCATATCCAATCCATTTACTGTGTTATGGTTCAATCTTGAGGAACATTTTTACTGTCAATAATTGACAACGTGCGGCCTTGCGTAACAGAGTATGGACTTTTTTGGTAATATGCAATTTCATCTCTTAAAAGAATAATCAATTAAATCCGCTATGTCAATTTAGAAAGACAAGGTATTTGGTTTTAAGTTGTTACTTGTAATTCTATATTCGGCCAACAAAAGCTTGTCTGTATCGTACCATATTGGGGCGTCACGGACTTTGGTCACTGCATCTGTTTCGGATAAAACTGAAAGCTATCTGATCGATCTTCAGACAGCACATGAACTGAGGACTTGTGGCATTTATTGTTTAGGGGGCCATAAAACAATATAGTTTTTAATCAAGAAGTCAGTAACCGTGTTCCCTTATCTATCTCGTCTCCTTCATTCAAACTGAGTAATTGTTTCCTTTTATATGTGCGTGTTTATAAATCTATATATCTTCCTTTTTTTTCTTTTTTCCCGTGGCGTATGAAATGTGTGCATGTTCTTTAATAGGCGTGAAGACCTGGAGTCACAGGCTCCTCTTGCTTTGACCTCATCATTGAAATGAAGGGGAAAACACTAATTAAGTCATATTTCCCTTTTCTGTTAACTGTACATGTCGTGGCTATTTCCCCGGGCCTGAGCAGTAAAGGAAGTCAACTTAGCAACATAAGTCCCCCCCCCACCCCCACCCCCCCAAAAAAGCAACAAAAAAAAACAAACAAACAAACAAAAAAACAAAAAACAAAAAAAAAAAAAAAAAAAAAAACAAACACAAAAACAAAAAACAAAAAACAAAAAAAAAAAAAAAAAAACCCACAAAAACAAAAAAACAAAAAAAAAGACACTCACGCACACACACACACACACACACACACACACACACAACAATGCTACGACTTTGTGGTGCAAAACCGGGTCAAATTGTACGAAGCAAGTGCAAATTGTACATATATCAATGCTCACTGACTTTATGAAGATTTCAAGACAACTGTCCAGGCCTGCACCTATACTTTTACTCTCGGAACACCTGCTGTTGTATTTTTCGTCTCCAGGTCCGATATTTGGCAATATATATCCATTCCATGTTCTGTAAGGTGGTCATAGTGTCTGGACACCAACCATAGAAAACATGTGCAGATTTTTAGAATTCGAAAATTGGCCGCATTGTGTTGTGTCGGTTGTTTACATCAGTTCCTTTGGTTTTAAAACAAAAGGACCCAGACAACCTTGTGTCTTGTAGGAGTTCAGGTGACGCATGAAATATGACACGCATGAAATATGACACGCATGAAATATGACACGATTGGTGCGATATATATATATATATATATATATATATATATATATATATATATATATATATATATATATATATATATATATATATATATATTGCACAAACGCTGTAAAAAGAAAAAGAGTTGGGATTTGAAGATGATAATAGCTCTTCCAGTGCCATATTTTGGAAATGGGTCAACAGCTTTCCTCCGTGCGTTTTGGGCGGAATGAGTCCAAAGCGCGCCGAGGAAAGCTGTTGACCTGGACGATTATATTCTATGTTACTACAGGTGCACTGGAACATGAAGAAAATGTATTTTTACAAGGAATATGAATCTAGCACTCCTATAACAATTCAGAACAGTTCCTTTTAAGTAGTTTGACTTACGTCGCTGTCGGCACTGAATGAGTTAATGCATCCAGGGGAATCATTTAAAGACTGATTTGACATTGAGAGTCAAAATCAAGGTCGAAGGCTATGTGTATGTTTTGATATGAACTGCAGTAACGACGATCTACAGGTCACTTTCACTGTATTCGGATTTCATATGAAGTGATACCTGGTGTAGATCCACCTTTCATGAGAATCTGTGTGTCTTTTTAATACCATTATTTGAAGAACCTTGACACACTTCTTTGCTTGATTTATCTGCATTTTTAGACCAACTGAAGTGAAAAAACACGTCTTGCTCGCGGTACAGGTGATTGTAATTAGCAGGTATTAGAATATAAAAACTCTAAGTTTTGGAAAACTCAAACACCATAAAACCGCATGTAAAATGAACATAACTAAAAAGAGTGAATAATAATCACAGCACTATGTTTATAAACACACATAAAGGATAAAATCGCGCTAAGCATAAGAAAAAGACCTGGTGTGTCGATTGGATGCAGGCGACACACACGGGCAATATGTGAATTCTTAGGACGCGAAAACTGAGCAAAAGTCATATAGTGACACCCCCCTGACGGAAGCCTGAAGTCAGAAGAAAATGATACATTCACAAATATCCGCAATACAGTAAAGCCTGTCAATGAGACACCTGGATAAGTGGGATACCTGCTTATATGGGAAATTTTTTTCGCAGAACGGAATATCTTAAAGTAATTTTCATGTAAACAGTCCTTGAGTGAAGGGGCACCTCTCAATTTTAAAACACAACAGTACTCTCTCGAGCACCTGGGCTGATGGTCTGGGAAAATATATCATTCCATGCAAGGAAGTTATATCTCCTGGTGGAGACTACGAGGTACGTACACTTTAGACTGCTACCAACAGGTTTTAGCCCAAAAAGAGTCACGATCGCCTCCCTATGGTCCAACTACTAGACTCGATGCCCTCATCCCATGGTGGAAGGAGAAACAGATGTTCTCTGTGTCCACTCATCTTGTCTGAGACAATAAGCCATAACAGTTGGTTTGTGGCCAACATAACAGTAACATCAGTGGACGATCATAAATGTAATGTTGCTTGAGGCTAGTGTCTAAGCCTGAGTTGCCACTTCCGAACTCGTGCCAGGGAGGCCTTAACGGAGTGCATTCCATATATTCTTTGTAGGCACCAAAGTTGGAACCAAAGTTGCCCACACAGATTTTGAGGGGATCTACAGGGGAACACAAGCTGAAACTAATGCAAAAGAGGCTTCTACGCCGGCAATAGCATAAATATCATCCTTCAGCACAATCGTGGTGCACAGGTAATGCTTGGCAAAGGTTGTGGAAGACTGCTAATGACAAGACTGCAAAATGTCGACAACACTACATTGCAAAGAGCTCACCAAGAAGCAAAGAAGGCTCCAACTTTGAGTGCTGTAGATGAGACACGTTTTAGGACAGTAAGTCTGTCCAACACAGAGTTACAGGCCTATACGGTAGTCTGTTTGATCCATGAAGAAATCTTGTTTGTGTTAACTTACTCCTTTTTGGATTTATTCAGAGAAAGAAAGAAGGCACACCTCTGACCTCTAGAGCCATCCATACGAGAAAGGTACCAACAAAAGGCTCTTTTTGGGCAAAGAATGCTGGGGGGGGGGGGGGGGAGCATGTCAAAGCACTGATGGTAAATCCACAAAAGACCTTAGAAGGATCACAAGCTACTTGCTTTTTTGCTAAGGAGCTCGAGTGAGGTTGCATAGTGACCCTGGAGAGGTCAAGTGACCACTACTGGATTCACTTATGTGCTAAGGTGTGGATCTCTGTTCTCCCAGAAGCTTGTGGTAACAAAATACAAGTCTTCCACATACCCTGCTTGAGGTTTGCTTTATGTAGATTTTCTAGGCGCTTAAAGGGTTACCTGTTAAGCATTGCTGAGACCAGCAGGAGGTCCTATCCAGCAAGGATCTACCTGCATAATGGCCAGACTTTCCATGTTATAGGGACTATGAGCACCATAAGATAAAAAACCATTACTCATGCCTATGTCCAGGACATTTGCGAGGGTTGAGGAAATAGTGGTACCAACCCCTTCATCAGTCCTTGATCTCTTACCAAGGACCTCCCATTGGTACAGGAGGAAATCCATGGTATCTGCAATTAGCAGGGACTATGGGTGGATTTTCCATTTTGCACGCCAGGCAGAGAAATTACTCCAGTGAGCTGAATACACTTAAGAAGTGTCAAAGCCTCTGGCTATTCTAGTGGTGACTGATTTTGAGAAACCTCATTGTAGACATGCTGTATGATAAACTCCAAGCATGAGGAGATAGCACCCGAGGGTTCCTATGAAACCCATTTGTCCACAGCAGCACCAGGTTTGCCATAAGTATTAGTGGCATCCCAATGCCTAGTTTCAACAGGTCTAGGAACCATGCCCATTGACGTCACCATGGGTCAACCAGGATAAGGCTGCAATCATAAGACTTGACCATGCACAAGACCCTTAGGAGAATTTGTGGAGGAGGACAGGTGTTAGCCTACAGGTTGCTGTAGTCCATGGCTAAAGGATCAGCTGGGCCTGGGGAGCTTAGACAGGTGACACATAAACACAAAAAATGTATGTTTAGACCTGTCACGTATGTGGTACTCCACCAGGCCCATATGGGTAGTATCTCCCAGAGGTACAAGCCATATGGGTTAGCTGACCCCTTTGTGGGAGTTGATCAGTGGAGACATTTTGTTGTCCTGGGACATATCTCACATGTACATGGACACTGTTTGCATAGCACCATATACGTATGCACACAACAGGAGCCATCAGCCTCTTGAATCATGTGCAGCCTTGTCATTTGATACGGGCAGTTGCTGTCCTGTTGTTGTACCTGATAAGAATGTGCTTGTGCACCACCAGTGGCCAGAAGTTGAGAAGTGTTAATAATTTTTCTTCCAGATCCAGCCAGTTCTGTGCTGGGACTTATCCTGTGTTGAAATGGGAACCAACCCAATCTGGTCCCCACATGGCCTGCCCAACTGGGCTGTTGTGAGTCCGTGAATAGTGTTACTTGAGCTGGAAGGGTACCCACATCTGTCCCTACATGACGTCTCTTATTTGGCCTGCCACATAAGGTGTTCTTAGTTTGAGGAAGAACAGGGACTGGGGCCTGGAAGCCCGGGTCCTTTAACTATGAATTACCTGCATGACCTTCCCAGAGAGACCTGGGAGTTCATAGGCAGTAACAGACCTTATGAGTTGCTGCCATTGCCTGGCTGAAACTAGTGAGTGACATCTAGCTCCTACATATGGTTCTTATTTTTTATCACAATGCACAGAAGGAAACAAATGTATAATATAACATATTTAAATGATCTCCATGCGAAGCAAATTCTTGTTTCCCGGTTGTTTATGAAGTAGAATATTTTTAAACCAAATCCGGGTTGGTCACATGCTGCTTCAACAAGTGCTATAAACTCCCTCAGCTGTGACATCCTTCCTGGCACAATTTGATATGGGGATGTCACCATAAGCATTCCAAACTGTCATTCCCCCGGGCAATAGGATACCTCTGTTAATTAGCATGTACAGTCATAAATACAACAGAATCTGCAGTGGGTTCTGCGTGTTTGAACAAGTCCAAATTTTATAAATGCAATTTTCGTACAAGTGAGCTGCAATCAATAAAAAAACAAACAAACAAACAAACAAACAAAAAAAAAAAACAAAAACAAAAAAACAACAACAAAAAAAAAAAAACAGGTACACCATTAGCAAAGAAAATTACGTATTCCACGATTAAGTACAACGACACTATTAATCACAACAATTGTGAAGAAACGGAAAGCAAAAAAAAAACAAAAACAAAAACAAAAACAAAACAAACAGATAAGAAGAGAAGAAAGAAAAGAAAAAACCCCACCAAACAGTTAAATAGTGACCTTGTCAGGCCATATAATGTCGTAGGACCGGAAACGAAGTCCATTTTACGCTAATTTTGCAAAGCGATTTTTCTACTTTGTGAACATGAAAAGAAAAACACGTAAGGTTTCAACGGGAATGAAAAGGTTGCCTGTATCAGATTGATCATAAATACTTAGGCCGATGGATAGATGAAAACTATATATAGAACCCAATTTGCCTACAAAAATGCTCAATGAGCGAGTTGTGCTTGCTTAAGGCATGTTGCGACCGTCCATCAGGATGATGAAAAATGTGTGTAACGCCAAAACGTACCGTTAAACAAATGACATGTAGCTTATTGTTGTGTTATATGGAGACTGAGCGGTCGATCCAGCCATGTTCGGAATAAGATCACTGTATAGTGCAACCCTTGTGCTGAATTACTGAGCCAGAGTAACCTTAGAAGTCGCAAAAGTTTTACATGTTGTGAGTATGTGAACTTCGCGCGTTTGTTGCATGCTTTTGGGTATAGCACGCCTATGGTCTGTACATAATTTCTCCTGTCACGTCAACACTACAATGAAGGTTACTCCTTCATGTTAAGTGGGCGATAAGGGCATTTGTGTTTGGTAAATAGCTGGAAGTTTATGTGGTACATTGATGATAGCCAGTCGGAGATACAACAGTTAGTATACAGGCAAGGGCCACTCTGGTTCACATAACACGAAACTATAAAAATAGCAGCAAAAATTCCTGCACCCCATCAAGAAAATCTGAATGACTGTTTTGGAGAAGTTGCAAATGAAGAAAACATATTAAAAATCATAAAAGAAATGCAAAAAAGTACCATCTGGTGAGCAAGTTAACAACTACGGATCCCTAGGAGTCTCCCTGTGTGGTTTGGAAGTAATTAATTAGATGAGCAGTTTCGGAGATTTTTTTTTCAGATTTGGCCACCCCCAAGAAAAATCATAAAAATAAATTAAAAAAAAAAAAAAAAAAAAAAAAAAATCAGGGGAGCGTGACCATTGAGACAAACTTCGTGGAGACTCACTGGAGTAACATTGGCACCACGTTTTAAGTGACTCTCGCCGACGGTTTCACAGAAGAAGTCGAAAATATGGATTGTGTATGGACAGACGGACGACGGATGGACAGACTATGATGTAAGCTCAAGTGATATAGTTCACCTGAGCTTAAACTGATGGATTGGTCAATGTTTTGTTTGAGCACGGAAGGGCCGGGTCTCGAACCGACAACCTCCGGCACCAACCATCTGGCCGAAAGTGGAAACGCACGTTATCCACTGTACCAACTGTCCGTTCTTGAAAAGAATGGTTGGTTTTATGGAGATAGGTATGCATGAATGCCACGATCGAAACGGCCCAATTCATTGTATTTCATCCAGTAGAGTTACTGAAATGTATTTTAAATTCTCAAATCCATTGTCAAACTCTATTTCAATTTCACGTTTCTGTAATAAACATAAAAATAAATGTTTCCAAAATTATTGATCATGACCACACTCCCAAAATAAATGATCACCATATTCTGCTCCATGTCTGCAAAAACATCATTTGACTGCAGTTCGTAATTTTCTGTAATATAACGTGTGTAGACGGAAAATTCTGAAGTACTTTAAACTGAAATTCTATTAATTTGTTTATACTTTGGTAACTTTCAAGGTACCAGATCTATAGGACCTACTCCAGTCTTCCTCTATAATATCATATTTTGGTCCCAGTTTTCTTCTACTAATATGTATATGTTCCACTTAACTTATCAAAATGGTATATAACTTTTTAGTTGTAGTTTCTACAGAATGGACAAACTTTTCATTAAAATACTCACCAATTCCATTTTGACACTGATCTCTCAATGGATACAAATTATTTTGTAATGACATCTCTATGTTTAGCTGGTATTGCTTCCAATACTTTAAACTATTTTGAAATATTACTACTTGAAATACCCCTCTCTCTTGCAATGCGAAATTGTATCAAAGTCTCTTTGAGATTAAAAATCAGAATGTACATAACTCTCTATACCATGCTGATTTTCCATCTATCTTAAATTTTTTATTCCATATTACCTGATTCAAAATGTCTTCTGCTGAGTAACCATCCGTCGATGTTTATCGCGTTAATTCCGAAAAAATTTAAAATTTGTCTGCAATACAAAAACACATTTGGACTAATACTTTTCCGTGAGTACTGACAACTAACATGTTCTTTCCCATCGAATTTGTTCAAGTAACAATCAAGAAAAGTTTTCCATGGTGCGTCCTCCTTTAAATATCTTTTAACTCACATTACTTTGGCTATCATAACCTACCATTCAAAATTTATCATTTTACTACTCTTTTCTATATTCACTTATAAGCACATTTTTCAACCTTTTCAGGTTTGCTTTTCCATTTGAATTTATTTATTTATTTGCTTACTTACTCAATTACTTATTCAATTGAGACACAGCTGGGAGAGCACGACTCGCTGTGCGTTTGAACAAACAAGTGTAAAATGTAAACAGACGTGCATTATGAAAGTCTAATGCGCCACACCTGTGTTAAAAACATTTTGCACATGATATAAAAAAGAAACTCTACTTCGTTTCCACACAAGAGGTCTTGTTTACCAAGCAAAAACATATGCTTAGCCACCACTTTAAAAGTTTACATATTTATGCCACACGTACGTGCTCCGTCACCCATCCAGGTTGTTTTTAGAATAAACACATGCTTTGTTCTTCAATGATTTGTTGCACCACATTTATTATTGAAGATAATTCCTCATATGGTATGGCTGACCACAACCCAAACATCAAATGAAAAATGAGCTGTGCTTCAATGCTTCACAAATTGAGTGCACTTTTTTGTCAGACGATATACTGTTCTACCATACAGTATGTCAAATAGGATATCGAAGCCCATAAGAAAGAAAAGAAAAACAATCCATTGCTGCAAGCTGAAGTGATTCATTGGAGACTTGTCAGTGAAACGTCTTTTATTATAGGTCGTGTATCATGTTCTGCGACATCATATGTACAAGAAAGATGTCAATTCATCCCAATGTTAACAATGGACACATGCCGTCAGCCGTCTGTGCAAAAGGCTTTCCATCTCTGCACGTCAAAAGATCTACTGACGTCCAGAACACGGACGATTTAACCACTAAGAACATATGTAAGACAAAAATCCATTGCAAAAGGGAATGTCCCTGGAAGGTATATAAAATTTTAACGACCCTTCTGTAGCAAAGTGCACCAGACAAAAGCTGACTTTGAAGGGGTGTTTCTCTCAATGATAATTTGTTGCAACAGTTTTTTTTTTTTTTGGAGTCAACCCGCTTAGGGCAGCGAAGAACCTTGAACCTGTGAAGAGTGATGAGGTGCACAAAGCACCATGTGCGCTTCGCGTGGCGGTTCTTAGGGTACTCAGAATCAAAAGTTAAACCACAGCCACGGGTTATGTTCTCCTCTATATTGTAAAATAGTGATATAATTCTCTGAGGTAACGTGAACAAATTTTCGCTATCAAACACGGAAGGGGATCTTGCTTGGTTACTTCGTCAGAAAGCGGATAAAGATTTGAGTGTACTCGGCAAATCAATGAAAAATAGGGCATATCATGTGCGCTTATCTGCAAGGTGATAGATCCAAAATCGTGTGTTACCCCCATCCCCCCATCATTATAATGAAGGTGGATTACTTTCTGCCTCCAGATGTCACCACTTGCAGCAGAGGGCGGCCTATGGAAAGTACAGCAGAATTCAAGTGTTGAATTTGAAATGAAAAGTGACGCAGGGTTTACTATTGCTAAGGTATTAGCCAGTATGTTTATTTGACCTCTCAAGGTCAAAAATAACAAACCAAAAGAAAATCCATGGGTGTTTTCCTGTTAGTGTTTAATAGCAACCGTGGGCTTAGAATCCACCACTAGCAAGATATAAGTCGATGGGTTTGAATTTTTTAAAGTCACTCAAGGTCAAAATTGACAACACCAAAAGAAACCCCATAGGCAATTTCCTCTTAGTGTTTAATAGTTACCCTGGGCGCAGGATCCACCAGTACCGAGATACAGGTTAATATTTCACAATTGATGCTATCCCTACTGTAAAAATGCTGACATGTACATGTACTCAAATTAATAATTCCTTGAAGAAATAAAAATCAGGGAATAACAGCAGCACAATGTATTGATCAAACTGAGCGCATGTCGAGTCCAGGTACATGCCCAGCAAGTTTGTAGAGAGGCCCTTATGCAGGTTGAGAGAATAAGTCGAAAATAGCAAAAGCACACAAAATACATTGTAATAAATCGGCGTGTCCCCTGCTGTAGAAATCAAGGGTACCAAGAAGTGCTCCTATGCACTTTTGAAGCAATTGATCAAGCGATTACGGTGAAGTTTTTTTTTAAAGATTTTGCCAAATTGAGCCCCCCTAAAAAAAACAAAAAACAACACCCCCAAAAAACTCACCCAAACAACAAAAAACAAAACAAAAGAAAAAACAAACAAGAACGAAAAAGAACAAAAAAAAACAAAAAAAAAAAAAAACAAAACAAAACAAAACAAAAAACAAAACAAGAAAACAAAAAACCCCCAAAACATAACAAAACAAAAACACAAAAAACAGACCCCCCAAAAAAACAAACAAAAAAAAACAAAAACAAAACAAAACAAAACAAAAAACAAAACAACAATAACAACAACAACAACAACAACAACAACAACAACAACAAAAAAAAAAACAAAAAACAAAAAAAAACCCAAACAAAAACAAAAACAAAAAACCCCACCCCCTCACCCCCAAAACCCACCCCGTGAAATTAACTGTAGGCTAACCATTGAACAAAGTTGGAACAGACCCTCCCAAGGTACATTCTTACTACGTTTTAGATAAATCTGGCCAACAGTTTTGGCGAAGAAGTCGCACATGTGAACGAATTAATATTGCAATTCCCATTGACTTACATAGTAATCAATGGGAATGTATGCATTGACCAATAAGTACTCGAATTAAAAACACCCCCCTCCCCCCCCCCAAAAAAAAACAACAAAAAAACACACACACACAACTTATAAATGGAAAGCTGGACCGTTACTACCAAGTCAGCAACTTTGTACAAATTCATTTCCACCATGTTTCAGCGAATCTGAATGACGGTCTTGGAGAAGAAATTGAAAATAGCAGAATATACAGTAATCAAAATAACGAATTTAATGTGTTATTAACACCTCTGGTGGTAGTTCCACTTATTACCACCAGTGGCACTACCACGACTCCATATGTCATAGACTTTTTAATCTGTATTCATAATGTTCCTGTAATGGTATATTGCTACATGTGCCCGAGTTCGGACGTAATGACCACAACAAAAACTCATTTTCTGAAACGTATTCCATGCATGATCGAGTCAGAAAGATCGATGCTTTCCATGGCAAAATTTCTTTACAATGCTTGAACTTTTTCATGCATATGGCCAAAAGGAAGATGCTAATAACTGCATTTCAAGGAAAGCATTTGAATACGAGGATAAAATCCGGAGAAATTTTCACTGACACATTTAACGTAAAAGAAACGTTACAGAAAGAAAATAATGAT
The DNA here is from genome assembly GCA_964020975.1 of Hermodice carunculata. Taxonomy (NCBI): domain Eukaryota; kingdom Metazoa; phylum Annelida; class Polychaeta; order Eunicida; family Amphinomidae; genus Hermodice; species Hermodice carunculata. Next base: position 42,705,690 of record OZ026620.1, on the reverse strand, counting down.
AAAGTAGATGACTTTCAACGTACTGGTTAAAGCTGTCGACAGTATTGTCCATAATGTGTTAATTACTGGGTAGCATAGACGGTGGATCCTGCCTTGGTAGATCACCATACAATAAAAGACCAACTAACTCCGGAGACTTTAGTTTCTGTGCCGGACTTTCCTTTATGCTTGTTTGTCCTTTCAAACGTTATGAAATGTCTGGGGGAAAGACCATCGGCCTGAGTGTGTGCTATTTCCTGGGCATACGGATGGTCTCTGCAGAGAAGTTTATCAGTTGTACACGGAAGTTAAACTCTCCTGCAGCACGGGATTTGCAGTCAAAAAGCATGCGTATATGTCTGCAGCAATCGTTTAACTCGATTTTGGAGGGTCGGTATTTTTATGTTCATATATCACTAGATCCCCGATGAAGGTCAGCTATAGGAATTGACTCTGCTTGCATTAGTGATGAGTGTCATAGTAGACAGGTTTCCAATACTTTACAGGTATTAAAAAATGAACGTCAAAATATGTTGCCCATTGCACTAATTCATAATTGGTCGGGAACGGGGGGGGGTTGCTTGCAAAAAGGAGTCCCATTACGCCTACAGATACTAATAATTTGCTCCACAACAAGGTACTGAAAGGAAGAAAAAATGGAGTTCAAATTAAATGACACGAAGTACGGAAAGTAAAGGGTCTTCCAGTACGCATGTACTGTAAATAAAAATATCCAGTCATCAGTTCTGAAAACCCCTTTCGAGAGGCGGGATATATTTATTTATTTACTTACTTACTTGCTTGCTTACTTACTTACTTACTTACTTACTTACTTACTTACTTACTTATTTATTTATTTATTTATTTATTTATTTATTTATTTATTTATTTGTTTGTTTGTTTGTTTATGTCCTGGGTGACCCAAACAGCCAATTAGGGCTGTTCTTCCTTGGGGCCCAGCTACAGAGTAAAAGTATTACAATATAAAAACAAATACAAGTAATACATACTGCACAAATTAACTACACCAATACAATATAACACAATACATATGATAAATAATCAAAAGAACAGGAGACTCCCAAAAAGAAACGGTTAACATGGGCTAGTAAAAATTACACGAGGACAATCAAAAGCTAATCGATTTTACAGGAGACTTTGTACAATGTTCTTTTTGTACCTGCTTTTGAACTGATGAAGGGAATGAACTGATCGTAGAAAATAAGATAAAAGGTTTCATGTTCTGGGGCCATTATACAGAAGAGAATGTCGGACTTTTTCCCTGTGAGGTTTAGGTACTTCCAGTAGATCAGAGAGATTGCTTCTGGTTGCCTTGGTATGAATTTGGTTGACATATCTTAATTTTTCAGAGAGATGAACAGGTGCTTCATCATGCAGACATTTGAACTTAAGCATAGATGTATGGAATTAAACACGATTTTCAAAAGACTGCCAGCCCAACTGTTCAATGAGAGAACTTGGGAAGATATTTTAATCAAATGCAACTCTGACAATTCTTGCACATCTATTTAGAAGTCTCTGAACAATGATTCTGTATTTTTTTTATAACAGTTACCCCGTATTGTATCGAAATAGTCAAAATATGGTAGAATAGTGCTATTATATACATGATTCAGAAGGTGAGTTGGTAAAGTATGCCTCAGTCTGCTCAATAAACCGATTTTAGGAGCAGTCTTTTGAACTATGTATTTTGTATGTTCACACCAGGTATATTCAGAGTCAACCATGAAATCCAGAAGTTTTATCGAATCGATATTTTCTAAAGGTACGTTGTTTGGCATAATAGACTTTGTATCCTCCTTAACACGACTTGAGGAACCTACGCACATGACACCAGAGTTCGGTATATCAAGGCTCAGTTTATTATCCTTAAAACCAGTCAACTGCATCGACCAAATCTGACTGTAGTTGCAGTCTGGCTTCAACTTCTTTGACTCTGACAGCTGACACTTAAATAAAAGAAATTGAATTTCACAGGTAAGGTGTCACGCTGACATTGTGAAGTATAAACATGTCTAGACAGTTTAATTGTATTTTTCATTGTTAATGTTCAACCCGTCACACTTTGTGTGTGTGTGTGTGTGTGTGTGTGTGTGTGTGTGTGTGTGTGTGTGTGTGTGTGTGTGTGCGAGTGAATCGTCTGGCGGGAACAGAGAAGCCATGTGATATTTGACGCAGCAGGTTTGCAGTCAACCATAGTTCAAGGGAAAAAAACATTGACAATCTGGTGGAAACTCCAGTCAATCACAGTCGGTCTATTACTCCAGTGGGTAAAATAATAAACTAGAACCTGAATGTTACGATGCCCACCTTTTGAATGTTCTAGATCGCAGCAGAACTCAACAAAGAATGACAACAATGATATTACTTTAAAAATGGCAATATATTAACAATAAAAAATCTGTACAAAGTAGGTAAATGAAATTATACACTCAACTAGATATTCCAATAGTAAATCCTAATCTCTTGGGAGAGATTATCCACAGGTACTGTCCCAAAGTTCCAAGTCCTATGGCAGGTGCCAAATAGTCTAGTACAAATTCCACAGAGGTACGGTTTAGTTCCAATGTGTTTCTCAAAGGTGCAGCGCTGATCCAAATCCCACATAGGTGCAGTTTGGTTCCAATGTGGTACAATTAACACCAAATATACCAGCCCACTCAAAACCACTGTCCACACTCCACAGGTACAATGTATAAATGAGTATCTCCTTGGCAATAACAATGGCTCACAGTCCCACTGGCTTGAAGTGACACAGCTTCTGTTAGATCTCACAATTCTCCTCATTCTTAGTCATGAAGGGAACTACTTTAAATATATGGTCTTAAAAATGTCACCAGTATTCCAGAATTTTCCAATTTGTCACACATCCCAATTCACTGAGTGAAACCTGTGTGGACCACATATGGATGTAGGTCACCATTCTAGCTTATTCTAATTGTTTACAAAGATCATGAGTCACCCCCAACAAAGCAGGCCAACTCAGTGACTCTGCACACTCAGTGAGTACAGTGACATTATCCAAATCAAAATAAATGTCACATCCATAACACTTAATGTATCATACCTTCATGACTTGACCAAGGGTTCAGAGTTCTCGGTTGCAGCAGAAAGCCACGCTAGCTTGGACACCTACAACTGCCACTAATTCCTCGGAAAATTTTTCATGCATATCCGTAATACGCTTAGTGAGTATTCCTTTGTTGTTCGGAGGTGCATTCAAGTGTTACAGCGGTCGTATCTTCTGCTGATTTTTGTCCTGGCTTTGTGTCCGTATGGACGTGTCTGAGTTGAACGTTTTGACAAATTGATACAAATGACAGAAACAGCACTTGTGAGCCTTTTTCGTTTTCGAGAATTTGTTAAGAAAGTAAAAGTAAAGACACGTGCATAAGTGAGGCTAGATCCAGGCCGGCCAATAGTTAAAGCTTCTAATGTTGGTACTAGCGAAATACGCAGCTGCCCATTTTGCTATCATGGTGTACCCAAATTTCGTTTTTCCCTCATGCACGAGTTTGGAGAAGTTTCTTTGGTGATTTATTATAATATGTACACTTTTTAAGCAATTCTTTTTATTTTAGTAAATCGTCAAAATTTGACCTTGAAGAGGAAAACTTAAGTCGCCAAAGACGCTCGACAGTTCTTTGGTTTGGGTTTACCTTGAAACATTTGGTCGCAGTGCTGCACATATGGAACAATATGTTTCTTGAGGTAATAAGGTTGATTTTCCAGGCAAATTTATCATCAATGCACTCAGGTGTCTGAAAAGTGACGAATAAAGAATTTGACAATACCTAACTGAATCTCTTGCCATGCTTTCACAGACAAATCGTAATCATTCAATCGTTAAACGTACATTGCGGGGACAAAAAGCAAAACGACTTAAAGTACCCATTAATGTCGATCGAGGAGTGGTAATAATAGACATAAATTAAATGTACCTAGTTCTTATTTTTATTCATATTTTTAGACTTGCATTTAAAAACCCTGCCAATTTAAATGCTTTTTGTTGCATTAGAGGGCAATGAATAGGACCGACATAGCTCCAAACAGGATCTGATCTTGTCCGGACTTACATCTGGGATCCCCTTCACTCCCTGGATATCGCAATTAAAAATCCCATGTAAGGTGGCTTTGGAATTTTTGTGACCTCATCTTGCACTGTCTCACTTTAGTTTTTTTTTCTGTCAGAATCAATTTTGTATTTACTGTTTGCACTGAATGTACATTCAAATGTCACTAACACTTGACGTGGCGTTATTCCGAAAATTCCCCTGCAATTTTCTGCTCTGATTCCTGTAATTTGAAAATTATGTGTACAAGTTTTCACAATATTTTTTCTTCATCGTGTGCTAACTCATCTTTAATTCTATCTGTTAACATAAATGTTTGTAGTTCGCTTGATTCTTGAACTTTATCTGAATTCAAATGTAAGAACGTTTCAATCTTATTCCAAAAATTCCCATGTAGGTTCGTTCTCAGATTCTGGTGGGAAATGGAGCATCTATTCATATAAATGTGTGGTATGAAGAAATAATTTCTTTTGCAATTTATTAGACCCCAGCTGAATGGATATTGCATGGTTAAACAATGTCCTTGTCAGAAAATGCTTATTTTTTGGTAACATAAGGTACAGGTTTCATTTCACCAATTTCTTCTTTATCTAGTTTTCTGAATATTTGATTCTTAGTTTGACACGTAGGCAGGAATAGACAGATAGATACGCAGCTATGGATTGGCACGCAGGTAGGTAGCTATATAGATTGACAGGTAGGTGTAGAAGGACAGGCAGGTAGGTAGCTATACAGATTGGCATGTGGGTGTAGAAGGACAGGCAGGTAGGTAGCTATATAGATTGGCAGGTAGGTGTAGAAGGACAGGCAGGTAGGTAGCTATATAGATTGGCAGGTAGGTGTAGAAGGACAGGCAGGTAGGTAGCTATATAGATTGACAGGTAGGCGTAGAAGGACAGGCAGGAAGGTAGCTATATAGATTGGCAGGTAGGTGTAGAAGGATAGGCAGGTAGGTAGCTATATAGATTGACAGGTAGGTGTAGAAGGACAGTCAGGTAGGTAGCTATATAGATTGGCAGGTAGGTGTAGAGGGACGGGCAGGTAGGTATCTCCAGAATGGATGTAGACTGTTTCAGATTGACTTAGAAGCACGCGAGTATTTAGATAGATAAAAACACGGAGAGAAATGTTGGTACATGTAAGTTTGGTTTTTGCAGTTACTGAAATATTTTTCGTACAATTTGGCTTATGGCGGTAGGAATTTTCACAAAGTTAAATGTTAATTTCGACCGGGGTAAGATTTATGAAAACATCTTTAATCCACCAACAGAAACATGGAACTGTTTCTCTAATGTACACCAATGAACAATGTTGTCTGAGCATTTAACAGCCAGAATGTGCTGAGGGAACATGTTTCCTGTGGGTGGGTGGGGATGGGAGTGGCATTATCATGAACTTTTTCCAAAGAGTGTCATTCAAAAATGATTACACTTTCCACCGTCATATGGGTGATAAGAAATGACCTATAATGTTTCATGAAAATGCCACATGCCATAGACTGAAATGATTTATTTTAAAGGTATAACGATACACTTGAGATTTTATCATTCGTGTGGGTAGAATACCGTCTTTGGTTTGTGAAATTTTTCGTCCAGTTTAACTTGAAATTGTAGTGTGTTAATACGGTTACGTTGGAGAAACCTATTTCTCAGTTTTGTTCTATTTGATGAATATCCTCACTATGGGCTCAGTATGCCGGCTTGGGTCATTCGATCTTCATTCGGAATGGGACATCCTCAAATAAATACAAGCAACAAGTCACTGTCAAATTGATTTAGAGGGCAAATCAGGTCAAATAGCTGTTTATGCCAGATCTATACTGGAGTGGTCATATCACAAGTACATTTTCAAAAGAACATGAAAAAAGTCTGCATGGTGCGCAGTTTTCCGTGGGCGTCGATGATGCTTCCTGCCTCGTTCCCATGCAGGCCTACATATCACATCATTGAATGGCACATTGCTTTGTGCAATTCTTAAGCGTGATTCAAGATTCAAATCAGCTTTACTTGGCTCAAACAAAATATGATAATAATAATAATAATAATAATAATAATAATAATAATAATAATAATAATAATAATAATAATAATAATAATAATAATAATAATAATAATAATAATAATAATAATAATAATAATGACAACATATATATATATACCGGTATATATATATATAAATTATATTAGTGATTAAGCTAGAGATAATTCAAAATAATTTTAATACAACAAGTCAGGATGACCCTAATTAAGGATTTAAAATGTGCTGTCATTCGTGCAACCTATGTGTTTGTCAAGAAGTTGCAATATTGACTACTAATTGGTACAAATAGAGTGCAATGGGTATACATATATTTACACTAAAGTTAGATTTTAACAGAAACGTACGGAGCATAACATAATACATAAACTACCACATATCAGAGTTTTCAATTGTGCATATTCCTGAAAATTTAGAAATGAAAAAAAACATTTTTATCTACATAGATAAACTATCATATGAATGCGTGAAAACTTTGTCATTAATGCAAGGGGGCATAATCTGAAAGTAAAGTGGGATCATATAAACGTACACAATTTTTTGGTAGTATTTGCTTAAAATATTGTGATGGCTTGTTGTGGGTAAAGATAAATTGAACTTCAAACCTTTGGCATTCAGAATATCATAGATGTTCAATTCTTTCAATTCCTTGAATAGATGTTTGATATGGGAAAGGGAACTAGCAGAGCATATGAGGCTGAAGGCTTTCTTGTGAAGCATGAAAATACGCTTTTAACCCCCCCCCCCCACCCGGCAGAAAACAATACCGGTATGAAGAGAGAATCACAGGTAAAAAGTCCTTTACCGGGAAGAAACTATGTTGTGGTTTAATATACCGATAATTTTTAGTTTAAAAATTTACAATATTACCACTCCAGTATAGATATAATTCAATATAATCTCGACAAATCGTTTTTTTTGTTGTTGTTGTCTGGACAGATGTATAAGCGATTTGAAGGCTCAAATGAAAACGTATTTGCGTTGAGGAAAGGAAAAAATCATGAACTTGCTTTTTGCAACTGTTGTATATCTTTCACTTCGATATGGCAGACGCATGCCCCAGGCAATGATCCATGTTAATTATGGCGGAACAGGCAACGAAAGGCAAAAATATACAACTGGGTACGTTTTTGTTTTTATTTTACCACGTCAAAGCCTAGACGCCCTGTTGTGACGTCAATACCTTTCTCAGCGCTAGATATTTTTATGAATCATTGATATATCAAAGAAATTCAATGAAGGTACTCTGAAAATCCACCGATCCCCTCAGTTTGACCAGATTTTCCTTTATATTTTCAAAGCTTTCGTATAAAGTCGATTAGTTTTCAATAATTTTGAAGCTTCAAAAACCTCAAATAAAGTTATTAAGTCTTTAAGTTGACATAGATCCAGAATGACCATATACTTTCACCACACTTTCTAATTATTTCATTGATCAAAGCTTTCTTTGTTCCCTGTTATTTCAAAAATGTTATTTTTGGCCTTCATATTATCTAAGGCAACCGCAGTAATGTTACTGACCAAGTAGATTCATCATTCTGAGTAGATTATTCATTGTTATGTGGACGTGATTTCCATGTACGTTATTTTAGGTCTGCGCGGCTCTATTTGTCTTTTTTTGTTGTTGTGAATATGATACTGTTCTCAATACAATCTGTAGGATAACAGCATTCGTTTAACACATTATTGCCCTCTGAGCTGAACAATAAATTGATTGCATTTATCATGATCAGAATATAGTCAACCATATTTCAATTATATAGTTACTATAATTACTGTACATATATACATATATATATATATATATATATATATATATATATATATATATATATATATATATATATATATATATATATATATATATATATAAATGAAGAATGTCATCTTATCAAAAGTTTCGACATATTGCCACAGTTTGGACAGTGTTGCCCTTTAGTCTCGCATGTTCCTATGCCGACGTTAATGTTGCTTTCAAAAAGTACATTGTCTGGTGAATCGTCATTTCTAGGAAAGTTGCAGATTTATTACACAGGAACAGGGACTCATAGTTCTTAATTTTTTCACCACGTGGTGCTGCAATTTGTTCTATTATTTTATGATTTTGTGTGTGCTTTTACTATTTCGGACTTCTGGTCAAGAACCCTCACTCAGATTATGCCGAAACTTGGTGGCTATGTTCCTTGTAAAAAGTTGAAACAAAGTTGTTCACTAGTAGAATTTGGTGTGGAGTTCTGATTTTTAAGGATTTTTTTTCCAATTCGGGTACTTATCGGTAAATGCTCAGTTCCTATTGATTGCGATGTAAGTCAATGGACATTCTAATGCTCAATATCATGCATTTTCCTCACCAAGTAGCAATGTTCTTTTCAAAGTTCTCTTTAAATAGTCGTCAATTTCGCACGAACCAGTAAAATTTGTATTTTGAATGAATTTTTCTTTAGAGAAATTATAAATTTACTTCTAAATGTCATAGGCACTCAGCTATAGCCCACACAGGCCTATTCAGTTGCAAGTTTGATTTTGTGAACACGCTTAGGTCAGTTGAGCGCGGGTTGTTCACACGGCGCTCTTGTTTAATCTTCTATACATTAAAGAAAAGCCGATGAAAATGTTTGGAAAATAAATGCAATGATATAAGGCGCAAGTAATGTTCAATTGTCTATTAGCTTCAAATACTTTAAATTAAAAGAAATCCCCAGCCATCATTAAGTTTGGCCCAATGTAGGCCAATAAAATGTAATAATAGGCCAACATTCGGCCAACCGCCATTGCTTGCTGGATTAAAAAGTCTCTATGTAGACCTAGACCGACATTGGCGATGTTTTCACTGCATTTGTCTTGTTGTTTAATTGAACTAATTGAACTGAGCTTTCTTTGTCCCCATTTATTTCAAAATGTTATCCTTGCGTTTATATTTTGCAGGTGAAGGTCGACAGATGTGATGTTACTCTGATCAAGTAGACTCATCATTTCGAAGTGAATTATTTACTATCAGTATTTGGATGTGATTTCTAGGAATGTCATTTTACATCTACATCAGCTACATTTTTTTTTGTGAATGTGACAATCAGAATCATTCCGTGATACTAAAAAATTCATTTAAGAAAGTATCGCCTGCTAAGCTGAACGATAAATTTACTGGACTTGTGACCAGATCATGTGAAAGTTAAATACATCAACTCTAGAATATATATATATATATATTCTTTTCTTTGATGTATGGATGATTGAAATATATATATATATATATATATATACATATCAATCATCTATACATCAAAGAAAAGCCAATGAAGATATTCGGAAAATCCATTGATCCCTTATGGACCACATTTATTTTTGCTTTTCGAAAAGGTTTCATATAAAGTTCGATAAGCTTTCAACAATATGCTTTCGTTCCAAAATCTGCGGAGTCAATAAATGTTAACAGTCTGTACGCAGACATAGAGCCACAGTAGCCATATGTTTTCACCACAATTTTCTAATTAGTTTTCAAGTAAAAGGATGACTGCCGGTTTGCTTCTCTGACCTAATGGATCCTTCCTTTCCAATGTACTCATTATTTCCGAGTAGATAATTAATTGTTATTTGGAAATGACGTTCAGGTATATTGTTGTAGGTCTACATCAGCTCTTTTGGTTTTTTCCTGGTGAATATGGCATTCAGAATAAAATGTGATGCTAGAAATTTCATATTAGGAAGCATCGCCTACTAAGTTCAACGGTGAATTGACAGAACTAATGACCAGAATACATGAAATTATAATGAATAGGGGAATTTCTTGCAGCGATCTGGACAGGTAGCCGCTCTAGATATTTCAATCATCTATGAAATAATAGCCAGTGAAGATATAGTCTATTGATCCTTTTCTTGACCACATTTATCTTTGCTTTTTGGAAAGGTTTTATGTAAAGTTCGATAAGCTTTTAACAATCTGTTTTCGTTTCAAAAACTTTAAATCAATAAATGTTAACAGTCTGTACCCAGACATAGACCCACGGAAGCCATATGTTTTCACCAGTATTTTCTAATTGTTTCTTCGATCAGAATTTTATTTCAAAAATGTCCTGAAAACAAGTTATCAGCCAGATAGGTGCGAAAAGTGTGTCCGCTATTGGGGTGCCTATGGGCTTTATAAGGGGGGGGGGGGGGTGGCACTACTGGGATCAATGTGCCAGGATGTACAGGTCACTCATGCTGTCCGAATATGATAGGGTCAGAATCATTCAGATGTTGGAGGCTGGCCTTTCCCAGACTGAGATCACCAAGCTGACAAGCAACAGATTTGCTTACAGAAGCGTGGTAGTCGCACCCACTATTGATGCATGCCGCCTCCCAACAACAACAACAACAACAACAACAACAACAACAACAACAACAACAACAACAACAACAACAACAACAACCAAAAAGGTCCTTTCAAGGACCACCATTTCCTCCAAAAAGAGATGTGATAAGCAATGGTGTAATGAAGTAAACGAACTCTGCACACTCATCCTTATAACACGTGCATAATGTTGAACAAAGGGAATGGTATATTTTTCCCGGGAGTTCATATATATAATATATATATATATATATATATATATATATATATATATATATATATATATATATATATATATATATATATATATATATATATATATATATAATCTGAGGTTGCATTTTTTTCAATTTTAGAAGGGTTCTGCATCCTAGCTATCGTAATTAAGGGATAGTAACTCGTAATTATCAGATAGTATCTCGTGATTAGGAGATAGTAAGTCGTAAGTACGAGATAGTTATCTCAAGTACGGCACAGAATGTTGCAAAAAGCTGTTTTATTTGTAATTCAACTAATGCACGAGCTTGGTTTTAGGCCTGACGTACATGCATGTGAGTTTGCTATACAACCTTAATATTGGTTGCATGAAAACTATCTCGTGATTACGAGTCAGTATCTGCTAATTACGAGATACTATCTCGTAATTGCGAGCTACTATCTCGTTATTGATAGCTATTTCGTAATACCAGACATCCATATTATTTTCCCGCTCAAACTGCATACCTGATTGCCCAGTCTCGCTTGGTGAAATATGGCGAGATACGGGTCGATACCTGTGGGGACTAGCGGTATATTACTAATATTTTGGTAATACCGAATACTTATAAAAGGCAGATGAGAATGTTTCTTATATATGGCTGGGGAAGTCCTAGAGAAATACGTTTGGCATTTGTGAAATTAAATTCTCAAACAAATGCTAATTTGTGAGAAGTGAGCATATGGCTTGTCTGTGAGAGTGATGTGACCCGCACGTCCCCCGTGATCGCAAGGCGTAAAACCCGTGTTTTGTGGCGGGAAATTAATATGCATACTGCGTATTACGACTTAAGCGAGGATTTAGAACTGGTCTAACTGGTAATAAAAATGCAAGCTCAGATATATTTACTTTTGAGGAAGAAAGATGTTATCTCGTAAATAACGAGGTAAAGAATAACATCAGGTTGCCACCAATGAGCGACCATACTAAATACAATGTGATACAAAAAAATTCGTTCAAGAAAGTATCACCGGATAAGTTGGAAAAATGAATTGACTGAATTTATTAGTGACCACCAAAATATAGCCAACCATTTTTCAGTTATAATTAGTGTATACACTGTACGCACATAGTAAGTATTTCATCCTGCCAAATACGAAGATATTGCCACAGTTTGATCAGTATTACCACTTGGCCTCACATTTTTACCCCGCTGACGTAAACGTTTGTTTTAGAGAATACTTTGAGATGAATTATCATCATTATGAAAGGTACTGCATGTGCAATATCTGGTATCTTGTTGGAGTGGTATGTTTTAAATTGTCAGCATACATTTTGGAATGTCTGATATATGTACTATTGAGGGCCTTCATTTTGACTAAATTACGTTAAAGCATATTACTTTGGTATTGCAGACGCAGATTCCATGATGAAATTTAATCATGGCGGAGCAGACAGGTAAAAGTAACGAATGTGAAAAAAAAATGCAACCGGGTATGTTTTTGTCCTTTAATACCACATGAAAGAAAGCACGCATGATTGTGACGTCAGTATGTATTATGAGTGGACTATTCATTATCAAAATATTTAAAGGGGTCTCCAGGCATATTATTTTAGATTAATACTAGATTTTGTTTCTTTGTGAATTAAATACTCAGGATAAAATTTGTGATGTGGAAGAAAGAATTCATTAAAGTTTTTCCTATTAAGGTGAACGATGGCTTGGTTGACTCTTTGTGACCAGAATACAGTCAATCATATTTCAGTTATAATTACAGTACACACAGTCATTAAGAATGTCATCCTGTGAAGTGTGTAGATATGATTACTGTACACACATTTATAAAGAATGTCATCCTGCTAAGTGTGTAGATATTGCCACTGTTTTTTCAGTATTTCCATTTAGTCGCAGATTTTCCCCATGTTGCATTGAACACCACAAGACGACAGGTGGGGAGAATGATTGTTTTAAAAAGGCAGTCTGAGGAGTGTTTCCACAGGTATATAACCCTGCAAACAGTTGTCTTTAGTTGATGATGCTGGATTAGTGCATATGGGATATTAGATTATCAATATATACTCTCTGAATGTCTGATATATTTCCTGTCGCTAGCTTAATGTTTGACTCAATTTCATTAAAGTATATCACTTTTGTATTGCCGAAGCAGATTTTAGGGAATGACGAGGGTTAATTATGGCGGAACAGCTAGCTAAAAATGACGAATGTGCAAAATTGCAGACGGGCATGTTTTTGTTTTTATATTACCACATCAAAGATAGTACCACTTGTTGTGACATCAGTAGCTTTTTTATTGCCAGATAATTTTGTCATTCATCTATACATCAAACAGAAGTCAATGAAGATATTAGGAAAATCTCTTATATAGTGCATCTCGTAGATGGATTGACAGAACTGACTCAAATTTGGCACAGATATTCGTCACTTTTTAGAACTATTAAAGGGCTCTTTTGGGTGTGAGTCATTTAGTTTTGCATTAATGGTGTTAAAATTTCTAGTCTTTATTTGAAGCAATGATGATTTGAGCCTATCATTGTGTGTACTTCCTTGCGTGGGCATTATTGTGGCCTTGTTTGGCTGGCTACACGTGTAAATGTTTCCGTCAGAAGATACTTTGTCGAATGAATCGTGTTTAGTATAAAATTATGACATATAATTTGTAAAAATTGGTTCCGAATCTCCCTGATCTCCCATATGGCAGACACAGATTCCAAGGGATAACGAAATTAAACCAAAGCTGAACATAAACAAATGTGAGAAAATGCAACCAGGTCAGCTTAATTATATTTTAATAATGGCACGTTCAAGAAAGCACGCCTCCTTGTAACATTCGTGCGACGTAACCCCCTCATCGGAAGATGATAATTTTCTGTTATTAAATGACTTTTAAGGAATAGGTCATTCAGTGATGCATTTACGTTGTAAACTTTGAAGGTGTGATCATTCAGTGATGTCTTAACTGTGTAAACTTTCAAGTCTTTATGTCCAGCGTGAAGGATTTGAGACTATCATTGTGTGTACTTCTTGGTGTGCACATTGTCATGTTCCTGTTTGAAGAGGTACACGAACAAATGTTTCTCTCAGAAAATATTTTGCCGGATAAATCATGATTGGTATGGAAGCCACGGCATAGAACACGTAAAAATTAGTTCTAAATCTCTCTGATCACCAAATGCAAACCCAGGACTTTTACTTACTGGATTGATACGTTTTAGATTATCATCGTGTATTTTCTGAAGGTTCTAATACATATATATACTCTGGTTGGGTGAATTTTTATGATACCACGTTGAAGAAAGCATGCCTTATTGTGACATCACTTCGGCGGAATTCCCTTATCGCCACATGATCATTTTCGTAATCATTCACATATCAAGGAAAAGCAAATGAAGCCATGCAGAAGAGCTATTTATCTTGTTATATTGATTTTTCGTTGCATTTTAAAACACTTTAATACAAAATTTGTGTAATGTGGAATAAATCTTTTTGCTTCAAGTCAATGTAAGATTGTAGTCTTTATGCACGCTCACATCCACGGTGGCTATATTGTATTTTAACCATACATTTCTTATTCATAATTTACAGGAACAGAACTTTCTTCGTCCCGTTATTTCTGGATATTTCTTGCTTCTTTATTTTCTAGGAAATGATTGACTGCTATGATGAAATTCTTTGGCGTAAATGATTCTTCGTTTCCAATGGATTTATCATTTGCAAGAAGACAACAGGTGACAATATGAATTTTTGATATGACATTATAACCCTGGTAGCAGTTTTTCCCCATTTCATTCAGGACTGAGGACTGAGGACTCAGGACTCAGGATATATCTATTTTGTCAATAAATTTATATATTATAATACAATATAACATGAAATAGGCATCGACCAGGGAGACTTCCATTAAGACAAAATAATGTCGCTGTCATGGAAGCCACACTCATAAGACAATACTTGTACAGTGTTCCAGTTTTAACATGATGTTATATACTTTACAAATTATGCACTTTGACTAACATAAAATATAAACTGACAGGTCTTTTCAATCCAAAAACACAGTTAATAGGAACCAAGTGGAAAATAACTTTAAGGAATGAATACTAAGAATTCATACAAACATAATTATGTTTAATAGAACAAACGTCTTCATATTGTGAAATCATATTTGTTGTTACATATTGTGCCGTACTTTTCACGCTGTCAGTATGCATTTTTTCTCTAATACTCTACGTTGCGTTATTGATAGTAATTTCCAAATCATGTATAATACAGTCTTTAGCATAGACGTGGGCGCACGTAGGAGTATAAATATTTCTACCTTGTCTTGTTTTGTGTTCAAGAGTATCTTAAAAAGGGAATCTATGTAAATTTTCGGGGAGCTTATTATTGACATATCGATCATAGGAATTGTACTTTGATACCGTCAATAGTTTTTCAACTTTCAAAAACCTTAAGCTTTTAAACAAAGACTCGTGTGTGCATCATACTTCTGACAGGATATAATAGGTACAGCTCTTTTCTGCAATTTTAGGAGCTTGCTACATTTAAAACCCCATAATAACATACCATAAGTAAGGTGTGATAATATTAATGAATTGTAAATAAACGGTATAGTCGTAAAGTACACTAAGGATAAGAAGGATTGACATTGGTCAGGAATTACATTGATGTCTTACTCTGCGGAAAATAAAACTTTTCAAGCAAAAAAAAAAGTGCTATGACGAAAGGAGTATTTCAGAAAATATCGCCATGCCGGCTGTATGGGTTTTACATGGTTAAACAATGTGTACTTGCCTAATATTGGAATGGTAAATTTGAGTTTTACCTGCAAACGCTGAAAGAGGTATGCTTTCCTGAGCACATTGATAGCTATGATAAGCTATGACAAGCTTTATAGTAAATCGCCAATCAGCTTGTTCACCACAAAATTTCATGCATAAATAGCATTGTAATTATTTCACCACACTCATCTCTCTAGTTGATCAACTTAACTAATTATTAGATTCTTAATTTGATATGGAGACAAAGGAAAGGCAGATATGTAGCTATAGACGGACAGGCAGGTAGGTAGCTGGAGATGGATAGCCAGGTAGATAGCGATAGATTGACGGGCAGGCAAGCAGGCAGTTATAGATTCAGAGGCAAGTAGATTTACACTGTGTTATAAGCCTACCACACAGCTGCAGAATTGAATTAATGCAGATAAGACTCAGAAGTAGATGAGGGACTATTTGCATAGCTAGAGAGAATAAGAGAATCGTTGATAATTTAATGTTTTGTGTAATTGAAATACACACTTTTCGTACAGGTCTTTAAAAAAAACCCTCTAAAATCTGCCACGGAAGTCACGTTTGTGGTGAATCCCGAAGATTTCTTGAAGTGAGCCCTTCAATACTATCCCAACAGGAGGTACAACCGTGTGCACCTTGGGTTTTAGGTCACGCAAGGGAGAAGTAAAAGTGGAAGACCAAGGTGGTATTTGCATTCACCTGAAAATCATAAGCATTGTGACTGGTGAACTGACACGAGTATTTTTCAATCATATAAAAGTCTTGCTGTCGAACTGTCAAGTTCTGCCTAGACGAGTTCATTCAAAAAGGTAGTCACAGTTACCAACGAGAGACAGTTTTATGGAAATTTGTCTCAGATGTACGCCAATGGACGGTGTCGTCTTAGCACTTAACGACCCGGGTGACTGAAAAAACATGTTTATTCGGCGGTATATTGTCGTGAACATTCTCTTTACTGTTGTTCAAAAAGTAATACTACTATCCTTCGTCCTATGGTTGATAAAGACACAACCAAAATGTGTCACGGAGACGTTGCATCTTCAAGACTTTTCGGTTACAAAGTATTGTTACCGCACCAGTTATAAACAATGGATGTGAAGTTTTGGGTTTTCAATGCGGGAGATTCGTCCCTATCCCTTTTCTCCAGAAGGTCTGGATTGTGTGAACAAGTAGTCGCTCTCTACTCTACATATCATATTACTTGATGTAGAGTCAATATGAAATATTTCAGTTATTTAACTTGATTATACATGCCCACCCTCACCCCCACCCCAAAATTGTGAATCTGAGTTGAACAGCAATTTTTCCCTCTTCATTAAGACCACTAACACAACATAGAAAATATCTTTAATAATTTGCTATGTCATGAACAACAAACAAACCTTTCACAAATGTCGATATTGGTAAATGAACTAATCATAATAATGTTGATATGTTAATTTTGACACAATCTCCAATTGAAACAAAACGTTTGTAATTACTTTTCAAAAAAGAATTTTCTAACATCGAAACACTTTTTACAACGAAACCTTTTCAACAGTTCAACTGAGATATACCACATATTGTTGCGGAGTATGTAAAGCCAAACGAAATAAGTGGAGCTTCTCGTATTGCAATTACTGCGAGTTATAATATCGCCTGCACAGTCCAATTCGTGGGTGTATTATTCACACTGAGCTGCATACAAATATGCGCTGAAGTTCATTGGATATGGTAAGAACAATGGGCATAGGAAACTTGTTTTAGGCGAAACGAAAAGATTACGGACAAACAGGATCTTATTTTAAACTTTAAATGTTAATAATTTGCACATATCTCTCTGTTTGTAAATTTCACATTTTGATAGCGAGCATACTTTGCAACGTGATTTGTCCAATGTCTCGTGGCACTGGAAGTTGCACACTATCTGCAGCCACCTTTGAAGCTTGTTGTGGAAGGTAAACGTTTCCTAAGGGTGCCATGAAGTCTTTCCAGAAGGGCGTAAAGGGATTATTCCCTCCTGGCGTACTGGTGGCAATATATTTTCCGCACTAGCATACTGGAAGTCCTCTTACTTTCTGTATGCTGTACTGGCGCAAAACTAGGCTTGTACCAGTGTAATAGAGCGCCCCTATTCCCTTTTGTAGTCCATGGCTTTTTTGTATTTTCAAAAATTAGGGCAACAGTTGTCAAATTCCACAACTTTAGGACACAGTGTGTGTCAGCAGCTGAGCTATAGCAACAAATGTACCTATCTTTTCGTTCTGCGTTAATTTTATGGGTGATTGAAACTTCCAAATGCTGCCAATTACTGACTGGGCTGGAACTAGGACTATTGCATCTACAGTCAGTTTGGCTGAAGTTACATAAACATCGTTAGCCAAATACTGATTATGTCATCCAAAACCAAGAGCAAAATCTATATTTTAGAATCACTGTTAAAAATCCAAAATAAGTAAGTAAAATATCAAGAAAATGTGGATTAAAAGTTGATCTACCTATGATATAGTTTTGGTCAAATTGGCTAAAGCTTAGAAGATGTTGTTAGCCAATTCACATCTTTTCCAGCCACTGGCTATTCGGCTAATGGTTAGCACTACCCTAGAGTGTAATTTAATGAAATATATAAACTCTGGCAATATGATCACAGATGCAACACCCTAACATACTCTGGTTCTTACCGGCAGAATGTAGTCACTGCTGTGAAGAGCCATACTGTTTGTTGTGGTCACATTTGTCGGACTGGTGAGTCACATCCTTTGTAAATTCATCTGCAGTAAAAGGTCACTTGCCGTATGGGAACTTTTTCTGAGCTCAAGTGGAGGCCACATATAGCAGGTACCGCTTTATGTCTTTACCTTTATATTTAGCAGCCCCTCCTTTGAAAGACCACCCCCAGGACAAGCTCAAAGTGGTCACACATAGCAGTGGATCTGTCGGTGTTGGGCCATAGGCACTATGACCTTCATTATCTTGTGGTCTTGTAGGTAAGTAGTCTGTGATTACGGAGGTTTCTCCAGCGAGGGACTATTTTAACACATGAACGTTATGCTTTTATCTGTAATGGATATGATGATACACTTGATTTAGACGTGCTAATCATGCTGACTAACATCAAAGAAAACATATGCATCATGTTGAGAGGTTATGTAATGCGACGGACCAGGAGCTTTGATAAGTGTTGACTGCCAGCTAGCATTCTGGTTGCCTTCAGTGAAGAGACCTTACTTTTTCAAGAAAAAATGTAAAAGAGCCACTGTTGCCAGGTGCCCATTTCGGAGAGGGTCAGCCCTTTTGAGTACTATGGCCAATTAAGTACATTGACATACACAATATAATCCAAACACACATGTACAATGTAAACATGAGCTGATCAAAATGCTGTCGCTGCAGTTAACTGTGAAGAACAGGGATCTTGTTACTGGTTGCAAAAATTTAAACAAGAGTATTGTGGCGGTCCTGTTTTCAGTTGACCTTTTACACATAGGCTTTGAATTTCTCTTGCAATCCCCATAGAATATATTGTAATCAATAGGAATGCGTACGTTAACAGGTACATGAACTGAAAAACTAGTTAAAAATCAGGGATCCAAAGTATCGCTACCAAAAGAACAACTTTGTTTACCTCTGTCACAAGCTACATTTCCACCAAGTTTTGGAACAATCTGAGTGGCGTTTTTAGAGAAAAAGTCGAAAAAAGGTGAAATACAAAATTATGTTAAAAAAAACATCGCAGTTCAACATGTTGAAGAAATTAAGGTTGGGATCCCGAGAGGTGTCTGTTTACAATTTCGCCGCAATTGGCTTAGCGGTTTCGGAGAGAGTATTTAAGGTTTTACCGAAATATCAACAAAAGGACTGTGACAGTCCTGTGCTGAGCTGGCATGTACATATACTCTTGCGATTTTTTCAAAGATTTGCCCTAAAAAAGAACAAAGGAATTCATAAAAAATCCAACAATCACTGTCCATTTGAAGAAATTGCTAGACACCCACTCAAGGCACATTGCCACTAAGTTTAAAGCCAATCTGAATGACGGTTTCGGAGGAGAAGTCAAAATGTGAATCAGCATTAGACTGCCCATTGACTTACATATTAATCAAGAGGAAAGGTGCATTTACCGGTAAGTACCCGAATTGAAAAAATGTGAAAAATCAGGAATCCACAGCATTGCTACCTTGTGAACCAGTTTGTTTGACCCTTCCACAAATAATATATACACCAAGTTTCAGCTTAATTTGAGTGACGGTTTTGGAGAAGAAGTCGAAAATAGACATTAAAAACAAATAAAAAAAAATCACGAAAAGTCAGAAAAAATTGCAGCGTCGCCTGGTGAACAATTTTCAGAACTAGGAGCAACTAGGAGACTGAGTGTTCCTGTGTCATACCAAAGTATTGGGGTGAGCGGTTTCAGAGAAGATATTTTTTTCAGATTTGCCCAAAATAGAAAAAAAATCATAAAAAAATTACATCACTGAAACGTGACCATTTGAATTAATCTGATAGAGACCCACCCAAGGTACATTGAGACCAAGTTTGAAGTCAATATGACTGACGCTTTCACGGAAGTAAAAAATGTGAATTAGCATTAGAATGCCCATTGATTTACATAGTATTCAATAGGAAAGGTGCATTTACCGGTAAGTATCCGAATTGAAAAAAAATCTTGAAAAATCAGGAATCCACAGCATTGCCACCTTGTGAACCATTTTTGCTTGACCTTTCCACAAAGAACATATACACCAGATTTCAGCTTAATCTGAGTGATGGTTCTGGAGTAGAAGTCGAAAATAGGAAAAACACAAAAAATCGTTTAAAAAAAAAAATAATAAAATACCCAAAAATCATTGGAACGTGACCATTTGAATAAATCTGCTAGAGACCCACACAAGGCGAATGGCCACCAAGTTTGAAATCAATCTGGCCTATAGTTTCGGAGAAGTTGCAAATATGAATTAGCATTAGAATGCCCATTGACTTGCATAGTAATCAATAGGAAAAGTACATTTCCCGATAAAAACCAAAATTGAAAAAAATCGTTAAAAAGCAGGAATCCATAGCAGTGCCACCTATTGAACAAATTTATTTGACCCTTCCACAAGGAACACATCCACCAAGTTTCAGCTTAATCTGAGTGACAGTTCTGGAGAAGAAGTCGAAAATAGCAAAACACACACAAAAAATCATACAAAAATAGCAAAAAATTGCAGCGCCACTTGGTGAACAAATCCAAAATTAGGAGTTCCCAAAAGCGTTCCTGTATAAAATCAACAACAAAACAAAAACCCCACCTTTTGCTGCTCATTCGCATCATACACGATTACTAATATTTCATTCATACATTGCAACACAATACAAGATATACACAACAATAGGTAAAGTTAAAATAAAATTTAGATTTGAACATTTGGATCTATGTAGTGGTACGCGTGTTAAAGCACATAGTTTGGAGAGAGGTTCAACCGTTGGCTGGTCCCTTCTTTTTTTGCTGTACGTTAAAAGCTGACATAATTTCCATAGTAGCACGCATGCACATTATGAAAAGTGCGTTTCGCCCTTTGTGGTATCATGCTACCAGATCAACCTGTAAACAAGTCTTAACGAAAGGGCCCTGAAAGTTCGGAAAGCGCTAAAGAATAGAACATCCTGGAAAATATAAATATAACGGATTGTGGCCCTCTAGGTAGATTCATGTAGCAGATAGTGCTACATAATGAGGAAGAGAAGAGAATGAACACAATGTTTTATGTATGAAACAATAATGAACAAATGGTAATAAGTATATATATATATATGCACTGGCAATTACATTATCATGACAATGCAAGTTTTTCCTGTTAAAAATTTATCACATTTTTAATGCATATCCCGTATTTTATGGAAAGAAGTAACACATTTACTGTGAGTATTGAGCAACATCATTTTAGGCACGTCTTTTGAGTTGGATTAAAAATGTGGGCTTTACCCATATACATGTACATATATTCTTCTATGCAACGTTATTTTTTTCCTTTGATTATTTGTTAGTCAATACATATTTGCATGTGGAGGCCCTATATTTTGCCTATCTACAGTCAGTATACCTAATTAAAGCACACACAGCTCTGGTTGTTTTCAGCTTGGCCCAGGAACAAGTGTCATTTTCAATGATACACGGGGCCTTCTTGGACCCACTTCTTGTGGATACAAAAACACCACCTGCTTTGCGTACGTACTTGGTACCAATTAGGCCCATAAACTTCTCTTTTGGTCATTTGAATCATGTGTAAAAGGTGAGCCTGTTCCACATACATGGTTTCTGTCGATTCAAGCATAATTGTATCATGAAGGTTCACTTCTCGTCATTTAATCACTTTTACAACCAGCGGCATCAAACGATGGTGGCCTATTTTTAGCACAGTGATGTTTGAGAAAACACCCAAAAAGCATGACTTTCTGAAGTTGTTATCTCGGCTCAAATATGGGATTGATGAAGTAAATCTGTGCTTTTACGAAAAGGTTAACTTATTCTCTTTCACCTGCTAAGACGGTAGAAGATGGACGAATGTAGTTATGACGTTATTGAAGGAGTTTGTAGATAAAGTAGGTCCCGATGCAGTGGCAATATGGCTGCAGAGGCTGGGTTTTTAGATATAGGTGACCTATAAATCGGCCAAAAGTAAGCTGCTATAAATTATACTTTCCATCTCCCTGATTTTAAGAGTTGGGGGGGATGTATATTGGTATCACTGAAAGCAGCCGCTGTTTTCACAGATGAGCATTCCACTCTAATGTAGCAACACCTCACTGCTCACTTGCTGGTTTGACCAGATCCTGTTTGGGGTACCCCATAATCTAGGGTGCCTGGATGTAGTAGTATCGGGTGCCTCACAAGGTGTATCTCCATAATAATATGGCTCCTGCCCAAGGTCTGTTAAAATAAACGAGTGCAGGAAACCCGCCTTAACCGTTACAACATATCAGGTGGTTTATAGGGAAGTCTCTTTGCGAGTAAAATATATTTATAAATAAACAGCGTGTTCATATAGAATATGGTTCCCACACAATGAATTGATAGTGCTGGAATACAAACTAACCTTTTACAACATATCAGAAATAGATAACCCTTTTTTAACCTTTGACCCTGCAGCCCCTTGAAGTAACTTTCGGTCGGGAGAACCCGATCGTAAAAATGGCTTAAATCTCCACTTTTTTCAACTTGGGAACATCACACTTGGCTTGTTAAGGTGTGGGTTCACATACGGCTTTCCATATTTGGGGCCCAGTAAGTGTATTGTACTAATTTGTTTTTACATCAGTAGAGAATTTCAAAGTAATCAGAACAATGGTAGTGATTAGTCTGAACTGGCCCATTCTTCTCTCTACGGCAAATGGTTTCCTGTTCCCTTTGAGTGACCCTTCTCAATTGGTTTCCAGGGGTCATGGACTAATGACTGTGCAAACATTGACATGCTTCATTATCATGCCCATGCAAACAAACCCCATGTGCTTGGTACTGTTTTAACTTTTCAGTGTAAGCAAAGGCTTTGAGATCAGTTTTCTCACATAAATTTTTGTTCACACATCTGAGTTTGGGAGCATGTAGTTTAAGTATCAAACTGTCCAAAAATATGAAAACGTGTTTAGAGGTTATCCAAAGATGCTGACTTCAGATCTTCCACCTTAAGAGACTGCCCATTGTGTCTCTGAGAGTCATTTCTAATATGCACTTTATAATTAGTACCCCCGAAGCCGATTTGCTCAAGTAGTACCTTGCAGAAAATTAAAATTAATTTAAGCCCCCCCCACCCCCCATGTGGAAAACACATTGAATTACAAACATGCTTTTTGTATTATGGGCGGACTAGAAATTACAGCACACGTGGGAGCATGCGTCAAGGGTGATTTTACAATGGAAAAAATGAGGTCCGGCTGTTTCGACCTCGTTCTGATTTTTAGACCCTTGTGTGTCTTAGCATGTAATGGATACCATTTTGTTTGTTTAACACACGCACACACACACACACACACACACACACACACACACACACACACACACACACACACACACACACACACTATATCAATCATCCTGGATTGGATCAGGAAGCTGTTTTCTTAGATGAAAGATCTTTTCTTGCTGATTTTTTTTATCAAGGTGTTTTTTTCCGGGGTGCAGGAAAATTATCACTCAGATTATCCTTGATTGATTCAGGCTATATATAAATACAAGTTTAGCCAGTTTTTTTTTTTTTTTCGGATAACCGGTTCTTGGATGCTTGAATCGGATTCAGGAAAATCATTACGAGGGTACCGGACTGGTTCCGGAGAAGAAATAAATCCATTGTAACCATGAAACTATATCTTTCATGTCAATGACTCAGTAAGTTAGTCTGACTTACAACGGAGACGTAAGTATATGGGCTAATTGGCTGCATAAGATTGAAAGCGTACAGCCAAATTCCTGTGAATCCAAGCAAAAGCCAAAACTATGTAGCGCTATATGTAGACGTGTCAATGAATCCCTTCAGGTGACAATCTTAACCAGTTAAAGCCCAGGAAAACAAGTCTATTTTAGCAGGGTGTCATCGACCTGACTCTCAAAATGGGTTAATGATATGTGCTATGGCGCAAAATTCGATTTCTGTGTTGAATACACGGATCTGTTTATCAAATGAGACAACAAGAAAGTACATTTTGTTATTGTTTTCAATTCTATGGCTATTTTTGGTGTTTGTCTGGCTTTCTTGAAGATGACGCCCAACAAAATATGATCCGCCAATGGATTAGATTGCTTTGCACATCAAAAGAAAATTCTGATATTAAGAGAAAATCTATACAGTGTCGGCTAACATCTATAATCGCAATCTTGTAATAAATTACAACAAAAAGGGACACTACAGTGGTGCCTTTTTGTGATGATTACTCAGCCCAAGCCGTTCTTTTTCCATGTGTTCCAGGATGCCACAAATATCACATGTTTTATTTCGTCATGGCGCAAGGTCTTTCAGGTGCGCCGCTAACAATTACAAACTATTTGACTCTCTCGGACAAATTCTATACATGTCCGATCCACCGTAAAAGTTGCGCGCGACATATGTTACATTGGCACAAATTTGGGACTTAAGAGTCAGGTAGGCCTACTTAATTGGGTTATACTTGTTTGAGGCAAACTACATACTTCAGAACCTCGCACACAAGTAGAAAAAGATTCACAGGATCATCACAGGGAATTTATGTACATATACATATTTTATTTTTTATGTCTATATAAACCTCCCAAACAAATTCTTGCCAATAAATTCCCTGTGATATATGTATGCATATATATATATATATATATATATATATATATATATATATATATATATATATATATATATATATATATATATATATGTATATATACATATATACATATATATGTATATATACATATATATATATATATATATATATATATATATATATATATGCATACACATATCACAGGGAATTTATATATATATATATATATATATATATATATCAGAAGCTTACATGATCTCCACATGCGCGATTGATGACACTTTCGGTGTAGTTTGGTATTTGCAAATAGTCAAGTAATTGGAAAATGGCAGTTTTACAACGTTGTATTGTCCATGTCTCAATGAGTTATGTAATAAACTACCAATCAGAGGCAATGTGTCGTTGATTGTCATATTACTTCTTAATGTTGGGTGTGTTTAACTCAACATTTGGCGCCGAGGAAAGCTGTTGACTGTGTCCAAAATGCTTAAAGAGTATCCATTTCCAAAGATTATAATAACCAAAAGCTAAATAGGCAGAGCTGCTTGTGCACGCATCTACATTATCGCTATCATGGGCATGTGCCCCTTACAACTTATACACTTCCGCCGATGGGAAAAATATCAAAATGGCTTATCGATTAACTTTTAACGGAAGGTTCAAATAAAAACCAAACAAGAGAACTATAATTATAAGTAATCACTGGGATACCACTCCCTGTCCACTTTTCCCATGAATTGATTGCCCACATGCCCACCAAATATGGCAAATGATCTTTGCTGGGAAGTGACGTATGAAGATGCTGCAATAAAAAAGAATTTCTAATGATGTCATCTATTCTTCATAACACTGGTGAATAATATTTGAACAAAATTCTTCTAGGTGCTTTGAAGGTATTGCCGTACCAAAATCACATTGATTGTAAATAGGCCAGGGTTACCAAAATTAGGTCACATTGACCTGAAAATCTAATCAACTATCTTTTTGCTTAATATAATGCACTCTGCATCAAAAGAATCCATGCGGATATTGCAGCGGTAGAGTCACATTGACTGTAACCGTACAATATCTCACCAAATCCAGTTAACTTATGTATTATCTTGTAATGCACCTTTGTTCCAAATTTGAGGAAGAATCCATCCAACAGCTTTAAAGATCCTATGGAAGCTAAGCCAGGTTGATGCTTAATAGGTCATGGTAACCAAAAAATAAGTCATTGTGATCTGAAAATATCATTACTAGTAGTTTATCTTTGTCCAAATTTTACCAAATTCGAGAAGAATCCATTTTAAAGGTACTGTAGTTGCAAAGTCAAATTGACAGTAAACTGGTCACAGTGACCATAAACTAGGTCACTTAGCTGCCGATTCTGCTTTGCTGCGTATCATTCAACGGGGGAAAATCTGGATGTACGGAGATCATTCTAGACATGAAAAAATATGTTGCTCTGCGAAACAAGGAACGTGGAAAAATGTTCTGTTGAAAATAATGTTCTCTAATCACAGTCTGAGCTCCACCTACGCAATGAGGCTACACGAATGTAGCCTCCTTGATATAAGAAGCAATGACCTAAACTGTTACCAGCCTATCTTTTCCCCATAAGATATGTCTGTACTAAATTTTGCAAGAATGTGTTCAGCCACACTGAGGGTATTGCAGTGACAAGATATAAGTGACGTGACTGTAAATATGTCAGAATAACCCCAAAATAGGTCTTGATGACCTGAAAAGCTCAAAGGACATTGTTTTTCTTAGAATGCATCCCTGTATTTAATTTAAGAAGAATCCATCCGACTCGTTTAATCATATTGTGGTAACCACTCAAATGGACGGTAAATAGGTCAATGGAACCACACCATAGGTCACGGTGACTTCAAAATCTAATTATCTAATCTTTGTCTTATAATGCAACTCAAATTTGAAACCAATCTATCAATGTACTCAACAGGTATTGTGGCAACAGATTTCACACTGAGAAGGTCCTTGCGTCCCATTAAGTCACAGTGACCGGGAAATCTAGTAAGGTGATCTTGGTCCAATTGACTGCTTTCACAGAACCAGCAAATGATAGAATTTTCTAACCTCCAGCTGACTGGAGAGGGCATCGCGGAGCTGGACACTTGTGGGCATAGGGTAATGCATTTTTAAATTGCCAATCTTCAAAATAATTTGTAGCCAATTATAGCAACATTAACATAAAATGTATTTTTTTTATTTGTATACCTGTCAATATCAGTAATGTATCAGGCATTTGTAATTAGAAGATGTTAGAAACTTTTTACAGGCAAAATTAATGAGACCCTTACCCAGTATATGTGTACTGACCATCACACATGCACAGGTGTCAAGTGCTTTCTGACACTTGTGGGGTTAATCACCCTAGTAGTTTGTGAAACCTTTAAACTGAGTAGATTTTGGCAGTATGTGCTCATGATGCCACAGCATATGGCTCTGTGGGATATAACCATTCATACAAGTGTGGTGGTTAAAGTGCAAAACGCCATTGTTTCAGTTATGGCAGACACCTCAATGATTAGGCAAGCTTTACAGCCCTAAAAAGTCTTTATCTATTGTTATAAGTTAAACATTTTATGAAAGGTTTAACTAATCGTTTAGAGGTCATTTTCCTTTCATACTTAAACTTGTTCAGCTGAGAAATTCTTGTTATTTTACCATATAAACCTTACTCTATGGCAAGTGCCTATGTTAAAACTATACAATCAAGTTGTCTTATCCCAGCAAAGGGGCTTTCTCTAGGCATTGGAGATGAGAAAATCACTAGGCATGGTGGTCCAACTGTGGGGAAAGTCCTGAATAATGTACATCTGTAACAGATTTGAGAAAAATTCCCTTATGTTTTTAAAGATATCGCGGTAACGGTAGTTGATGCAGACGAACAGACGGACAACCCGAAAACATAATGCCTCCCCCTTTTATTGAAACACGGAGGCAAATCCTGACAAAATTTCAGGTTATGATACCATGCCCACTTACAACCTGCCGAATCTAAAATGACTCTTGATGTGAAATCAACAGAATTACTACAAATTCCCAAAGATATGTTAAATTTCTTGGTGTCTACATCGCCGCCAAACTAAAAATTCATGATCATATTCCTCAAATTTGTAAGCAGGCAGTGAGCAAATAAGTGTTTTACGAAGGCTGTCTTACATGTTGAATAAAAAGGAGAAGCTCCAAACCTATACTGCATTTATTCTAATTCTAATTACTGCCCGCTCGTATGGCACCCATGTGGCCCTATAAACTCACCAAAATGGAAAGGGCCACATAAAGAGCCTTACACTTTGTGTATAATGACCATATACTATTTGTTTATTTTATTTATTTTTTTATTTGTCTATTTATTTATTTATTTATTTATTTATTTATTTATTTATTTACTTACTTACTTACTTATTGATTTATTTATTTACCCTGGGTAGCCCTTTCAGAGCAGGGTTCTGCTCTTACAAGGGGCCCAGCAGTACTGGTATTCAGTTACTCAAATTTACTAGAACGGGCTTTAAAAACCCTTCTTTGTTTCTCGGTAGAATTATAACACTTCCTACAGAAGTCTACAAAATTCCCAATAACATCAGTTCACCCTTCGTAAGTGACATGTCTATGAGAAAGGAAATATCGTTTGATCTACGATATTTTAATAAGCAATAATAAACTGCAGCAGCCTGCTTACAAAACCATGACTTACGGTAATAAGGGCACCAATGGTCCAAGCTGTGGAACAACTTGTTTCAAATTAAAGAGTCAATTGATGTCATCCACTTTAAGAGTTAATCAAACCATCGCTCGGTCCCTCTTGCTGTTGTTCTATGTGTGTTTTATGTCAAAACAGGGCTTAACCCAATCCCATGATCTTCTGAAGTTCCTGGTAATTGGTTAAACTGGCTGCACATCGTTTCATTTGCGAGTTGATTGTGCATACCATCTCTTTTCTCTCTCTTTCCATTCTTCATTGTCGAACAATCGTGCTGTTGCGCAACCGTTCTTTAGCAGCCGCATACTTTGGCGTAGTGTCGCGTTTTGCTGTGCGGTTATAAGTGCCCCCTTTTCCCGCATGAAAACGGATCGTAAAAATACTTGTAAATGCTTAAGAACGCATGAAACCGGGTAGAACTGCATGTAGCCGCATGTGAGCGCGAGACACCAATGTTTTGACGCGGATTGTCGACAATTTTTTGGCATGCTCAAAAGATTGCATGCAGATTTTAGAAGACTCAACAAAACGCACACATGAAACGCATAAAAACGCATAAGAAAGTCCAACAACGCTTTAAATCGCTAATGAAATTGTACCAACAAAAAAAACGACCAGTGACCGCGAGAGAACGCCCATGAAACGCCTCAAAACCCGTGTATAAATTTAAGGTCCAGTGCGGTCTCAATCGCCCCTGAACGCATCTGTCCGCATGCACTGGTGGTTTTAGGCGAACGCATGCGTTCTTGTGCGGTTTGGCTTGCGACTTGATGCGTTTTTGTGCTGTCTTTTACGTTGTTAGGCGTTCGTACGCGTTCCTGCGCAATTGAAAGCAATGTCACTCGATTTGGCGCGTTTTTTCATTTAAAAGTTCCCGCGCAAAAACACCCTCCATCAAGCAAATCCAAGAGAAATCCGAATATCAAACAAAACAGGGCACCAACGGGACGCCCAGATAGATCCGAGTTTATTTTTTCCCGCAAAAGAGAAACACATCAACACGCGCAACGACGCATCAAAAACGCACCAAAACGCATGAAAACGCATTGGATCACAGATGACCACAACACCTAAAAAAACCGCTATTTTCCAAAACGAATGCGAACCGCACCTCGAAACGCGACAATACGCAATACTACCCCGAAGTGTGCGGCAAGGTTAATCTGTACAAATCGACATGAAATGATGATGATGATGATGATGATGATGATGATGATGATGATGATGATGATGATGATGATGATGATGATGATCATCATCATCATCATCATCATCATCATCATCATCATCATCATCATCATCATCATCATCATCACTGGAACAGGCATAATGTTCCTGGAAGACTAATCTTATTAAAATCATCTAAACTGTCTTCTGTTCAACACTTTACTGTGTTTCATAGCAAAAATGGCCAATTGAAGGGAAAGATGCAGGCCAGATTTTGCAATGACCAGTTCATATGACATCCCAAAGTTTTGTACTCGTCCTTCTACCGTTTATCTCTATGTGGGCGTGTCGCGTGCCAGCTTAAATTTTCCTTTGTAGGTTTCAAGCGGTCATTTGCTTACAACAGAAGGAAAAGGGAGATCAATACATTCCTGGAATATCCATTGCGATGATTTGAACGGTCCTTTGCTTTATGTCTGGCTATAATAGGAAAGCAAAACATGCTACATATTTCCAATATACAATTTACTACAAAAAGAAAAAAACTTTGATTACATTTGTGTGCCAAAATCTATAAATTAATCCTTAAACACACAATCCCTGACATCGTCGCTTGTTGCATCGGTATGAAAGCAAACCTCGTCACGTTTTTGCTTCAGCACAAACGCAATCTGACGGTCATCCATACAATAAACGATGACGAGAATTTATGAACAGTTTTTCTTGTTTCGCGACTGTTGTCAATGAAATGGGTAAAACTAATAGTGGAGGTATTGCTCGTCAGGCATTATCATTGGTTTATAAGGTCTGATGCTCGTTGTTAACGAACATTTTATTACGCATGCATGTTCCTAAGTAGTTATGCAGCTCAAGTTGTCGACCTGATGCCATTTAGTGGACAATATATTTTTCACATTCTTATTACCTGGTCGTTTATCAGGTCATAAAGCACACAGCCTCGCCTCATCCCCCATTGCTTATAACATAGCAGTTGGAAATATACAACTGGTGCAACTTTCAGCTTATTTCGTGTTGGGATGGAATTGGATGTGACGTGCTGAGTAATGAAAACCTACTCATCTGCAAAGTAGGCTAATATTCGTAGACACTAGACAGCACCACAGCATCGTAAATAAAGGTACATTGGATAAGAACACATGGGATTTTCATATCAGCTGCGGATCGATGCTGCTTTGGTGCGCACCATTTAACGGGGAAAGACCTGGATGTACGCAGATCATCCAAAGCATGACAAAATATGTTGCTCTTGCAAACCAGCAACGTGGGAAAAAATAAATGTTGAAAAAGTTATGTAGTCATGTTCTTTAATTGCACTCTGAGCTTCATATAAGTTGTCATGTTTTTTAAATAAAACTTCCTTTTTCCCACAAATGTGTCAGTAACTGGTCTGGTTTTCCATCAGTACTAGTTCTTGTATCATGGAGGCTGATTTTCACTGTTGTTCAGCGACAGGGTCAGATATTAATATGCTTGTGCAGTACGAGTTTTCATTATAATCCCCCTCCACATCTGAGAAAATTAAAACTGGTGCATCGAGATTACTACGAATATGATACACACAATATTATGATGAACCTCCGCATAATATACCTTGTCTAAAACTCGTATTGAAATATTGGGTCACCACACTCGGTGTGTGTCAGGCTGGTACAACCAGCGTTAGCCGCCATTGTACACCGTTACATGAAGCCAGACGCCATGGCACAGAGCGCACCCACAAAAAACGTTCGTGGCCTCCTTCCCCCCGCCTCCTCCAAACATTACAAAATCAGGGATTAAAAACGCTGTTTAGTGAGCACACGCTCGTGACTCCAAGGTTTCATTTTTTTGCGTAAGTAAACATTCAACGGAGTCCACAACGCCGTTTGACAAGGCGTGTGTGTTAGGCAAGGAACTTGGTGCAGGTCCGTAGGCGTTTTGCTGGACCTGCGAGATGAATAGGAGACATGCATATTAATTTCCTGCCCCAACTGCATACCTGATTCCCTAGTCTCGCTTGGTGAGATATGGTGAGATATGGCGAGACACGGGTTGGTACCTGTGGGGACAAGCGGCATATTACTAACATTTTGGAATACAGAATACTTATTAAAGAAGATGGATCATTATATATATATATATATATATATATATATATATATATATATATATATATATATATATATATATATATATATATATATATATATATATATATATATATATATATATATACGGATTGGGAAGTACTAGAAGAATACCAGTTTGGCATTTGTGAACTTAAATTTCTAAAAAAATTGCTAATTTTGTGAGAAATGAGCCTATGGCCTGTCTGTAACAGTGATGCGACCAGCCCGTCCCCCGTGATCGCCAGGCGTCAAACCCGTGCTTTGTGGCGGGAAATTAATATGCATACTGTGTATTACGACTAAAGCGAGGATTTAGAACTGTTCTAACTTGTAATATAAATGCTAATAAAAGGACAAGTTAGGCGCTGCGGAGGGTGTCCCTTGATTCATCGAGCAGGTTCTGCAAGACGCCCATGGACGTACACCAAGTTCCTTACATGTCTTAATGATCATTTCTATTGTTTGATATAACTTAACATCCGAGTTATTTTCGTATTTGCATTGTGGATACAAACATTTTGATGCCACCCTGAACTACTTCTGAACGCCACACATGACAATCCGTAATATCGCCCTGTTTACACGCACTACTCATTCCATTCACCAGCAATGTGAACATGCAGTTCTGCCTGTAAGCCTTCTTAGAGCAGCAAGCAGGCAAGGAAGTCGCCGCCGTTCGAATCCCCTTCTTGTCCTCTAAAACATGTCTTTTTTGATAAAAGTGTAAGCAACATTGCAAAATTTCAAACTCCATAATTTCTGGTCGCCAAAAGTTTGGTAATTAATATATTCATTTTATTGGATTACCCAAAAGTACATGATGCATGACTGATCGAAGGATTGGGGTTCTCCCAATATGGAGACTCACAATGTATTGACAGGACACACAGGAGAGAACAATGTACAATAAACAATATATATATATATATATGTATATATATATATATATATATATATATATATATATATATATATATATATATATATATATATATATATATATATATATATATGTATGTATGTATACAATATTCCTATAAATTCGGTAATATAAGAAATCATATATGTGTTTAATCGTCATACTCCAAAGAATTCACGTGTCCCGTTTTTGGGTGTCTGTGATGTTAGCTAATTGTTGAATAAACAATTGAAAGTTGACCGCAAGGCATCCACCTCATAAATGTCGATATAAGTCACTAATTATTTGTTATAAAATCATAATTACACTTGAATCTTAATTCTGACATATTGGCAACAAACAACGATCCTGCGATTTTTTACGTTTGGTTTAGTTTTTCTGTTATGCATCCACAAAGTTTGACATTTCAATTTTCACTTTGATTTCCAGGTTGTTCAATTTCTTCATTTCATAGAAAAAAGAACGAGCCAAAATTTTAAAAATAGCTGAATAGTTTTTGCAGTTTAGACATTTCAAAATCAAAAGCCGTAAACAGGATTAAATTTCACCCAGCCGTTTTCTTGGAATAACCATTCCTAGGTAGGGTTCTCGTCCTATTAGCCTTTCTGAGAAAACACACTTTAAAGGCCTTTGATGTTGTTCATTTGCATGTAAAACAATACCGTTTGCTCAAGTTGTGCTGATATTTGTACAAAACGTAGTAAACATCGTCCCTTCACATGTGGTGAGGTTGTCAATCAATTATTGGCCAATCACATGAATAAAAGAGCCTTTGAAGCACGGAAAACTATCAGTGATCTGTCAAACGGCGACAGCGACAATCTCGTTCCAAAGCCTGACGTCATGGAGGCGGTCCTTTGGGCCCCGTGACCTCAAGCCTGGCAACGAAAGTTGTGTTGCCTTGCTTCGGTTGGGCGGCCTACCGCCGCTCGTGGTCAGTTGACGGGTGGCGAGTTTGGTCTTCCGCCCATTCCTCTTCATCCCGTTTTTAGAGATAGTGTTATATTGTACTTACTCCTACCTGTATACTTTATGTAGTTAGCTTGTTAGACTTGTCTGTACACTTTACTTAGTTAGCTTGTCATTGTTTTGTAGTTATTTTCTCAATGAATTTCATTTCTCTTTCCAACTTGAGTTTTGTATCGCTATTTTGTGTGTTTTTTTTTATGTTAACGTTTATGCTTATTTCGATGTATTTATTTGTACTTTTATTTCTTAATCCTTGGGTTTCCAGAAAATATTATTATGTACGTGGGTATTACACAGAATAATTCATTTCAGTTAATTTCAGGCCCAACTCGTGCTGCAGAGTACATCCAGAGTCTGCTTAAGCTGATGATCACGGATTCCCCTGGCTTCGTCCTTAACTCTGGGATCCTCCAACCTGTTTCCAATTCTGACCATTCTGTGATCTTCTGTACTTTTTCATCCTAAACCGCACTGCACGCCCCTTTAAACGCACGATTTGGGATTACAAGCGGGCCGACTTTGGTAATCTAAATACTGCGTTACTTCAAGCTCCCTGGGATACAGGTATTTCCGTCGTTGACACTATTGATGATTCAGTATCTTATTGGTCTGAATTAAACAGTCCTCTTTCGGCGAAAGTTATCTTTTTAATGTAAATAACTTTGCCGGTGCACGATTAAAATTTTTGGCCCGCACTGGATGTCTGGGTGTTGGGGAAGATCTGGAAAGATGGGGTTTATCAGACGGAAGATGTCCTTCATGTATAGAAAGTAGAGAAGATTTATCACATTTTCTATTTGTCTGCCCAGCACTAAATGATATCAGGTTACAGGCATATAGAAATTTGGAAGTCAACTCTCTGAATGAGAATTATAAACAGACATGGCAGCGTTTTTCCGCCTCCTCGCTGAAAAAAAAGGTATGTTAAACATAAATCCCCCAAAATGGTGGAGTCTTAGTAAATCAATTCTCGGCTGTAAACTCCATTTATCCATACCACCCCTCATCGACAACGGCAAATTGATACCAAGCAATTTGGAAAAATGTGATCTCTTTAATAATTATTCGCAAATCAAAGCAAACTCGCTCCCCCTGATGATCCTCTTCCCCTACCTGAATTTATTTTTAGAACTGATGCCCGTCTAAAAACTTTCCTATTCGATGCTGCTAGTATCGAAAGAGTCTTATCGTCATTTATCTCCAACTCCGCCTCTGGGCCAGATGGTGTAGGCAATATTTTATTGAAAAACACTGCTCCCAGTATATGTCACTCTCTTGCACTATTATTCAATACTTCTCTCACAAAGTCACAATCCCTGGCCCCCTGGAAGATGTCCAACTTATGCCCTGTTTTCAAAAAGAATAACAAGCAAAGAAAAGAAAACTATAGATCAATTTCTCTCCTGTGTAACGTTTCAAAGGTTTTCGAACGAATTGTGTACAATATATTCTATGAGTACTTGACCAAAAACAACTTATTTACCGCAAAAAATTGCGGCTTTAGGAAAAATAACTCGACCGTCAATCAACTTGGTTCTGTTCTTCCTAACATATACAGTGGCATAGGACTGGGAAAAGAAGCTCGCATGGTTTTTCTAGACATATCGAAAGCCTTCGATAAAGTATGGCAGGAGGGCCTCCTTTTTAAAATGAGGCGACTTGGTTTCTCGGATCCCATTGAAGTTATAGAGACTTACCTTTCGAACCGCTTCCAGCGCGTTTCTATATGTGGTCAATGTTCTTTCTGGTTACCAGTCGAGGCCGGCGTGCCTCAAGGTTCTTTCCTAGGTCCCCTTCTTTTTTTGATACATACATACATATATATATATATATATATATATATATATATATATATATATATATATATATATATATATATATATATACATACATACATATATATATATATATATATATATATATGTATATATATATATATATATATATATATATATATATATATATATATATATAAACGACACAACTGATGATATAACATGTGACATTAAATTACTTACGGACGATACCAGTGTACTGGAGATTGTCCATAACTCCCATTACGTCTGCATAGCTATATCTCAACTTGAGAAATCGTTTTGATATTAGACAGATTCGATTCAAAACTAAACGTTTCGGCGATTCTTTTCTCCCGTCAAGCATCAAACTTTGGAATAACCTACCCTTAGACATCACACAGTCAGCAACCCTGGAAATATTTAAAACTAAATTAAAAAATACCCTTTTGTGTGTTGACATTCAGCCGGACTATTTTTCATATGGAAAACGCTCTCTGAATGTATGTCATACCCAACTGCGCCTTGGATTTTCCAGTCTCAACTCACATCTTCACAAATTTAATATTGTCCCATCGCCCTCTTGCAACTGTACTGCCCCGGACGAGGATACTTATCATTATTTTCTAGTCTGTCCCCGTTATTCAGTTTCAAGACGCAAATTATTGAACACTGTGTTTCATCTCTTGACCCCTGGAGTAAATCCTACCCTTATTACCTATTTGGCAAGCGACATCTTGATTACATGTTTCACCAACGGTAGCAAAGATGTACCCAAGGACACAAATGAAGGTATATTTAATGCAGTACAACTCTTCATTACAGAAACCCGAAGGTTCGAATTTTAAAACTAAATGCCTGCTCATGCTGAAATTGTGCTATACTTAATAGCTTTCCTTATCTAGAACACTACCTATGGTGATTTATACTCGTATTGTCATTATATACACTTAACATCTTATTCCTCGATGTGTTTTCCCTCCCAACGGTAGCACTTTCGTTAATATTCTCATTGCACTGTACTGTGTGACTTGTAAATACTCTGTGTGTCTCTCTTTGTACTGGACAACCACTCGATTAGTCTCTCTTGTACTATTTTGGTGATCCAGCTGAAATAAATATGTTTGAATAAAAAAAATATTGTTGATTGAAGTGCCACTTTTTTCCACGTCTGTCCTTGGTGTGCAGGACAACTGGGGTAATCCATCCCGGCACGGCCTTTGAATGGATATCGTTGGATGATTCCCGTTGCTCCTGAACATTTAAAGTCTTCCTTCATTAGAACGCAAAACAAGGAAGATAACTATGAAGTAAACCACTAAGGCTATGATATGTTTGCATGTTTGCATCTTTCCCTGCCCACAAACATACTGTGTATATAAGGGAACTGAACCCGTACGGTGTCGACATAGAAGGCCTAGAAGTGGAAATTCCCACTATGAAAGACCTGGAAAAGTACTGGGAGAGAGCCGCTGGTTAAAACAATGTGTCTACTGAGCCCCCAACCGCTACTTGATTGTTCTGGTCTTTTTAATGCTGTGTGTTTTGCACTCCTAATCGCTCTGGACCATTCAATGCCGTGCGTTTCGCACTCCTTGTGTATAAAATTATCAAATATCTAACATCGCCCTGTCAATGGGTCTTTCTTCCCTCTCCGGTATTGGTATATGTTATGTGATCTGCTCCTGCCTGGACTCAGAAAGGATAAAAAAGAACACTGCTTACAAGCATTGTATGTTCACTTGAATTCTACCTGCTCCACAAGAATGTGTGCCAAATGTTCATCTTTACAGACCTATCTGTCAAGCGGCAATTTAATTTATACAGTTTTCACCTCCACATGCTCGATATGTCTCGGTCCTGTTGGAACTCTTTTATACACATACACGACGCTTCTCTTTCAGCCAGTTTGTTGCAACGTCGATTCTATGTGCTTACGGGATTGGTTTTGTTTTGTTTGTTTGTTTGTTTTTTTTTGCTTTGTTTTTGACTCCGGAGAATATGGACACACACATAAGAGCTACTAATTTTGGTTGATCATGACAACATTCATGTATTCTCACACGCAGGACGTATGATCCATCTGTCCTCTTTTATTATATGTACGATAGCCTTGATGGAAAAGTATTCACTTTACTTCGGCGTACTTGATATGTTCCAGAACTATGGTCACTCGCAATTTTTTCTTATGATCTTGCGTTCAGCTCACTCTTGTTTTACACCGTGTTAACTTTGTCTTAACTTGAATTTTTTATGTGTTGCTATGTTGCTTGCAGTACAATACTATGGTTTCAATATCAGGTTGTTTAAATGGTTGCTAATTACAACTGGCCTGTTTAACCCGCAATTAGCCGATTTTTCTTTCTTTCCTTTTTTACTTTTTTTGTCGGTTTTCCCTATGGTAGTACTGGCGTCCTTCGGTGCACTTGATACATTCCAGAATTATGGTCATTCGCAACTTTTCTTATGATCTTGCGTTTAGCTCACTCTTGTTTTATAACGTGTTTACTTTGTCTTAACTTGAATGTTTTGTATGTCGCTATGTTGCTTGCAGTACAATACTATGGTTTCAACACTGAACATGAGTTACAAACACGCGGCATCCCTTATTTAGAATTCTGCCTTTCTTCGGCAAGGTTACCCCTGTCAAGAGTTATTCGTATCCATAGTGAAATAATTTTAAACTACTTCTACTTTAATGCGCATCAGTATTGAGCAATACAGAGCATCCATTGGCTTACACTTAGGTAGATGTAATAGCAACACTATTTGCACATGTATACTTTGCATACGTATCTGTTGAAACCGAAATGATAATGTCATTCAGTGTTTTGGCCCTATCACTTGTGACTTTGCTACTAAATGGATTCCTTTGTGTCCGTCATATCAATTTGATTTTGTGTAAATTCATTATTTCTGCAACTGATATACATCCTAACTCCGGCCCTTCTCATACCCCATTGAATAATGACTTAAAAATCTGTCACGCAAACGTCCGAAGTGTCAAGAATACTGGAAAATTAGAAGAAATTCAGATGTTGGCTCAGTCTGCAAATTTCAAAGTTATTGCCATCTCTGAAACTTGGCTAGATGCTGACTATACTGATCAGCTTTTGCTTATTGAGAACTTTCAACCGCCCTTCAGACGCGATCATCAAACAGGTGGAGGAGGTAGAGGTTTTACTTATGTACATTCATCCCTACCGTGCACCAAGCGCGATACTTAGAAAGCCAAAACTGCGAATGCATCTGGATAGAAATTTCTGCATGTCTTGGGGCTCTAGTTGTTGGCAATTACTATCATCCACCCGGTCTCTTTCTACTTCTAACACAACCGCACTCGAAAACAATCCATATACTTTGATTTTAGCTGGAGATTTCAATGATAGGTGTACCGATTGGGATTCGGATTACCCTGACAGCGAACTAGGCACCTCACTGGTTAATCTTGTATCTAGGCACAACTTTTTCAAGCTTATTAATGAACCTACTACGATAAGTGAATATGCAGGTAGCTTGTTGGATTTGATCATCACAGACTCTCCGGGACTTATCCTGGATAGTGGTGTGTTGACCCCCGTATCAAACTCTGATCATTCTGTGATATTTTGTTCCCTTTCCCCTCTCTTACTTGAAAGATACAATTTCTTTAAATCTTAACGCTGCTCTTTCTTCCGCTTCATGGGATACTGCCCGTGAAGATTATGATTCTCTCGACGATATCGTCTCATATTGGTCTGACCTAATTCTGTCCCCAGCGAAAGATTTTATTCCCTACAGCGAAGTTACAATTCGCCCTCATGATAAACCCTGAATAACCACTGAAATAAACGTATTCGGCATCAAAACCGAAATTGGAAACAATTTAAGCGATACTCTAATACAGCCTGCCCCAACAGCTCCGATGTTTATACGAAGACCGAAAAATTTTATCGTTTCTACGAAAAGTCAGGGAACATGGTTGTAAACAAAATTCGCCAGTCGATGCGTTCATATTTTAGAAATTAAACCTAAAGCGTAACGAGAAAGACATCAATCCCAAGCAATGGTGGAAGTTGTCCAAATCTGTCCTTGGCAGCAGACTCTATCAAGACATACCCCCCATCATCGACAATGATGTTATATCCTGCCTGACGGAAAAATGTGAATTATTCAACATTTACTTTGCAAGCCAATGCAAAGCTCTACCTGTCACTGATTCCCCTCCCATGCTTGAATTTTCCTATAGAACTGACGCACGCCTGCATGATATCAATTTTAGTGAGGATGATATGAAGAAGGTGTCATCGTCTCTCCGACTATCCTCTGCTTTCGGTCCCGACATAATTGGAAATATCTTACTCAAGAGTACAGCTGAGACTCTCAGTAAACCATTGACTAATATTTTCAGACTGTCGTTTAGCCTTTCATTTTTCCTAAATCCTGAAAAAGAATTCAATGTATGTCCGGTACTCAAAAAGTCAGGGAAGACAAATAATAAGTAATTATCGTTCTATTTCCTTACTCTGCAACGTTTCCAAAATGCTTGAAAGACTTGTATTTGATGCTTCGTATGGATATCTGACACGGAACAATCTCCTTACCCCAAGAATTCCGGTTTCAAAGCTAACGACAGCACCATTAACCAACTTGTTTATATTCTTCACCATATATACACTGGTCTGGAATCTTCCAAGGAAACCAGAATGGTATTCCTGGACGTATCCAAGGCATTTGATAAGGTCTGGCACCCTGGCCTCCTTTTTGAACTCAGGCAACTAGGCATCTTGGACACTCTTGTATCGTGGTGGATATCTATCTGTCCAACCGCTATTCATGGACAGACATCTACTTGGTTACCCGTTGAAGCTGGAGAACCCCAGGGATCCATTTTGGACCCACTGTTATTTCTCGTTTTTGTGAATGACTTTGTAGGTAATCTAACCTGTGATGTCAGACTCTTCGCCGATGACACGTGTCTACTTGAACTCGTTAACACCCCGGCTCAGTATTCTCTTCATCTAAATACAAATCTCTCTTTAATATGGAATTGGGGAAAGTTGTGGCCAGTAATCTTTAATGCCCTGACAACTTTATCTGTTATATTCTCTGCTAAATGGCAGAAACCTGCACATCCCCCGTTTATTCTTGGTGAATCAGCAATATCTGAAGGAGATATTCATACACATCTTGGTATTACCTTGAGCAGTAATCTGTCTTGGCGTGCTCACGTTATTTGAATTACCAATAATGCCAGTCAGAGAATTGCTCTCCTCTGTAGGTTCAAATATAGACTCTCACGTAAAACTCTAGCTAGAATCTATCTCTCTTTAGTTCGACCCGTCATCCAATATGGCGATGTCCTCTTTGATAACTGTGGTCAGGGCTTATCGCACATTCTTGAATCCATACAATTTGAGGCCACTAAAGTTTGTACTGCAGTACTAAGACATACATCAAGCGTTAATCTATTACAAGAAATTGGGTGGTTAACTTTGGTAAACAGACGTATATATCTTAAACTCATTCTTTTTTTCACAAAATGCATCACAAATTGATGCCCTCTTATGCTTCTGACCTTCTACCCTGTAACCCCTCTGTCTGTGTTTTACACAACCTGGAAATATTCGACAGATTAAATGCAGAACTCAACGCATGGAAAGTTCCTTTATACCTGATGCCATCAAGCAATGGAAAAATCTCCCGCTCGGCATCAGAGACTCCATCTCTCTTTAAATCTTTAAATCAAAACTAAAACAAACCTTGCTCGCAGTAGATATTCCCTACTTCTATTCACACGGAAATGGGCTTCCTGACATATACCAAACACAATTGCGCCTCGGTTTCTCTAAGTTGAACTATGATCTCTATAAAGTTAACATACTGCCTGATCCAGCTTGCCTCTGCACTCATCTCTGTGAAGCACCTATACACTTTCTTCTGTTCTATCCATTCTACTGCCGATTTAGAAATATCTTACTTGACACTGTCACCCCCGTTTTAGCAAATGGTGCTCACGTGCATCCCAATTTATTCCGTGATATTGCGCATATAAGGCTAGCTGAAATCCTCCTGTTTGGTAGTAAAGACTTACCTGATGTCATGAATACCCTCATTTCTGATGCCGTGCAAACTTATGTTGTCAGTGCTAGACGTTTTGTTTCCTAATTTGCAGAGCAAAGTGGTAAGTCATATTCATTCGTCTGCCTGACCGCAAACTCTATATTTCGTGTGTATATATTTGACGTGGAATATGAATAAATTGTATAGTGCTGATGTAAAGTACATTCATACAGATATTTTGTTCTATCTGATTGTATTATATCTTCACCTGCATAGTTAACATAGCCTTGTATTGTTCTGTGTGATCTGTATATATATCATGCGTCTTTCCG
Organism: Hermodice carunculata; assembly: GCA_964020975.1. Classification (NCBI taxonomy): domain Eukaryota; kingdom Metazoa; phylum Annelida; class Polychaeta; order Eunicida; family Amphinomidae; genus Hermodice; species Hermodice carunculata. The sequence continues at coordinate 42,663,936 of OZ026620.1, read as the reverse complement.
TGTGTGGAGAACCCATGTATTAGTCTCATTGTACTATGGGGCAATCCAGTTTAAATAAATATATTTAAACAAACATACTTTCGGCATGCCGCCTGATTTTGCGGTGCCGCCGTGATACCATTCTCCTGTTGCCATGGGCTGTTGCTACTTGTAGCGCGTGACAGACTGTTGAGTATGATTGATGTTTGGCAATGTTCCATTTGGTGGCTGAAAACGAAAAGAATGACACTTAGACGTTCCAATGTCCACATACCTGTGTTTTTTTTCGTTTTTCTCATATTTCTACTTTAGTTCAAAGCTTAAAATTTTGCCAACTTATAGAAAGGACATTTATCTTGTTAAAACCATTAAAATGTCAAAATCGCCCATGCAGAGGTTTTTGGTGTCTTACCTGTCCTTGAATGGTGGAATACTTCAGCTTTTGCACCTAAATGTCCCCCGTAAAGCGTATCAAAAACATGTAGGTAGGGACTGAAGGGAAAGTATTCAGTATTCCACCTAGAAACAGCACAAAAATGAAAATGTCTTGAAGCATTAAAGCATGCTGCTGGACGAGACTGCAGCACCATGGTGGCAACACGCATTACAAACTTGGAGCCACCATTGCACACAGCAGCTTGCCCCTCTTACCCCATCTTGTCATTTTCGACCCACTTACAAGTTACAGCGTGCAAACCTACAGGGGCATGAAATGATATCTTCATTGAGTTGGCCGATGAGCTGAAGCATGTGAAGTTCTTATGAATAAATGATGCAACACCACGGGGAATATGAGAACAAGGAGTGTGTACCAAAGTTAAAGGTACACTTCCATGATACATACAGTCATGAAATATAATGCTTATTCTACATAGCATACAGAAAAATAAATATTTGGTTACAAGATAAATCATCTCGATTCAACAATGAAGTTTTGCACTGTCTGAAAAATTAATGTACTACATTAATGTGAAAGTTTCTTGTTCCCAAATCGTAGGATGTTAGCTAATCTAACACTTGCAGTGTGTATGGTTAAACTTGGAATAACACCAGGGGCTAACAACGGAATAATGATTTTAAGTAGTTTCTTTCCTTCCCGAGCGTATAAAGGACAGTATAGACAGTAGCGTTCAAAATCCTTGGGTGGATGGGAGCAGGCACATGTGGGTCACTGGATGATGTTAACTATAACTTGGAGCAACCTAATCGTAACTGAGTATGTCTGATGCAGGCAAAACGATGACCATAAGATTAGTAATTCGGAACCACATCAACAGCAAACAGGATGGCTTTTAGTTTACACTTAAAGATTTGGACGGCAGGTGTATTTCTGATGTCAGTGGGCAGATTGTTCAACAGTCTGATGGCATCATACAGAAATGAGTTTTCAAAGCATTGAGTACAGCATTTAACGAGGCACAGGTTACTGGCAGACCTATGGCAAAGCGTACGATCACCAAGATGGGGAGCACGTGTTACCAATTTTGATAGATAGATAGATAGGATAATACATTTTGCAGGAAAGGAGCATCTGCTGGCTAACGCAAGCCATCCAAGTTGGAGTAAGAGTTTTGCACATGAAGGATGTCTTAGGGCTCCAGTACATATCTTAATTGCCTCTTACTGAATTGACTCAAAAAAGTTGCTTAAATTCTGTCCACAATTATCAAAGATAACGCAGCCATATTCAAGGATTGGCCTAACCATGGAAAGTAGAGTCTCTCCAAGGCTTTTCGGGATATCTTATACATGAAACATCAGAGAAGTCCTATGCGCTGAGTCACTTTATTAGTACTGTGTGTTTACATTTGCTCGCCAGGAAAGATTTTTTGAAAAAGTAACTACTTGCCTTCTAACTCTATTATTTCATTCCTTTACTCCCAGCATCCTACCAGGTAGTCCTGCACACTTTTAGTGCATTCCCTGCCCCCAGAAAGGCACTTTTCAAGCCTAAAACCTATGCTATACGTTCCTGTTCCTCTAAACACAAAAACTCTTCTAAATCCTTGTAATTGTAATCTTTCTGTGCCACTTTCTAAAAAACAACTTCCCTTATATCTCCATATGCATCGCACCACAACAGCCAATGATCCACCGTCCCATCTGCCTCTTGTCTACACATCTTACACTGTCCATTACTATCTGTTGTCCACTTCTGTTTTCCCTTCTAGATTGATTATTCCTGCACTACTTTGAAAAACAAACTTGGATCCCATCCCTCCATCCCATTACACACATTTTCGTTGGCTTGTATTCTTTTAATATACTTTTTCCCTGACTCCTCTTTTCCAGTCCTCTTTCCAACCCTCAGTAACAGTCTACCTTAGAGGAAATGGAACGTGTAGCATGGGTTTTAGCTTTGAAAGGTGGCCTTATGGGGGGCAGGAAAGGTAGATGATCTGCCTCATCACATCCTTTTAATTCATATATCTCTGCTCACTTATTTATGTCTTTGACCCATCTTGTTTTTTCCTTGACTACCTCATTGTAAATTTCCCTGCACCACCTGGCTTCACCTAATGCTTATAGATACCCCCAGCACTTTAACTTTGCTTTGGCAATCCTGTCTGTGATTTTATTCTATCCTAACTCTCCTAGGACTGCTTTTGCTGCTGTACATGGTAGCGCTCCCATTATCCATTTCCCCATTTCATTCTGTGTTTTGTCCATTGCCTGGATATCTCCCTCACTTATTGAAATTACATCTAAGCCAGATATCATTCCTGGTGTTACAACTCTCCCCATAATACTTTTGCTATGTATGCTCATTTGAAACTGTCAGTGCCATAACTTTTACCATTCCCTTCGTACAATTAACTTTCTGTTTAATCTTCTCCACCTGATACCTAAACATGCCTTTACCTGTTCCCTTTATCTTAATGCCCAGGTATTCATACTCATCAACCTCCCCAATTTTGATCAACTGTTCTCTACCTTCTGGAATTTGGAACTGTCAAATTCTCCATTTTTCATTCCCATCTGGTTTCTTCCCAAGAGTCATGATTTTCTTCTTATCCTTTCTGGGATTCTGCCATGAGCACAATGTCATCTGAAAAAAAAAAAAAACAAGACCTGGAATTTTTAAATCACCGATCCTTATTCCGTTATTACACTCCATTAACTGACCCCCCAACTCCTTAACATACAGAGGGAACAAAATTGGGGACAGCACACAGCCCTGGTTTAGGCCTATATACAGACGTGCATTCGCTACTTCTACCCTTCGGAATGAAAGTATACAGTCAATATATCTTTATACAATGCTTTTAAAATTTCTTGAAAAAATCCTAGTCCTGGGGTGATAGGGTTTATTATTTTAAAAGGGAAATAAGTGAAATTAATCTTGTAGCATTGAAAACCATGTTCCACAATTTACCCAAGCAGTAAATGATCGAGATATTAAGGTTCAGGTGGTGGGCAGAGTCAGTAGGTTTATGGACTATTTCGACTATACTAGTGTCGTCAGTAAAGATACGGACATCACAGGTCAGTTCAACTAGGATATCATTTATATGTACAATTAATAACAAGGGACCTAATATGGAACCATGGGGTACACCATCCTGAACTGGCAACCAGGAGAAAGTTTGACCGTCAATAGGGACATGCTGGAAGCAGTTTGAGAGATAGCTATCTATCCAGTTGATAAGGCCTTGAGATAACCCAAGTTGTCGTAGTTTAATAAGGAAGCCAACATGCCACATCATATCGAATGCCTTAGAGATATCCAGGAAGACCATCCTTGCCTGGTTGGAATTTTCAAGCCCATTGTAAATGTTATGGAGGATACTTACCAGTTGATTTATAGTACAACCAGGACTGTCCACGCGAAATATACAATTATAAAAATGTGAACTATTCTGCTGTACTGCATCCTGGACGTAGGTGGGGGGGGGGGGAGAACTTGCGCTTCTAATAGCATGAAGTAGTGTGAACACTTTTCAATATCCACAAACTGTTTCACAACACTCAACTGAAAAGATTCCTAAATTTCGAAACTTTTGTGTTCAGGTAAACTGCTTCACGTCTGTAAGCCGAAGAAGGTATATAAAGAATACTCCATAAATGGGCTTTCACGTCATTAGCAATACCAGAGTAAGATAGATCGATATTAGCTAAACTTTGAGTAATTTCCTCTGTGGCTACTTATACGTTTTTCTACATGATAGTTAAAGGGACATCCAGGTGCTGGGCATAGAAGTGCATCCCTGAGACTACCACATTCATTAACCATTTCCATACGTGATTCGTCACGGTGCCGCCAAAGTTTATGTGCGAACACCTTTTGACTAAACATGACTTCCCAGGGCACATCAGGCCACATTCCCCTGTATTTTAAATCATCTATTCCGAAGATCAAATCCAGAAACAATAAAACAATGAACATACATTTTGATAAGTTGTGATCTATATATACATAGGGAGCCAACACGCTGACTGATTTTTCATAACTTTATTTTTCGTGAAAGTCTATAATGAAAAAAATAAGTAGTAATTTGTCAAATTTCCTCTTTTTTTTTTTCAAAATCCGCCGTGGTCTTGTCTATTTTATTGCATGAAGATTACCAGAGTATATACATGCAGTCCACGTGCGAGGCTGTCCTGAGTTTCGAATGACTTCATATTTAACTTAGTTCTTGTTGAACCCGACCCCTTTCTGCAATCTTCGGAGAATATTCTATTACATGTACATGTATTGTATTCTAGTGTGTGTTCATAAGAATCATACTCCCACAGGCTCTTTCCTTCCTATATAGCACAATCAACGCTGTTTGCCTGCTTTGTGTCATTTGTGGGTAAGCATTCACAATGCAGTCAGCAGACTTTGGTTTGGTTTAGGTTTATTAGGATGTCTGCCCTTAGAATAAACACCACAGTAGTGGGGGTCTCCTCAGGTGGTCATGCCAAACTTATTGGTATCCATTCATTGTAGATACATGTGTTGAGTGTAGCCCACATCAATGACAAATGGAAGTAGCACAGATTCGACTGAGGTGGAGCGAATTATGACTCCTGATTATGTCTGGGTGCAAACCGAGACATTTTGTTTTTCGAAGAATTTTCTTTCTCTCTTTCTTTCTTTCTTTCTTTCTTTCTTTCTTTCTTTCTTTCTTTCTTTCTTTCTTTCTTTCTTTCTGTCTTTCTTTCTTTCTTTCTTTCTTTCCCAACAACTGTGTAATGAGGCTCTCAGTAAAATATAGAGAATCTCTTTCTGTTCATGCAAGAACAGATAGACATGATGCTTATATATATATATATATATATATATATATATATATATATATATATATATATATATATATATATATATATACCAGGCAGGCTATAGTTTCCACTAGAGCTGCACAGACCTGTCAGACTATGAGTGAAACTGGTGTCCTAGCTTTTCTGTTTTTGCCTCAAGCAATGTAAGTCTGCTGAGCTTATCAGTCCCAAGGGAAGAGAGTCTCCAGACTTCTAGGCAGAACAAGCCTGAGTGTACCCTCTGTTAAAAAGAGACTACATACAGAGCTCAGTCGGCCAGACCAAGGAGACTAGAATTTGTGTCATATCAGTTGACACTTTCATGCCTTTGTTTTCTTATAGCCAGTGAGATGAAGCCTGTTCTTCATAGCCAATACTGAGACATTATAGTGCTTGTCTTGGTCTTGGTTCACAGGTACATGTATATGTAGTTTCTTGACAGCTTCTGTTAAAATTTGTTTATGTAATAAAGGAAGCAAGACAGTTTTGTTTTGCATGTATACACACCCCTTTGAATTATAATCTGTATACACTGTACATATATGTGCATGTATGAGTTATGTACATATACATGTACACATACTCATCCATACTCCCCACAAGGGCAAACCCCCTCAGGAGTGGGCACTTTTCTCTGGTCCCAAGGGTGCTCACTGTAGAGAGGTTTCACTGTATTGGTAAACACTGGAATTTTCTTCCTTCCGTCTTTCCTTCCTTCCTTCCTTCCTTCCTTCCTTCCGTCCTTCCTTCCTTTCTTTTTTTTCTCTCCCTCTTTCCTTCCTTCCTTCCTTCCTCCCTCCTTTCTTTCTTTCTTTCTTTCTTTCTTTCTTTTCTTTCCTCTTCACGACCAAGTTGGTCTGGAGATTTTCTCAAGCACTACTGTTCTGTAAACCACCAAACTTGCCAAGGAGACTTACCTAACCTGTGAAATTGTGCATCTTATTTGGAATAGCCATGATGTTTAGTAACATGCAGATGTAGGGGCAATTAATATTTTAAAAGCTCCATATCTTTCAAAATATTGCAGATGCTCAAAATTTCAATGTGCATTTATAGGTTTGTGGCACCTGCCAATATAATGGACAGTACAAGTTAAGTAGAATTTCAAATTATGCTAATACGGGCTGTGAAAAATATCAAAGTTGAATATCTTTAAAAAATATTATACATAGGCATGCCATTTCAACTTCAATTGATCGGTTTGTGGCAAAGATGCATCCAATGAACCAAAGTTGTAGGATTTTAATTTATGCAAATAAGGTAAACATGCAAAATGTAAATCTTGCATAGCTCCAAAAATATTATAGATAGAGGTCCCATTCCTATTTCAATTTATGGGTTTGTGGCAAAGCTCCATCCAGTGAACCATAAACCAAAGTTGTAGGTTTTCAATGCATGTAAATTAGGCAAATACACAAAATTAAAATGTTGAATAGCTTCAAATTTATTGTAGATACTAGTTTGATTCAAACTTCCTGTTATAAGTTTGTGACAAAGCCACACCCAGTGAACTAAGAACCAAAGTTGTTACATTTCACTTTATGGAAATTAGGCTAATACACGAAATTTAGATTATGTTGAACAATGGAAAAGTGTAGCATTTCAAACTGTTTTCATTTTGCAGGCATCCAGGAAGATTTTCTGTGAAGCAAATCTTCTTTTCTAGTTTCATGTTGTCTTTCCTTACTATGGGTATCCTTTGTCGCATCTGCTTGACTGGATCTATATTGAAGCAAGGATGCTACTCATGTAGCTCCCTTGATGGAAGATATATCAAGACAAAAGCCAATAGGATAATTATGTCTAGAGTTTTGTTTTCTATTCCTTGTGTTCGATTCACGGTACCAGTTGCTGTGTACAGTCAAATTAGATTCTATGTTAATAGTTTGCTGGTGTAGCATGCATGCTTGCAGTGTTCTTATCGTGTAGGGCCTGCCGTGTACCCTGATCTGTAGGCCATCCTGATTATAAATGAGTGTCACTTCCTCGATATTTCCCAGAGGCAAGGAAGCCCGTCAAGATTTGTAAAGGAAGTCGGCCCTGGAACAAGTTATCCAACCAAACACGTGGATTGCTTGATGCCAAGGTATATGTCATGAGGTTTTGCTGACGTCAGCTGAGCTCCATGTATGGCGTAAGCGCCTTATCGAAAATACATATCCACAACTTTACTCTGAATAAACACTGTGCAATTCCGCGAGCCAACGCTCATCACACGGAACATTAATTTTGTGGAGGAGGTGTCAATTGGACAACGGAGCTATCATAGCTCCATGATTTGACCATGATGGACACCCCGTTACACAATAAATGTGGTCGTTGAAATGCGGGAGATTGCCGCAGACCAGTCATGTCCATACTTGTACCATTCGCTTGGAGGTCACTTCGTAGCGGTGGCCCAAAATTCAGACCACCAGAATCCATAAAATCCATGTAACACCTGTTTTCATTAAGTAAAGCTGAGTTTCTAATGGGCTCGATTGTCCATCTTCAGTCTAATACGTTGTCGAGGCATGCGGTGCATTGATTGGTTCCGGTCGTTCACTTGCGAGTGTTTTGCACGTAGGCTTATGTACTTGGTTTAAACGTATTTTATTTCCAAAAGAAAAACAATTGGGAAGAAGGGCAAAGCCCTATATTAAATCCTCTTGTGGAGAAAAGACGAAAGCACAGGACTGACTTGACAACACAGTTTCAATGAACCACTGCTCATCAAGTCCAAGGGGACTTGATGAGCAGCGTGTGGAGAAAAACAAACGGAAGGATAGACGCCACTAGAACAACCACAGATAGATGGGCTCATGAAGTTTGCAGTATTACCAGAATATATCATTAAGTTACAGTTTCGAATTATCAATATGAATGGTCAAGCTACAGTTTCACATTGGAATCATTTACTTTTTTCAATAAACTCTTGAACAGATAAGAATATAATAACGTTGTCCTCGTGACTGCAAGAAGCACTGCCAAACAAAATTGTATTTATAGAAAATGGAGCCAAAGGACCGATAGTTGTATGTAATGTATCTCGAGCGACAATATATTTGGAACAGGTGTGAAGATAGTGCCAGATACTCTTTGTGGTGGCGCCACGTAAACAAGCTGCTGAATCTTTTACACCAATCTTAAAAAGATGTTCATTTAATTGACTGCGGCCCATACGCAAACGAGAATGTAAAATAGACAGATATCTTGTACCTACACTAAGAAATTCGGGACATATAACAGAAAACTGTCTGGGAGTGCAAATTTTCCTCTTAAATTGGGACAAAGTTAGAAGATTTCTAGTTCCCGAGGGGGGAAGGCGCCACAACGTGATACCAGAAGGAAAAAAAAGGAGTTTTCGAATAAGATTGTTGTACACTTGAACGAGGGTAGGTCTGAACGTCTGTTTTGATCGAGTTGTGCCCTAGTATTACGATGGAATGTTGGACTATTGGGGAGAAGAGAGTACAGAAAGCTAGGGGTTAATTTATGAACCATTTTATAAATCATGGTTTGTTTGGATCTTTCTCTTTATGTGGATAGGGTCTCCCAGCCAGTTTCTTCGTATAGCTTTTCTGTAGGGGTAATTTTAAAGGACCTTTTCAATACGTTAGAGGGCGTTGCTAACGTTTAATACATTTTGTCACCGGTTGTGGCTCTGCCTGTCATAGGGGTGTTCCGGTCGCCATTGAGCACTGGTTTAGAAATGGAGGCGAATGTAAGAGAAAGCGGACAGAAGTTGAAAGGGAGAATTTAGATTATACGTGTCTGCCTCATACATGCATTATTACTTTTAAATCCTAGCATAAAAAACATTTTTGGGTCGACTACAATGCGGTCAGTGCTATAATCAAATATCACGCCAGCCTAGCTGGCAAGAAGCAGCCACACACAAAAATGGTTTCTTCAGCAAGTATTTATAGAGCACAGAACTGTGCCGATTGAGGCCACTGTTGCATTGAAAATAAACTAAACAGGAGGTCACTTCCTATCACATAGCTCTGCTTGTAAATACTTTTGATAAGATGAGTACACGAAGGGTTTTGTCCCGAAAATACACAAGAAACAATCTTCGATGAGCAAGCCGTTCAAGTTTTCAAAATGGCGGCCGAAGCCACGCGAATGAACATCCCACCACGAAGTCCACAAAATTGCTCTCAATTACACATGTGGTTTTACGGTGTTAGTGCGGCAAAATATATTGAGACGTCACTCGACTGAATATGGACGAAATATATCTATCAACCTTTTAAATGCAACTTAATCGGTGTCAACATGCACAGCTAGCGAAGCTGATTTAGAGTACAGCAAAGCCGCGAGCCTGGCCAAATTACCACCGAGAAACACCGATAAAAACACTTATAAAACTGATCCATGCTAAAGATAATAAAAGTGGTGCAGAAAATCTTATGTCTGGTTGTTTACTATAATTATTCTGGCAATTTGGCACACAGCTGTGGTCTCGCTTCCCCATGTTGGCGTATGGCACTGTCCGTCTGATGCAGAGGTGTTACACCCCAATTTGACCAATCCGCGAAGCACTGTTGGAAACGACGCCAGCGCCATCTATCGTACTGGAAAGGTCTATTGCTCCTGTCACGATGCGGGCCGTAGTAAATTGAATGTCTTCCAAAAGTATTGCATCATCCTGCGTGGAGCCATCCCAGACCACATTTCCGTACTCTAAAATAGGTCGAATAAAGGGGGTATAAATCGTTTGTAATATGTAACGATCCAGGCGATACTGTAGAGTTTTCAGAATGTTTACAGGCTTTAGTTGCAATTTGTTTAACATGCTCATTCCATTTTAGATCTGATCTTAAAACAAGACCCAGATGCTTGTGTTCTAAAACATTTTCTAATTGATGACCTTGGAAAATCAATGGAGGGTTTTTCGGGGGGATTTCGTTTTAAAGAGACGAACATGGTGTCTGTTTTGAGAGCATTGAAAGATATAAGCCATTCCCTAGACCATTCATCCAGTAACACCAGATCATCGTTCATGAGAGCAGCAGCATGAACAGGATCTTCAATAGTAAGATAAAGGACCTAATACAGTTCCCTGAGGCACACCAGCGCTTATAGTTCCCCAGCTAGAGGACTGACCATTTAAAAGGACGCGTTGCTTCCGATTATGAAGATAATCTTCAAACCATGTCAGAAGATTGTCAACGATGCCGTTTTTTCCAGTTTATGAATAGGACCTTTATACCAGCCTTTATCAAAAGCCTTGCTAATATCGAGGAAAACAATTCTTACTTCTTTTTGCTCATCAATGGCTAAACATAGCTCATGGTATAGGGAAAGTAAATGGTTAACTTTTGAGTCACCAGGAATAAATCCCGACTGGTTTGCTGAAATGAACATGTTGTCCAGGAAAAAAAAATTGAACACATGTTTGAAAATTACTTTTTCCATTACTTTCCCTGTACAGCTTAAAAGCGATATAGGCCGATAGTTGTTACACAGGTTCTCGTCGCCCTTTTTGTGCAAAGGAGTCACGTGAGCTTCGTTCCAGACAGACGAGAACTGTTTCTGATGTAGAGACAAATTGAATAGTTCAGTGAGAGGTCTATAAATAATGGGAGCAGCTTCTTTCAAAAGTCTGGTACTAATCCCATCTGGACCAGTTGCTTTTAGTAGTATCAAGATTTTTTAGTATGTCCAGTACTTCACCTTCAGAAATGTTTAAACCTCCGAGAGTATTTAAGGGGTGATCAGGCGCTTAAGGATTTGTAATCGAAGATGAGTCAAGAGTGCTTTGACTCAAGAAAAACAAGTGGGAGATTTCTGCTTTGGAAGCTTTGTCAGTGCCGTGTTTGCCATCACATATGTACTTGAGCCTCTGACAACAGACTGTGTATACTCAAGTAAAAAAAAAATGTTCGCAAGCGGAACTTATAGGCCAGCCATCATTCTTTCTGATTTCGACATATCACTTGAAGATGTGTTATTTACAAATCGATCAGGCCAGTACCAGTTCTGTGCACGATGAATTCTGTCGGGCATCTGCTTGCAATGAGGTCACTGTGCTAACCTATCCATTAGGCAGTTAAACCCTCTATACAGAAAATCTCCGGTGGGGTCTCAAAATTGACGAAGGCCATGTTTGTTCCAATAATAAGGCAAAATTTCAAATTTTCTCAACAATTGAGACCTGCATTTATAAACGTAGACTTCATGTTGTGTAGAGTATTAAGCGTTTGGTCAGTAACAAATTGTACATCCATCAAGTGATTGCTCTCCTTTCACAATACATCAAGGCACATGCGACAGTTGCTTTCTTAGCTGACTATCCGACCACTTTTGACTGGTGGCCTGTCAGTCTGTTGGGTTTCATACGAATTTCACCATTTCCCTCACTGCTGGGCATATCATTCACATTTAATCAACCAATCACACCACGTCAGCTCTTAAAATCAATCGGTAGCAGTCTTTAGTACCAGTACCAACCGTGTACCGTAGTGGCTTTGCGTGTTTGCCAATTATTCATCGCCTACCGTGATCTGTGAAGCTGATTGGATGAAAGTGCGCCTTGCCCTGCCGGGTGCCACCAGGTAATTAAGTCTAGCCTATGATGAAGAGAGGGCTGCCAGCTGTGAAAGCCAAGGGTCCAACAGTCCAGCGCCCTGGGTCTCCTAAGCATACACATGCAGGAGAGACTGAACGACTTTTTTCCCGCTCAATTACCTGTAAACCCTTCGTAGCCCGTCTTTGTAATTAGATCAAATAAAAAGTGATTTTCGTTTGTTTATTTGTCACATTGAAGAAAAGAATATTCCTCATCCACGCACATGTATTGTAGTTTATGCTACTTTTCACTTGAACCCCTCTGAATTTTTACACCCTGCATTAATTCATAAATTTTTATTCATTATTTAATTTAATCAAATTAATCAATTATTATTATTATTATTATTATTATTATTATTATTATTATTATTATTATTATTATTATTATTATTATTATTATTATTATTATTATTATTTGCTACTATAATTTTGAATGATTACATCATGGGGGGGGGGCTCCCTACATGGTCTGTTGAAAAAAATGTTTACCCACCGTTATATAAACTACAACCAGTTGCTCCAAACAGGACGACCATGGAAGCACATTTTACGTTTTTTCCTGCTGAACGTCTGAGAAAAACAACAAGGCCTAATGAATCCAATGTGTGTCCTGATGATCAGCCTATTGGGAACCGTTTCATATACTTACATTTAAAAGTTGAAGAATTCTGCAAGCATTTCGCGTCAAAAGTTTCACGAAAATGTTATACTAAACTTCAAAATGATCGATTTTATCCCCCTTTTTACATTTTTACAGGTATTCATATTCCCATATGAAATTATATTAACCATTTGCTTATCAAGATGAAAACAAATTACTGAAAAAGGGCCCGTCTCTCCGAACACTGGACTTCATAATGAAACATGCGCTTAACAAATACGTGAAGCACCAACATGACGTCTTCGACTCTGATCGCAATAAATTTGCCACATCAGGATTCCGGTGACATTTCATAAACAACGGAAAGGTACTTGACCTTTCCTTTTATGTACGTCTAGATTTCCTTTCAATATATTTTACACCGACAGGTACAGTGACAGCAATGCGTGAATATTTCATAAGTCCAAATGGTCCCGTCACTCTTGTTTTCATGGAATGGAGATCATATGAGAAGGCAGTTTCGTGTCTTGTGAATGTTGATGTTGCTGTCTTATTTTTCTTTCCAGAGCAACAATATGCGATGGACTACTACGTGTTAACGCGACAGACAGATAATCCTGACCCAAATTTTTATCGCCCTTTTTTCAGACAAGAGGGTAAACACCGTAAAAATGACATCAGCGAGAATAGTCTCGACTGGTATTATTGAGAGTGGCAGCCTCTGTGTGAACTCAGGTATTGAAATCGAGTATCGCTGAGCCGAGTTTTAAGTTGCGTTTTTGTCAATGTACTTTTAGTAATCTTAGACGGCCGGAAACATTCTCATGTTCAGTTTAAAGTGCATCATACAAAACAGTTTAAAGTGTAAACGGGAAAAGCTGCTGAAAATCTCCATGTGATTGGTCTCTTAGTACCGCGTAGTTTAGACATATAAAAAAGTGATGCCGGGCATCTTCAGTACCTTCATTACAATGACACGCCAATTTGGCGTACGTGAGCATTTAGCTGGTGGCGGCCAATATCACTTAGGATTGAAGACTTTCTGATATTAAGTTGCTTTCTTGCTTAGATTACTATTTTGGTGATATGATAATTCCACTTTAAATTGCCTGAAGGCACCAAGCTCAAGTGTTTATAATTGTTAACATTCTGGAAGCGGTGGCACTGGAACAGTAAGGGAGGGTGATCAACAAGAGTTAATTCATGACAGACCAGCATTACATCAGTTTCAAAGGAATTATATGTAGCTGACCAATATGAGGACCAAGAATCGATAGAGGACAGATCATTACTTAATTGTATTTACACTAAGTTTGTATGTACTTTTTACCTTTTTTCCATGTTTACTTTTATCTTGTCCTGTGCCCCAGGGCCCCGTGGAAGAACAGTCATGGACTTAACGGGCTACCCTGGTACAATATATTCTAATAAATAAAATAGATTAACAAAAAAAGGTAGCTGTTAATTTGAAGAACACAGCTCAAATAATAATCTGCAAGCGTAAGATGGCTGTATGTCCGAAAAACATCTCTGTGTGAACGCACGGTCCTGATGTTTAAGGAACCAAAGTGCTCCTTTAGGGCTCTAGAAAGTACATGCTTGACACATATGAACAGTATAATGGTAACATGTAAAATAATATAACGGGAATCGAGAGAATTTATGTTTCAAAATTGACCTGAAATGGGAGTATGAACAGAGATATACATTTACAGAAAAAAAGCCACAACAACCAGAACAAGTAACAAGCAAACAAACAAGACAATCTTAAGGCAATAAACTATGCGGTTGCTTGACAGACAAATCGACGTTCAAATAGAGTATTCGATAAAACATCGTTGTGTGGCATGAGGCTGACATGATCTGATACTTCTCAATTCCGTACGGCTGACATAAATTGAACAGTAGCAAAAATGATGACGTGAGCCAAGGTAACATATATTGTAGTCCTGTTTAAGATTTCCACAGAAGTAGCTATTCACTTGAGTGATCACATACCGATGTGTATGTAGCACATAATGTGAAGATAATATTGCAAACACAGATATACGGTGAATTCACGTATCTGTAGATTGTAAATAGATAGTCCTGTGACCTGGGACATAAGTGACACTAAATAAAAAAAGAGAGAAAGAAACCCTAGAAATTTAGGGTATGTTATAATCAGTCAGTTAGTGTGACCAGTGACAGAGAGGAAGCGAAAATATATTATGTTATTGGTCTTCCTGATTGCAGTTACCACTCAAAGCTGCCGCTTGCTGTTGATATGTTAGCAGTAACACACACACTCTTTCTCTCTGGTGCCGAACTTTTCGGTTGGCGACCCCTGCCAGAAACTTGTGTGCCAGGCTTTTAGCCAATTATACATGCTTCATGGGGCCGTGTCTCCCGTTGCACTGCTTGAGAGGGTGCTCTGCCTGGGGGCTTTGCCAGTTGAATTACTGTTAAGCAAACCAGATAGGCATCCCCCTGCTCAGCAAGACGGAGTTGTGGACAGTATTAGATTTTTAGTCATGCATGAAAATTTTATAAAGCCGTACTCCAATAATTATCCATATGATGGCCACTGTTTTGACACGCGCCTGTTAATAATCTGTTTATCATGTCTGTATATTATGTATTTGAACTTTATTCAATCTTGGGAGATCCTAATGGAACATTTTACTTGTTAACATCGAGTAGATTATCTTGGCTGGGAACGCCGTGGGTCTCCAGAAAGGGGCAGTGGACGCAACCGGACCACTGTGCGACTCTACAACATACCATCAGTGCCAAATATTTCTATCTATATGTATTCAATGGCCTTTTAAGTCAATGCTTCACTGAACGATTATATATCATTTTAAATTGATGTGTCGATACTTTTCTCTAGAATGGACGCTTAATAATAATAATAATAATAATAATAATAATAATAATAATAATAATAATAATAATAATAATAATAATAATAATAATAATAATAATAATAATAATCAGGTGGAAAATGATGGAAAACAATTTCAGTTTAAGCGCAATCATTTTACAAAGTGTTTTCTGTATTAATGTAGCTTACACAAACAGTACAAGTGGACCCTGTTTGTATATAAGCTCAATCAGTAGCAAGCTAAGCACAGAAAATGGAGGCCCAGAAAGTGTTTGTTTCCATGAAGCCTACGACAAGCGGTATGGGCTCCTCGCTGTTGCAATCAGTCGACAGTGTGCAACACATGATTTGCTGGGATATACACGCAAGCGGAAGTCGGAGCAGGTCTCGTAGGTTGGACTGCCAACTGTGACAAAATTTGTCAAGATCACTCTATTGTTTCATTCCGGTAGTTTTTATTGCAGGGCTACTTTGTGCTACACGATACTACAAACAAATTTTGCCATCCAGGTATCAATAAATTTATGTCTCCTTTTCTCACCTGTCTGGAGAGATACACGGAGTTGTTTTGACGCTTTGTCGAATGCTTATTGACGCAAAAAAACCCACTCCCTTTCAGCTTATTTTCGGGCAGTTAGAACCTGGCCCTATTGGTGACAAATCTTGCTACCATGGCTTTAACCCCGATTTGTTATCTTTACTAATGTCAGCGCTGAATGTACAATTCCTGGACACCCAATTTGTTGTTGAAAGAGCCGTAAAATCATCTTGTCAGTCACATGACGTTTTGTCTGCATTGTTTTTGAAAACGCTGAAACAAAGGTTTAATAGACAGCAATACTGTTACAAATTATACTGTGAGCGCATTGCAACTCACTTGGATCTCTCTGATCATTTCATTTTGAAGTTTGAGATTTTTCGTTTTATTTCAAGTGATACTATCTTATCTTGTGCAGTTTCAAGATCTGCCACGCAAGTAGGCAACTAATTTTGGTTTTGTATACTGGAACTTGAAGATCCTGTACTTGCTTTTGATTAGCTCTGATGCTATTTTACAGCGCCTGAAAACACGTTGTGCAAAAAGGATAACACGTGCACATTACAAAGCATTTCAATAAAGTCTTCAACCTGTTTTGCAGGTAAAAGGTTGTCTTTTACTTGGATGTTGGTGGGGACTCACCGGTTTGATAGGTGACAATCGTGGTCGTCTGACTGAAGGAATTTTACCCTGACTCTCACTCCCGGCGTTATCCATGCTGATTCGCTTGATACTGTGTTTGTATCAGAATACCATGAGACAAAGGCGGGAGAGTTCAAATCAGGAAGTCCAATATTCTCTATGTAAATTACACTCTTTCCCATGATGCCACGATCAATGACTGCACAGGTTCATTGGCTACCTCATGCTGTAATCCACTGGCTAATATCTTTGTAAAACTACGAAAGAATCGCAAAATGTATCCACATGACACAAAACTCAAGAAAAAGCAGAAAATAGCGAGATCATGACGTCACCAAAGACCTTGTCTGTTTTTGGCCCCTGCAGGCCTGCTCCAACATGTTCTAACAAAACTTTTTGTCTCAAAATAGCATTTCAAAGAAATAAACTGTGATATAAACGGTCACTTTGAATATGTTTGAGAGGATTTTTTTTAATCTCTTGTCCAGTTTATGGGGGTGTTTTACAAAGGAATATGATAGGAAGGCAATAGGGAAGGTCTATTTAAACTTCACTACTTGCTCAAACATTATGTTTTAAACATTTGAAAAATGTCTGTCTTTCCGGTTTGCCTTTTGAAAGAAAATAAACTAGATCCTAAATGCATTTGGCGAGCTGTGCTGTGCTGCTTATTCAAATAGATGTAGATGAACCAACAGTTACAGAACAAACTGTTTTACTGCCAAGTATCCAAGATAATTATTATGTTTGTCTTTAATCATGTGACTATAGTTTGAAAGTCCTGGATGAGACCCAAGACGGGGAGGATAATATCCCGCAGTCAACAAAATTCCTTGGCTGGTGGCTACTGTCGCATGAAAAACAGTGGTTTGTTTCATAAGTTGCCCACTCAACCAACGCAACAGCACTGTTGATGCTGGCTTAGAGGTACATTCGCCAGAAGCGGGATTGTTTACAGTAAAGTACAACTGGAACTCTCATACATTAGTATATTTGCAATGAACGACGTAATTTTATCAGGTAACCCGATGATGCTCTTCGTGTCTTGGTTCAATTAGTCGTGAAGCAGTATAAACGGAGACTACCAGACTTCACACAGGACCTATGTTACTACCTTCGGGAGTATAACCAAGTGACCACCTGCTAAATGAGCCATACACTATCATCTGACCACCCCGTCCTCTGCTTAAAATTATCGGGCAGTATCTGAATAACAATGTATCCCCGGTGTCCAGTGTCTTTGCAGCACATTGCTTCCGCACGACATGTTGCAGAAGACGATACCTCATGGGATGTTGCTCGGTTATTCTGCTTCAATCACCGGCGTGGAATACCACGGGCTCGACGTTTGTTAAAATTTCAGGTATTATCACCTGCGGGTTTCCAAGAACTTGTGAAGAATACTGATCTACACGGTTGTTGATGAACTAGTTCTGTTATGCCACCTGCGGCTTTTGAAATCTATGATAACATACATTAACCCTTAAAGCAGTCAGGGTGAGACTAAGTTAACTGCTGTTTAAGGGAACTCTTAGGTTTTCCAGGGCTCAAAGCAGGCCGATGAGCACTGTTGATACATCATTGTTGTCTGTCCTTTTGCAAACTTTCGATCATGCCAAAAGAGTTGTGATCTCAAAGTAACAACATATGGCAGACGTGCACAATTGACGAAAAAAAAACAAGTTCTGTTAATAAACCTAGGAGAGGAAAGGTTAAAAAAAATGAAACATATTATTCGCTTCGCAGATCAACTTAAAAAGACGGGATAATTCCGCAAAAGTGCTCTAACATGCAAACAATTCGTTGACAAGCTACATTCTGGGACGACGTCTTCAAAATTTCAACTGAGAGTGTTTTTAATGAAATATTCACATGGAAGTACAGGGCATGACTTTTGTCAACGGCTTTGGGCCTGGGGAAACGGCAGGCTCAGATACATGCTCTCTTAAACCTACAGCCCTACACCCCGCGAAAAAAATCCCCGCCCTAAAAAAAAAAAAAAAAAAAAAAAAAAAAAAAAAAAAGAAGAAGAAAGAAAAAAGGACAGAAAGAAACACCACAATATCAATATTTTAATTTCCCCAGAGGTTTCTATGCCTCATAACCAACCAAATCGGCCGATAGATGAGGCCAGAACCATCTCACCAAATATGGGTGTAGGGACATCTTTATTCCTTTCAAATGCTCCGAAGTTATGCTCTCTCTCTCTCTCTCTCTCTCTCTCTCTCTCTCTCTCTCTCTCTCTCTCTCTCTCTCTCTCTCAATATATATATATATATATACATACACACATATATATATATATATATATATATATATATATATATACATATATGTGTGTTTGTGTTTTATTTTGCAGCAGACAATTATATTCTTTACATTTATTTGTTTTTCAGTTATGAAAGCCCTAAAAAGGCCGAAAAAACCACATTTCTACTGTTTCTGTTTTAGTATCTTGTACAACTGCGTCGATTTAAGACTTAAAACTAGCAGTAGACAGATTTGCCATGGATCTTGTAGAAGGTCGAAAACTGCAACGATTGCCCTTTGGACTGAATTCATGATTTTATTTGCTTGTTCGGAAGCAAAGCGTGCAGTCGCATCAATGAATTACAAGTTGTTCAACGTCCATTTCACATTTATGAAAACTGCTCATCAAGAGCATATCAACTTGATGGGTTTACTCTGCAACTTTATTGATTTTTTTATTGCAAGAAGCATATTTATCGCAGAAAAATAAACAGATGACATTTAGAACTGCACTCTCTTGCTGACAAGATTTGAGTGGGGCAATGTTAAAAAGAGGCCAATACAATGCATACTACACAATTCATCATGAGGCTGGTTACTTAAGACCACAATACCTGCTTCAAAAACTTTCATTACGTTACTGTAGCATGTCCTCAATCACACTCGTGACATATCATGATTAAGGAAGCCATGTCAATGCGCCTGTAAGGATCTGATTGGCTGCGCTGTGTCAAGCCCACATCCGATTGAATACATGGACTACTTGCTGTATGTATGGAAGCTTACGTGTTTCAGGTAACTGAACTGGTCACTTATGTAAATATAAAAGTCATATAATTATCAGAAATTGAGTGAAAAGGGGTGGTGCGGATATGAAGTAATTTCAAAAGTGTGCAGATAGACAGTTCAATTCATTTGGAACTTTTTTTGGGGGGGTGGGGGTGGTGGTATTGCAGCTAATTATAAAACATCAATTGTAACAAGTATCATTTAAATGGGAAGTGTTCAAAAATATCCTAACAAATATGTCCTATTTACACTGAAGCATCGAATGTGAGAAGTCAATAGCAGCCTGCACAGCTATATGTTCTGTTACCCTGGTGCCTTGGCTACATTCCACTCACTACGGGGCGCTGCTCTCGCTTCCGCCCACGTGAATGTCGTAACCACAACGTCATTTTACACATGTACGCATATGTGAATAGATACATTATAGCGGGAGATTTCTCGACTTTGACAAATGTTCATTCTCACATATATAGTTTTGCGGGTCGAGGTGGAGATAAAAATATACCAGTATTTTGGGTCCGAAGTGAATGGCTGGAACGCTTTCTTAAAGGTGCCATGACAGCAATCTAAAGTCCTCCTGATATTGGGATAAAGGATAAGCAGGTAAAAAAAAAACCTCTTGCATATGATGGTTACTTAACTTATGATTGCATAAACCTACCCCCACTGTATTTATGATTTTTTTTTATTTTCAACGACAAGAGAATTATATTCTGAGAGAGGTAAAAGCGAACCTGAAAACGTACCGCTGCCATTTTATGCGGGAGTGTTACACATTCCAAGTATGCCTGAAAGCTTACACCAATGCGCTTCCTGCCGATGGTGTCAGGCCAACCGAACGGTAAGCAGAACAGGCGGAAATCAAGTGGTATTTTTTCTTTTGGGTTGCAAAGTGGTATGTAACTTCTAGAATGTTCTGGTTTTTTTTTTTCAGTCATGGCCAAGCCAGGTTGATTTAATCGAGATTAGATGTCCCTGAGTTTTGGATAACACACAAGTAAACGCGCTTGCTATAAGTTTTTGATGCTTTGTGTATTGTAGGCTGCGTAAAGTATAGCAGAATACAAACGCCATAATTCAGGTTCTGGACTTCGCCACTTTGCCTGCTTCAGCCGTCCTCCACATTAATATTGCAATCGAAGAAACATCGGGGGTGGGGCCAAGGGGTACTACGAACCCCAAAATCTCAGACTCACAAAATGTATCTGGATGTGCCGTGATTTACTCTTCCACAGAAGGTTACTTCTATCCATTCCAAATTCTGCTTCGACTTGTTACAGCAGCTTGAAGATCTGTCATTCTGCTCCCGGGCCCTCAGTGGTGCTGCTGCTGCTGTGTGTGCATAATCCTTGTTATTATGACAATGTGTTTTCAGTTAAAGAAAACTACCAGGTTTGATGGACGAATGAACGCTTTCCCAGTAAGTAAAAGACACAGCAATAAACTTTCTCTGGTGGGTATTTAAATTCTCAAGTCCTGCTAAGGTGAGCTGATGACCTGAAGCGCGTTGTCCTGATTTGATCGTATCAACGAAAATACTAAGAAGCCAGGCAGGACGACATTTGTCATGCGGGCGGTTTTAGGCAATTCGGACGGGGAAACGTTAATACTGCTGAAATTGACAAGTGTTGCGTTTATCATTACGTCGGAATATGCAGTTATTCAGGCTTATCTTGTTAACCTATTTTTTATAATAGACTCTAGAAACTTGACAATGTCAGCATCAATTTGTTGGGAAAATGATGTCCTGTAGCTTGGAGCGCTTACAAGGTACACCTATTGGCTTTTACTAAGGACAGAGACAATTAGGGGGGACAGCTCACATACCCACGAAGTGTAAACTATCAATGGTGTACATACGAAAACAAACGCAGAAGAGGAAATGAGTTTCTTGTCGCTTGCTTTTAATCATACAGCATCTCCAGTTCTTGTCACATTGAGGTTAATGTATGCACTGGGCTAACGTCATGGTAAATAGAATCGAGTCATGACCGTAGCCCCCCCCCCCTCCCCCCGCCCGCATTGTTTTCCAAGGCCATGTCCTTCAACATGTAAAACATCACAAACACATGGGAATCACCTTACTCTCGGATCTAAAATGGCCCGACCATATATACGAAATCACGAACGAAGCAATCAAATTGATTAACAACACGAAGAATCTGAAATACACTGTGGAAAGGGACACTTTGGAAACAATCCAAATCTCTTTCATCACACATATTCTCGAGTAAAGTGGCCATGTGTGGCCCAGATGTATGGTTGTTGATACCAATATGCTCGAAAGTGTTTCTACTTAATGCCAGTCGCATTGTCTCAGGAGTAATGCACAACACAAGTTTTCCCAAACCGAATGAAGAAATAGGCCGGCACTGTCAGCTAGACGCATTATCATCTTTTTTAAATTGGAGTAAAGGATGCTGCAAATGCTCATGTGGCTCAGCAATTGAAAACACCTGACATTTTTCCTTTGTTTGTCCCAAATACAGTGCTTTATGATCTAGATTACAGTTTTTAGTTTACCATTTACTTTACAGATTTTACTGCTTGGTTCGGAAGATTGCTACCTTTTAGAAAATACCAATATTTTGATGCAGTTCATGACTCCATGGCCTCCACAGGTAGATGTAAACAAAACTGACTGAATCCTTATATAAATCTTATAGTCACTACTTTATATAATTACTATTGTGGCTATTGTTACTAAGTACAGCCCCTCTGTCTGTCTCGTCTTTCTGCCTGTCATCTTATTTTTGTCGCCCTTGCTCACTCTCTTTCGGATTACAGTGATTAGTTTCTGATGCAACGTTTTTTCACGATAGTAGTTTATACATGCATGTGTTAGATTGTACCATGAACAATTGTGAAATAAAAAATATGTTTAAACCAACGGTTCTTGGCCCATATTTAAATCACGAACCGGTGGCCAGTTTTTTATTTGTGTTTTTGAAGACAAACATCTGGGAAAAATGACCACCAGTGCATAGGCTTTCACCGAAGACGTCCTGCAACTCATAGGCGCTCTTTGTGGGCGCTGTCATCGGCGGATTTTATTTTATTAAAAAAAAAAAAAAAAAGAGGAAAACGTGCCGCACAATAACTGACCAGTCAACTGGACTCCAGTTATGCATGAGATACCGTATGGGTACCGGATGAATATCATGATAACCACCTAAGGTGGTGCCAAAAGGGGACGTAACAACAATCCACCACGCCCATCTGAACGGATGCAGCTCAAATGAAACTCCTGAAATCATTTTCATCGTCGTCCTCCATAGAATATAAAGAGACTGAAACAAGCCGATTGCGGCGCCATATAGTGAGTTCCGGCAGTTGAAATGAGTACGATGTGTGAGCAATATTTTGTAGTTTTGCTCATACGCTGAAACAAAAGGACTGGGACAGTCCTGTGGTTAGCTGACCTTATGGTCCCAGACTAAAGCAGTCTCTTGAAGTTCAGAATTACATCAAAATCAGCCCTGCTTAAAACCATCATTACTACTGCTAAAATGAATATGTTCCTTTACCAGTTTCTCCAAATTTTGACCATTTATTTAAATTAAAAAAATGACAGCATCACCATGTAGTGAACAAATTTGCTGGTGATGAAGTCCACATACATTCCAAATAAGTCTTAAGAGGAGCCAATTTACCGTTTGGTTGAAAAAGTGAAAACGCACAAAAGCTCTTAAAAAAATGGCAGCCCCACCTAGTACCTGTAGAATAAATTCGAGTCTAGGGGTCATCAGAAGTGTCCCTATACAATTTCAAAGCAATTTGCGTGGTTGGTTCAGAGAAGCAGATTTTTAAAGATTTTTTCTGAAATATGAACAAGAAAATGCACGAAATAATACTAAATTCACGGGAACATGGCCATTTGAACAAACTTAGTAGAGACCCACGTAAAGTATGTCCCCACCAAATTTGAAGTGAATGTAGTTGGCGGTTTTTGAGAAAGCAAAAATATGAATCTCCATTGTAATACCCATTGACTTGCATGGTGATCAATAGGAATGCATGCATTTTCTGACAGGTTTCTGACTTTGAAAAGCAAAATCGTTGAAACTAAGGGTACTAGCACTTAGTGAACATGTTTGTTTAACCCACCTACACGCTATACTTCAACATAGTTTCAGAACGATCTGAGTGACGGTTTTGGAGATGAAGTCCAAAAGAGCGAAAACGTAATAAATGTTAATACATAGAAAAAGTTGCAGCCCGACCTGTTGAATAAGTTTAGGTCTGTAGGTCCCCAGAAATATCCCTATACAATTTCAAGATAATTGGCTTCACGGTTTTAAGATTTTCCCAAAAATTTAGCAAAACGTCATAAAATCCCGCAAATCATTTAGGCCTAACCATTTAAAAAATGATTGAGACCCACCCAAGGTACACGCCCACCTAGTTTGAAATGAAACTAGTTGACAGTTTTGAAGAAATAAAAATGTGAATTTCCATTGCAACCCTTATTAACTGGCACGCCAATCAATGAGAATGTATGCATTAACCGACAGGCACCCGAATTGAAACAAGAGGGCTGTGTGAACTGCGCATGCTCAGCTCACCAAGAGATTCATCACACTTGTGGCTCTGAGAATCTTGGGATAGGATCAAGGTCATGCACCCATGTACTAGTAAGTCTGTCCTTTATGGAAGAACACTAACGTGCAACATCAACGTGCCAGCTCAAGTAGTTCTCAAGTTATAGTGAAGAGTAAAATTCATGTATGTTGCTCTCTGACGTAAGAAATGAGGTCAACGTCACTCATGTACTGTCTAAGCATAACGTTCGTAGCAAACATTAACATGTGCAACATCAAGGTCTTAACTTAAAACAGATCACAATTTCCAAGTTATAAGGTGAACAGTAAAGTTCATGTCAAATGTCCTGTGACCTTGGGAATGAGGTGAAGGTGACCCATTTATTGTCTGAAGGTGGCCCTCAAAAAGAAAAAATAACCGTGTAAAACATCAAAGTACAGGCAAAAATATTCATAAGTTATCATCTAAGGAGTTATATACGCATAAGTGATCTTCTGACCTTGAGCATAAGGTCAAGGTCACCCATGTACTGTGTAACTTCACACGTCATGCTCTCAAGTGTTCCTATGCAATTTTGAATCAATTGACTAAGTGGTTTTGGAGAAGAAGATTATTTAAGATTTGCCCAAAAAAGAAAAAAATCACTGGAGCGTGGCTATTTGAACAATTTAGTTGAGACCTACCCAAGGTACATCCCCACCAAATTTGAAGTGAACAAGGTCAGTGGTTTTGGGGAAGAAGTCAAAACTGTGAATTACCGTTACTATCCACATTCACTTTAATACAGCATAACCAATTGGACTGTATACATTAACCGGCAGGTACCCGAATTGGAAAATTCACTAAAAATCGGATATTCACAGTCACGCCATCTTGTGAAAAACTTTGGTTGGCCCCTCTACAATGAACATTTCCACCAAGTTTCAGCATGATCTCAGGGACTTCTTTGGAGAAGAAGTCGAAAATAGTGAAAACACACTTTTTCGCTTCAAAATGAAACAAGAGGACTGTGTCAGTCCTGTGCTCAGCTGACCTAGTCGCCCGACGACCTTGGAAATGAGGTCAAGGTCACTGACCTATTCTAAATCTAACTTTTATAGAGGGCCATCCATCATGTTAAACATCAAGGTCCACGTTCAAATAGCTCTCAAGTTGTCAGGTGAACAGTAAAATTTGAGCAAGTGGCCCTATGACCTTGGGAATGAGGTCAAGGTCACTCACCTACTGTCTGGCCCTCATTAAGGACAACTAGCAAGTGCAATACGAATGTCCTAGCCTTAATAGTTCTCAAGTTACCATATAAACAGTAAATTTCATGCATCTCGCTCTGTGACCTTGGAAATGAGGTCAAAATCACTCAGCTACTGTACATGTATCACCCTCATACCCAGAAGTGTCCCTATACAATTTCTAAGCAATTGTCTCAGTATATACAAGGATAAAGACTTTTGAATATTTGGCCAAAAAATGAACCCAAAAAAATCATAAAAAAATCTAAACATCATTGGACTGTGACCATTTGAACAAACTTGGTAGATACTCACCCATGGAACACCCCTACCAAGTTTGAAGTGAATCTTGCTGATGGTTTTGCAGAAGAAGTCAAAAATTGTCAATTAGCATTGCAAACACTGAAGACTTTGCAGTCCCAATTGACTTGCATGGTAATCAACAGGCATGTAACATCAACAAGAAAAATTCTTAAAAAAACCAAAAATAACTGGACCGTGTATTTTTGAATAAAATTGGTAGAGAGCCACCCAAGAAATCTCCCCACAAAGTTTGAAGTGAATCTGACACACGGTTTTTAGAAGAGGTCAAAACTGTAAACTACCATTGCAATTGCCATTGACTTACATATAATATACAATAGGAATGTATGCATTGACCAACAATTACCCGAATTAAAAAATTCGTTAAAAATCAGAGATCCACAGCAACGCTACCTGGTGAACAAACTTGTGTGACCCTTCCACAAGGAACATATCCACAAAGTTTCAGCACAATCTAAGAGATGGTTTTGGAAAAGAAGGCGAACATAGCAAAAACGCAAAAAAATCATGAAAAATAGAAAAAATCGCAGCGCCACCTGTTGGACAACTTAACGTCTGTGGGTCCCAAGAAGTGTCCCTATGCAATTTCAAAGTAATTGGCCAAGCGGTTTCGGAAATGAAGATTTTTTAAGACCCCGCCTTCGAAGGAGTCGAAAATGTGAATCGTGGATGGACGACGTACGACGGACGAAGGACGACAGACGGGCGACAGATGCCTCACTCTCCTAAAAATAGAGCTCCACTTGTTGAACAAATCAAGGTTTTGAAGTCCCCAGAAGTCTCCCTAAGCAATTTCAAATCAATTGGCCACGCAGTTTCGGAGAAGAATTTTAAGGTTTGGCCAAAAATGAAGAAAAATCACTGGAGCGTGACCATTTGAACAACTTGGTAGAGACCCACCCAAGGTACCTTCTCATTAAGTTTGAGGTGAATCTGGCCAGAGGTTTTGGAGAAGTAATCTGAATGAAGCTTTTCGAAAGTTGAAAATGGTAAAACGCCAAAAAAAAAAAAAAAAAAAAAAAAAAAAAATCGCAGAGCCACCCGTTGAACAAATTAAGGTCTACGAGTTTTCTATGTACATTTGAAGAAATTGGTAGGCTCCGCTGACTGACAGGTTAAATTGTCCGAAGGTTCGTGAACCTAAGTTTGGGAGCTTACCATGAACTCTTAATGTCAGTTCCAGCTGTATATAGATTAACTCTTCCGCAGTCATAAAAATGAGTCAGTCGATTCACTTGGTGCCGAACGCCAAGAAAGCTGTGCAGAGAGCTTTCCTAGATTTACATCGAAGCACATACATGCAAAGACGATGCAGTGACTGCATACAGTTACTTAGATGATCCTCCTCAACAGATTTGCCGCAACAAATATAAAATTACAAAAGGTTTGTAGGTATTCAACAAAAATAACTATTCGCAGATAAAGGATACAGTTTAGAACCCCCATGTATACACTCAGCGCCAGAAAATTCTGAGGGTGTTCTGGTTGTAAAATCGATTTCTTTGGATCAATATTGTGCTTATTTCACTCCAAGTAGCACGTTTTGGTGTGAAAACCTGAATGAAACTACAGTGTTCATTGTGTACCTGTTCATTTTATAGTATACATATTTTGGGTTAAATTTATACTTGTTACGAACGCAAGGACGTCCTGAAATTTATGGCTATTTCGTGTTTAGTGCCTGTTTGCTTTCTGAATTATGTCTAGGTGCCAACCCAGACATTTTTGTTTTTCAAAGAACTCTTGTTGTGTCTTTCCTTCTTTACGACCAAATTTGTCGTGAGCTTATCTCGGACACTATTATTCCGAAAGCCACCAAACATGTCATGGCAATTGACCTGCCGCTGAAATTGAGCACCTGGTTTGGAATAGTCATGATGCTTAAAATTATGCAAATTAGAGGCAATTGAAATTTTAAAAGCTCCATATCTTCCAAACTATTGCAGAAAGACACAAAATTGAAATGTGCATATATTGGTTAGTGACACCTGCCAATATAATGGACAGCAAATGGAAGTTGTAGAATTTTAAATTATGCTAATTAGGGTCATTAGAAAATTTAAAAGTTGAATATCTCCAAAACTATTATAAATAGAGATGCCATTCCAACGTCAATTTATAGGTTTGTGGCAAAGCTGCATCCAATGAACCAAAATTGTAGCATTTCAATCAAAACAAATTAGGTAAATATGCAAAATTTACATCTTAAATATGATTAAAAGATAAAGATGAAAACACGAAATTTAAATCCTGAATAGCTTCAAAACTATTATATATAGAGGTGCCATTCTAAGTTCAATTTGAAGGTATGTAACATAGCCTCATCCAATAAACCATAAACCAAAGTGGAGGCTTTTAATTTATGAAAATGAGCGAAATACACAAAATTAAATGTCGAATATCTTCAAAACTATTATAGATAGTTGTGCCATTCAAATTTCACTTTACAAGTTGGTGACATGGCCACATTCGATGAACCAAGAACCAATTTGTAGCGTTTTACTTTATACAAATTAGGCTTACTGCGATACCTGCTGTATGTGGCATACACTGTACACTACATTTAGGTTATGTTGAACAATGGCAAAGTGAAGCATTTCAAACTGTTGTCGTCTTGAAGACACCCAGACAGATTTCCTGTGAAGCAAATCTACTTTTCTGGTTCTTTTTTGTTTTTACTCAGCCGCCACTTTAGCTAGGAAGGGTGTATGTCATCCCATAATCCCTGGATGTCGATTTTTCATTAAGTGTGTGAATAAATATATCATGCACAGGAAATCAAACAGACATCACTCAAGTTTACTTGTAGTCCTTTGTTCACAGACTGACCGACCACAGCGATCAGGATCATACGGGCTTAAAGGACGTAGAACTATAGGTCATAGCTTTTATAGTATTTTCCGAAGTTGCGGAATTCAAGTTGTGGCCACATATTAGCATTATTGAAAGTGAGAGTGGTCTCTAATTTCCTTGACATAAATTGCTTGCTTTAATGACTGTATATCAGTACGCACTTTTCAAAACAAAAAAACGTATTTCGGAACATTGCGATGAAAAAAAGTCACATTTCCTTTTTCTACTGAGTTCGAAATTATGTGTATATGTTTTACTCTAACAAGTACCTCTGGCTGGGCCCAGATTGGAAATTAAACTAAGGTCAAAGGAGGGTATGCGTAAAAGATGAACAAAAGTCCATTTTAAATATGTTTCAACAAATGTCGAAGCTACTTATGGCCTAACAAAAGTATCTGTGTGGTTCCAGACCGACCTTACTGAAAAGGCCCGACAAAAAGTGAATTTTGTGAAAAAAATAGTTTCAAGCCCCCCTTCCCTTATACAAATTGATCGATCCGTCGTGGGCCGTTATTTTGCAGGAAAAGTCAACCCAAACACAGCATTTATTTCAACTTGTCTGGAGGTTTACCTTGGGCCGGGGAAACAGCATAGCTGCATAGCCACGTCGGTTGTTTAGTGAGACAGCAAAGCTCAGTTGTTCGGTGATCGTTATCATGATATTCCGCTAGGTTGCAGGTGTCCGTTCTTCGAGTTATCACGGCAAACGGTCGTTAAAGTACTTCTACAACACGACTTACTATCCTAACTTTGATCTTACCACTCGGTTATGTCTGAAGCAGTTATCCTTGTCAGTTACAAATCCAAATGCGACATGATAACTTGAGCCGGCAAATCATACACCTTGGTAAGCGCCATTTTGAACATGGATAAATACATTGCGGGACAGTTGCACAAAAATTCATTTGACTTGGATATTAAGGTGGATCGCGGCGACAGCATATATCATATCATTATTGGTGCTCTGAAATATTTGCAATTTAAATACTTTTGGTTTCATATTATAGCCCCCCCCCCCCCCAAGATCGTCCCAAAACTATCCTCACTTGCAAGCCATTGTGTACCGAATTCACAATTTTCACAGTGCCACCGAAGTCCGTGGGTTAGTCCCGATTGAATATTTTGAAGAGGTATTTTCCAAAATATATGTATGATTAGTGTTATCGGATTGAATGTTTTGTAAAATATATAATGGGACTTTTCCAGTGTCTGTATTACCTAAAATGTAAATACAGTACCTTGAAATTACCAGTTGTTGGCGTCAGTGGATCCCAGAATAGGAATATTATATCAGACAAAGAAGTCGCCCCCAGGCTATGAATTAAGTGTATACAGGTCCGGAAGTACCTGTGGGTTTTTGTATAATTGGGAACAACGACCAGACGACAGTTCATTTATGTCACATTTCTATTGTCACGTGCATATATCATCGTGTCCTTAAATTTTTTTAGTCAGCTGATTCAGAGAACATTTTGAAGATGTAAAATGTGAAGGTTTGTAGCAAAAATTATCAATAAACAGCAATTGCTGTGCAGGCTCAAAGTGATGGTACTGCACAGACCTAAAGACAAGAAAAGGCCAGTATCATTGATTGTGTACACCAGTGGTGTTGTCTTATTTCCGAAACCGTCTGTTTCCAATACTTGTCTTCACACTATAACATGTTTCTGTAGTTCGAATGAAAGGGATACGCTGGATAAATTTATTTCAATATTATATTGTACAGTCCAACTTTGGAAAAGCTTTTGTCCAAAATTGTATTGTCGCTAAATTTGGTTAAATGTCAGGAAGGCAATCGCAGATTAGTTCCTAATGTTGCAAAATCATTGAAACCCAATACAATATAGTAATCTCATTTACAGTGTACAGACGTCAGGATAGCAGGACAACTAAACTTGAATAACGCGTCTTCAGTAACAAGTAGAATAGCAAAGTAATATCCAAGTCAAATGAATTTTTGTGCAACTGTCCCGCATGTTTGCCAAGATGGCGCCTGTTCAAAACTCTCTCATATTGTTGCTGGTTTCCATCAATGTTTTCTGTGGTATAAATGCTGACTTGGAATACATAGCTAGTCAGGATCATTGGATATCACACAGAGAACCAGCTGGTGAATATGCAGTGAACCATCATTCTGCCTTTATGAGTTATTTCACCAAAGATGTACTGTATGGACTATGCAGTAGGCTGCCTAACTCATCTAGACAGCAAAAACGGACGTCTGGGACCTACAAGCATACCTGTGACTGGAGACTTTATTTGTTTACTACCACGCTACTAACTTCAGGGAATATTGAATCGAACCCAGGCCCCAGGACAAGACAGGTTAGACAACCTTGTGGAGAATGTGGAAATTCAATCAGAAAAAAGTGGAAGTTTTTAACCTGTCAGACTTGTGATTCAAAGTACCATGTAAAATGTGCAGGTCTTAGCAATCGTGACTTATTGGACATAACAAACAAACATACAGATTGGTTTTGCCACAGATGTATTCTTCCCCAATTAGATGATTCTTTGTTTTCAACAATTGAAGAAAACCACAATTATGTAGACTCAATGGAAGAACCGCACAACAATGCACAGCCAACGGAGGAGCCCCATGTGTATCCAAACTTTAAGAAAGGATTAAGAATGGGTTTTCTTAACATTAATAGACTTCTCCCGCACCTGGATCAATTGTCGCAAACAACAAAATTCCTAGGTCTACACATATTATGCCTTAACGAGACCTTCATAGACACATCCATCCAAACAGGTGAGGTTACAGTTGAGGGCTATAACGTAATCAGACATGACAGAACACCCAGAAATAGTCAAAAACAGTCTGGTGGCGGAGTGGCCATCTGTATAGAAAACCATCTTGCCTATAATACCAGGTCTGATCTACAGAATGAGAACCCGGAGCTTGCTTTTGTTGAGGTATGTTTACCAAACACAAAACCGATTATCATTGGTACATTGTACCGACCTCCTGATGTCAATGATGAATTTTTTGACCAATTACAACATACACTAGATCGTGTATTGATAGAGGACAAGGAGTTGTATTTGTTTGGTGATCTAAACTGTAATATGCTTACAGACAACCGCTTGTCCCAGAAAATGAATTTGATCACGCAGGAAAATGACATTGCGCAACTAATAACAGAACCCACGCGCACGACAGAGCATTCAAGTACTTGTATCGACTTGATACTAACATCGCACAAACAGAAAGTTGTGCAATCAGGTGTAATTCCGATCAGTATAAGCGACCATAATATGACTTTCTGTGTGCGTAAGTCCACTTTGCCGCGTAGACAACAAAGGACTATTTGGATCAGGAATTACAAACATTATAATGCAGAGACTTTTGTTAAGCAACTACAGAGTTTGCCTTGGTCTGTCATAGAAGCTTTTGACGATCCACAGGATATGACCGATGTATTTGTGACACTATTTAGTGATGTTGCTAATTTATGTGCCCCCATGATGCAAAAGCGCATAAAGGGTACTGATAATCCGTGGATGAATGGTGACATTAGAAAGCTTATCAGTCAGAGGGACGCAGTGAAGCAAAGAGCTTGCACAACCAAAGACCCGACCCTGTTCGCAGAATATAAACGTCTGAGAAATACAATAACTAATAAATGTAAAAGAGCAAAGAAGGAGTATTTCTCAAATTTAATCAGTGAAAATTTGCATAACCCAGATAGGTTATGGAAGACACTAAAAAAAGTGCTCCCTAAATCAACAAACCAAACAACGGCTATACTCGAGGATGGTGATGGGACATATACGACACCACTCGATATCGCTACGTGCTTCAACAAATTCTTCAGCAACATAGGTGCAACTTTAGCATCCAATTTTCCAATAGGAATCAAAAGTAGAAACCCCTACCCAGATTTTGACAAAAGTTTCGACTTTAAATCTATTCATGCCGAATTCACCAAACAAGAACTTAAAAAATTACAGTCAACGAAATCAACAGGATTAGACAACATACATTCTAGGTTGCTGAGAGACTCTGCTGAAGTCGTAGCTGCACCACTCACTTATATCATGAATGCCTCTCTCAAAACCGGCAGCATCCCACAAACCTGGAAACAGGCACGAGTAACGCCCATCTTTAAATCCGATAATCCTACAAATCCCTCTAATTATCGCCCGATCTCTATTTTACCAGTCTGTATGAAGGTCTTTGAAAGAGCCATTCAAAAACAGCTGCTTGCATATTTGCGAAGGCATAATATCTTGTGTGCTGAACAGTCCGGGTTTCGAGAAAGGCATTCTACAGTTACAGCCGTTACTGATGTTAGCGATTACATCCTAAGAAACATGGATAACGGCAAACTAACAGGTGCTGTATATTTGGACTTGAAAAAGGCGTTTGATACCGTGGATATAGAAACATTGATTTTCAAACTAAAGTGCCTTGGTGTCAAAGATAAAAGCCTTCTTTGGTTTCAAAACTACTTATGTGAGAGGACACAATGTGTAAGACATATGTCAGAGACATCTGATCGCCTGCCAATTACATGCGGGGTACCCCAAGGCTCCATTCTAGGGCCATTATTATTTGTCATTTATGTTAATGATCTTACACAGGCGATCAAATATTCAAAAGTTTCACTATATGCCGATGACACAGTATTGTTGTTCTCATCAGACAATGTAGATGAGATAAAATTGTGTTTAGAGGCGGACCTTAAAAGTGCATCACAGTGGTTTCAAGACAACAAGCTACAATTAAATATAGCTAAGTGCAAATGGATTTTATTTGGGACAACACAAAGATTAAAACATCATTCACCAGTTTCTGTCTCCATTAACAATACAGAGATCGAGCAAGTTAGCCAATATAAATATCTTGGAGTAATCATGGACTCGTTGATGAACTGGAATCATCACATCAGTGCGATGTGCACAAAGATCAGACAGAGGGTGGGTATTCTTCATAGAATACGTCATTACATGCCCAAAGAGGTTGCAGTGTTACTACATAATGCCCTAGTCATGCCAGTATTTGACTACTGTGACATTGTGTATGGTAGTTGTGGAGAAACACAAATAACAAAACTGCAAAGACTACAGAACTTTTCTGGCAAGACAATTTTGCAGGTTCCATATGACACGCCTTCTCAACATGTCAGGTCTCAGTTGAACTGGCTTTCAGTAAAAGAGCGCATATTTTTCCATGAAAGTGTCATGATGTTTAAGTGCCTAAATGGACTGAGCCCAGCGTACCTTGCCAGAAAGTTCAAACATGTAAACCATGCTTATACGACACGTCAAACAAGCAATCACAACCTACAAGTACAGAAATGTAGATTATCATGTGGACAGCGATCATTTGAATACAGGGGAAGCAGTAATTGGAACAAAATACCATTAGACATAAGAAATTCGCAAAGTTTAAATGTTTTTAAGGCAGCCATTATAAAACATATCCACAAGAACAGAAATATTAATTAGTATTTTAACTGAAATGACCACCATTATTTTAACCTAAATTATAGCTTTTAACCATCTATTGGCATTTGTATAAAGCTCATAATGCTGATGTCCACTTTTAATGTGTTATTTATCTATTAATTATTTTGTCTCGTTTACTGTATATTCATGTGTGTCCATGTGTCAGGACCTCTTTGGAAACCAGTATTACTTACTGTAAGAGCTTCCTGGTTAAATAAAGGTTACTTTTACTTTTACTTTACTTTTACAAAGAATAAAATAGTATCGATATTGAATCGAGTCGAACCGAAACAAATCAAAGCAAATAAAATATACATCGTTGCGCTCCTGCACCACAGAGGGTTAAAACATACATCTGAAAGCTGCAACAGGACAAAGTATCTTGTACAGTTTAACAAGTTTCCTGTAGAGATTTAAAAAAAATCAATTTTCGACAGGTGAACAGTGTATTTCATACTCGCAGCTACACTTGGCTAATGAGCTAAATATTCTAGAAGTTCGATGTCAGTGGTTCTTGTGAAGTTAATGGGCAACTGCCTTTGCGACCTTTCATACAATAAAAAAGAAATTCAGGGGATTTAAAAAAAAAGAAGAAGATATTTTGTGGATGGCAAAGTTAGCTGGCATTCGGCCAGTATGCGAAATCCACCACCCTTGAGTACATTGAGGTATTACGTAGAAAAGAAAGCAACCAGAGTTTCTACATTTCAGAAGAAAAGGGCAAAGTAAAACAATGCCATGATAGTTGTAATCCCCCTATCTGTCAATTTTTGTGTTTTGGGTTAATTGACTCCTTTCACAGAACCAACAAAGCATAGAATTTCTCACCTCCAGCTGACAGGAGGGGTATTCGTGGGAGTGGACTCTTGTATACATGGGACAATGCATGTTAAAAGTACCAATTTTCAAAGTAAATTTAAGGTCAATTATAGCAACATTAGCATAAATTGTAAAACATTTTGAGAAATATGCCAGCAATATCGGTAATGTAACAGGCCTTTTTATTTTGAAAAATTTAGAAACTATTCACAGGCAAATTTAATGAGACTCTCATACAGCATCTGTGTTCTCACCACCACACATGCATGGGTGGCAATTGGTTTCTGACACCTGTGGGGTGAATCACCAGAGTAGTTTGTGAAACTTTTAGAGTGAGTACATTTTGGCAGCATGTGCTCATGGTGCTGCAGCATATGGTTCTACGTGATATAACCATTCATACAAGCGTGGTGGCTAAGGGGCAAAATGCCATTGTTTCAGTTATGTTTCCCTGATTAGGCAAGCGTTCTCTGAACCTATTGTTATATGTTAAAAGTATACGATCAAGTAGTCTTACCTCAGCAAAGGGGCGTTCTCTCGGCATTGGAGGCGAGAAAATCACTGGGCATAGTGGTCCACCTGTGGGGGGGGGGGGAGGTCTTGAATTGATTCGCTGCCAGTCCTATCCACAAACCGGGGACAGCCCAATAGCTCTGTGCCATTGAAAAGGAAATACTATATTCTCTCTGCTGTGATATTCTGAACATTAGAATCCAAGTCCATAGATACATTTTCAGCAATTGACTTCTATATAGTTTGGTGATCTTTTCTTCAGGGTACCAAAAGTTCAGCTGACAGTGATACATTTCACAGCAGTACTGCTGTTAAGTTGTTATTCAGACGGAACCGATGACAAAGTACATTGCGTCATGTTGCTCTTCAAATTACACTTTGTTTAAACGCTTAAATCTGCTCGCACAATTGACACTCACACACATCTATCTATCTATCTATCTATCTATCTATCTATCTATCTATCTATCTATCTATCTATCTATCTATCTATCTATCCATCCATCCATCCATCCATCCATCCATCCACCCACCCACCCACCCATCCATCCAGCCAGCCAGCCAGCCAGCCATCTACAAATGGAGGTAGATAACGAAATTAAACGTTACTTTCACGAGAGTAATCGCACATATATATTCCACTGCCTGGTCACGCAAACGATAGTTAGTCGCACGCACGAAACTAGTCTTAAATTCACACGCCTGTTCAATGTTTGTGTGCTGTCTACAGCTGAACAAAGCATGCGGGTGGTTTCACATCATGTAAATAGAATATCTAACGTAAAGCAATACTGAAAATTCGTACAACAACTTTGGTTTCATAATCTTTTTGCTTCAAGAAATGTTGAAACTGCAGATGATGTGCGCATGTGAACTACTACTACTACCACCACTGCTACTACTACTACTACTACTACTACTACTACTACTACTACTACTACTATTATTTAAGCTTTACGATGCAGGTCTGGGTAAGTAGTCAGATGTGATAAAGGCTTAATTTAAATTTTCCCTCACCGTTTACTGTATGTATACAGCACCCATTTTTAAAGATTACATATGATGCTATATTACAGGCGAACAAAACACAGTGGTTGTTTTTACATAACGAAGACACGATGCAAAGAAATATGAATTGCATGACAACTTGCCTCCTTTATCCTGGCAGGGCTTTGAGCCCAGTGGAATAAAGTATATATTCCACGTCACATCATTGAAAACAACTAAAATCAAAGCCGGTATTTTCAGCCATCAAGGTTTTAATAATACAAAATATGCAAGCATGCAGAACTGGCAAAACTGGCACTTAACAATTACCTAGTGGGTTAGGAGGCCTAAGTAGTTACATGAAGTTTTAGTCAAAATAAAATCATATATCCTCGATTCAATTCTACGTGCAGTCCTGCTAATCTGCAAACGTATATAGGCCTGCTAACATAGGCCTACCTTTACATCGTTCCACGTAACAGCATATTGCACACTTTAAACTCGGACACTTCAAAAATATTGTTATTGGACAATTCACGATAAAGCAAGCCGACACAACGGCCTGCTAATATACCTTTACATCGGTCCATGTAACTGTATATTTTGCACACCTTCTACTCGAATACTTCAAAATTATTATATTGGATAATTCACGATGAAAAAACCCAAGGCATGAGGAGCGTGATCGAATTAAATTGTAGGTATTGATCGACAAACGAAATGAAGATATGTTTACATCGAACTGAACATCTATCCATTATCCGCCATAAAATGTAGAACTATAGTAATATGTAGGCACAGTGGGCCTAATTGCAAAGTTCCATACATTTTACCAAGCGACCAGTATAACTGAAAAGGGGCGACAAATTGATCGAGTATGCCTATCAAGGTATTGGCAAATGTTTAGAGGGACGTTTCATTTTTTTACGGATATGGTTACGATACAGTGTCCCTGAGGTCTTTTGTGTAACATACCACGATTACAACTTACCATGGTCATTACATTTCGCACCGAAACAATTCTTAAATCATAGTTTACAGGTCTCTTTTTATTTTTGACAGAAGAAATTAAATTTGTGTTTTGGATGGTTAAGCCTATACATTTTGGAAAAAGAACTAGTGTCTGCAGTTAATGATGAATATTTCTAAGGTTGAGAGGACCGGTTTAAAACCACCAGTTGCCTTTTATGGGTGAATGCCTGTCTTAAGTCAGGAGTGAAATTTGTTTCTTCACATTGGTATTGGAAAAGAAATGTTGATGCTTTGGCAAGTCTGAAATCTCTTTGCCGTCATTTTTGGATTTGGAATTAATGAATATGGATCATGTGTTTTTGTACTATTTGAAAATTACTTCATTGGCTATGTTGTGCTGTGGGCTTTGTTCTCCGACTCATAGTTATAGTGGAGGTAGGGTGTGTTTATAATGTTCCAGATTCATAAATATCACAAAAACGATGTAGGCCTACTTTACTCTTACTTTAAACTTAGCCGACTGACAAGTCTGGAGAACTAAAAGGTGATAGGCCTAACAGGTCTCTTTTTATTTTTGACAGAAGAAATTTAATTTGTGTTTTGGATGGTTAGGCCTATACATTTTGGAAAAAGAACTAGTGTCTGCAGTTAATGATGAATATTTCTAAGGTTGAGAGGACCGGTTTAAAACCACCAGTTGCCTTTTATGGGTGAATGCCTGTCTCAAGTCAGGAGTGAAATTTGTTTCTTCACATTGGTATTGGAAAAGAAATGTTGATGCTTTGGCAAGTCTGAAATCTCTTTGCCGTCATTGTTGGATTTGGAATTAATGAATATGGATCATGTGTTTTTGTACTATTTAATTGTAAATGATTACATTTTATCACTGTGTCACAAAATGTACCATCACAACCCCTTCAGGTC
Source organism: Hermodice carunculata (assembly GCA_964020975.1). NCBI lineage: Eukaryota > Metazoa > Annelida > Polychaeta > Eunicida > Amphinomidae > Hermodice > Hermodice carunculata. The sequence continues at coordinate 42,625,849 of OZ026620.1, read as the reverse complement.
CCCATGCCCTCCTGTTCGGAAAAGCTGATCACAAACCACCTGCAATATCTTTGCTCTATCTTTTCCTGAATTCATGGCAATTAATGAAGCTTAATGCGTTGACTGCACCTTTCAAAAGTCATGCAGTGCCGTTCACAGTAAGCGGTAATAAAGGTAGACGAATATTGTTTCCAACTACTGGAAATTGAGCTATTTGTAGTAAACGTGGGTTCTTTGGTTCATGTCGGTTTCCGTGACAACAGGGGTAATTAGACACATACATGTACTATTACATGTTGGGTGTTTATCCACGCATACACCGCCAGAGGTCATCAGCCTTGGACATAAATAGACACGTCAGGTGCAGCTACAGAAACATTTACGTTTGTCCAGGTTTCATTTACTCAGACTACATAAAAACATACTGTTCCTACTGAAAACAAAGCATATTAACCAAAGGATGATGGTAACCCTTTGCTAAGGAGATCATTTTATCTCAAAATTGAACACACAACTGTACAATATATAGACTTGTCAAATCAATTTTTGAGAATCGTTATGCCGAACAACAACTTTGTAAATATTCAAGCCTAATAAGACCCAAAACGTCTGACGAAAACATTTCAGAAGAGATGTAAATTTACAGACAGACGCAATCTCTCTCTCTCTCTCTCTCTCTCTCTCTCTCTCTCTGTCTCTCTCTCTCTCTCTCTCTCTCTCTCTCTCTCTCTCTCTCTCTCTCTCTCTATGTATATGTATATGTATATAGGGATTTATTTTCTGGGGTTCAAATTCAGACCCTCAATGTGGTCACAAGTTCAAGATGATCTCATTTAATTTCACTTGATCCATGTTGGCAATGCACTGCTCAGTAACAAATAATAAGTGGTAGAACTTGAATATTATTTGAATTTTAAGAGCATCTCAAAGAACACAAGTTATTTTCACAATTCTCCACTCCGTTACCTTTAAAGTTCCAGAAAAAGGTGGCTAGTTAAATAATACTAAATGTATACAGTGCGTAATGTACGGTTATATTCAAGGTCTTAGATGTCTGTTTTATAATATTTATACTTAGCAACAAAGAGTTTTGGGGAAGTTAACGAAGTAAGGAAAATCATGCTTAATGGTAACGGAGTAGAACATATGAAACCGACATTTTTAGTAAGGGAGACATACTTAAGAACAGGAGATCATATAGTATTTTTCAACAGATATTGGTTTAAAAATAATATATTCACAAAACGAACCATTTGTGTTTTTAAAAAACCAATTTAGAGATATAGTCTGGAAAGAAAACACATTTCTCTGTTAATGGACCCCAAGCAGATAAACGTGACGGAGTGGAAAATGGTGCAAAGTAAGTTACCATCTACAAGGGGTGAAGTTCATCATAAGATGTGGATCGAGACACTTTATCCAGACATAATCAGGCGCACTTTCCGATTACAATCTACAACCAGCACCCTGAAACCTGACCAATGCATGTGTATTCCAGAGCCACACATTGCTTGCTGCACTTTTTTTGTCTCTAAAAACAACAGTTGTGATGATATGTTACCCGATACCGCGAATTAGAATATTCCTGGAAACGAATCCACTGGTTTCCTTTAAAATGAGTAATTGAATGTGTAACATAAAGATAACAAAAACGGGACAAATATGAACATACTTAAGTTCTGAAAGTTTATACTTGTGTGAGTTTCTATACATCATTGCCCCAATAATGATTTTTACTTTGTTTTCTTAATTTATAGAGGCTGGCTTAGTTAACAACTGTATAAACCCCAGGGGCTTTGTATTGAATTATTGATACATGTGTGATCAGATGAAAATAATAACATATACTTTTATTACAAGTCGAATTAACTTACCTCTTTCACTACCAATTTGGACTGAGTCAACAGCTTTCCTCGGTGCATTTCCGGAGCATTCCGCCCGAAGCGAGCTGAAGAAAGCTGTTGACTATGATTATTGTATTCACTGGAACTATAAGTATGTTGGTACTTGCATGAGATGTCTTTTTATCATGAATATAGATATATCATCCGTAATGTAATTCAAAGCAGCTTGTTTTTAGTAACTAAACTATAGTCGCAGTTTGCAGTGAAAGGGTGAAAGGAGAATAAATGGAAATACATTTCTTCTGTTCCATGACAAGATCCACATTGTACTCTGACTGAAAGATATTCTAAAATTATCATTGTAATACTAAACCAGTTTAAAAGTTTCATCCTATTATAATTAGCACTTTTCGACAAATTTTAGACAGTGACGTAACACACATGTATAGTACAAAAAAAGGTGCACTACAGTACAAGGTTATTAGATTTTTAAATAATTGAATTACAGTCATAATTGGTTAGGCTAACTAGACTTTAACATTTTTATAACAAACAATGTAAACTTCACAACTTGGCAAAATTGGTAACACTTAAAAGCATTTCCCAAACAGAATCACATGTTCAGCATCTAACATTTTAAACCTGTATTTTCAGGTTTCGCAGGTGTATTGTAATAAAATATAATTTGGTTCCATTTAAATAGCAAGGAAAGAAACTCGCTCATATGGAGGTATACACAATGTGCTTCGACACCATAATTGGAATACTTCGGAAGTCAATTTTTTCACCTCACCACAGAACTAATAAATGTCTATTAGCCTTTTCCTAATTACAGTAATTTACAATATAGATATTAAATGAGAACAGCAATGTTGTTTATGCTTAACTCTTCAAATGCAAAAGAAAGTACATCTCAGGAACTTACAAATGACAAAAAGGCTACAAATCAATTGCCTAATAACGTTAATGCATATGTTTAATGTTTATAAACTAGAGAAAGTAAATTATGCCTCAAAGACGTAATACCAAAAGGCATTGGCTTGACAATAAGAGTGCTTCAATTCCTGAACAATGGAAAAAGTAAATGGCTTTTTAAACAGTTTATAGGCACATCTTGCTGTTAAATTGTTTACGTAGTTGCATACGTTTCACGAATATGTACTTTATACACAGATCTTAAATCTTCCAGAAAAAATAGAACACCGAAATGTTGACTTTTATCACCAAGAAGTTAGCAATGGTTAAACAAGTATCTTACTGAAGTGTTGACCATGTTAGCACATTAATAAACAGAATGATTTTCAAAGCCATGACATGTTAAATTTTAAATGCATTTTACATATAATAGCACCTTCAGTCTTCATCTTGGGTAGGATATCATGTTTTTACGGCACCAATGTCTTTGGTCTGTAGTTTTGCGAAACTTCTAATGGATTGCATTGGAAGTCCATTTTATAATCTCCATCTTTGAAGAAATTACCATCTTCCCTGTCTACATTTAAATTAAAAATTGAATCTTATTTAATAGGGAATTACTGTGGCGTGGTCATTTTGTACTGCAGGTGCAGTGAAGGTAGACAGAAGTGGCTTTCGTGCTGAAGCATAAGCCTTTTCTACTTTGAGGTCCCATATTTATTTCTAGTTGCAAATCTAAACATGTGATTTTCTTACTGTCATGCCAAGAGTGTGGACTTCAGTATGTTGGAGAAACTAGTAGATAATTCCATCTCATAATATGTGGTCGTCGAAAAGGAGGAAGAAAAAGTAGACATATTTCAAAAAAGGACATTATTTCAATGTGCAAATTATTGAAAAAAATCATCCCAATCCAAGGACAGATAGAAACAAAATTCAGAAATCGTATCCAATATCGTGAGTTATTTTGGCAAAAATAATTGGCTAATGTTTGGCCTTTGCATTAAATGATCGAGTAAAGGGGAGGGTATGTCTTTAAAAACTATTCCAAGATTGGTTGCTCATCACAATTAATTAATACTCAGGCAAAGCAAAGACGTTCACATGAACATCATGAACATTCTAATAAGTTTAACCACTCTATTTGACTAGAAAAATGAATGATAAACGGTCTTCATATTATTAGATTTTTACTTAATTCCATTACCACTCTCTGTTTTTAATCAATTAAAACAAGTTAATAAATTATTCCTAAGAAAAGAATTTGACAAAATATTTTTTCGTATTTTCATTGACATACTTTTTACAGACAACAAACCTGTTGTTATAGAGAAGAAGACACCAAAGGTTGATTTCATTAAATTAATATATGATGACAACGGTGTTGATTGCTGAAATCTCTCCAATATATTACCTAATAAGAAGGTGCTATCATGCATACAAGCTTACCTTGATAGTGCTGATCCTAAAATTTTAGACAATTATTCAAAAACTCTTGCCTCCAAGATATTTAACCACACAAAAGTTGTCATCCGTGTCCATGTCATAAATCTCCTTATATTTCAAATTATCATGGTCATATAAATCTTCCCCTTTCTTATTGTACAAAATGATGCACTACATATACTATTTCACTAATTTCAAAAGAGTCTTAATACCGTGAACAACTGAAAATTGCTTGGTGTTGCAGTTTTTAGAATATATTTCAGAAATGTACCCTGATGATTTGGAATTTCAAAAAACCTACAGGAAATGACATGGACTGTTAATGTTCAGACATAATGATGTACAACGATTATAGTGAATTGGAATTCAAATTATATGACAAACATGATGATTTTGAATTTAACATTGTAAACTATCTGTATATGGATGGTAATATTCCTGCTTATGGTGTCAATGTATCAAGGTTTATTACCTTTGCTAGAGTATGCACAAATTTTGACAACTTTGATTCCCGTCATTTACTGTTTTCAAACACATGTGAAACAGGGATATTCGAAAATGAATTTGAAAAAATAGTTTCTGAAGTTTGTGGGTAAAAATAAAATTTTAATTTATAGATATCCAGTGGATTTGAGATGTTATATAAATGATGTAATTCATATGTAAACTTAACAAATGTACATGACATTTTATACAATACATGTATGAGGCAAGATATTTCTTAAAGTCGAGAGTTGCTGGCATCAAATCTATTTAAGCTGCTACTAGCTTTTGTTGGTACCTGTCTCAAGTCAGGAGAGAGGTGTTTTTCTTTTATACTGTATTTCGTATTCGTTGACTGATATATAAAACTATCATAGATTTGTTGGTATGTCTACATTGAAGTTTTGGGTTTGGATCTGGCTTGTTTGATGACTGAAGGGTTTTGATCATGGATAGTTCTTGTTTATTTGGATTTTCAATGCACCTTCTCTAACATTGGTACAACTGTTGTCCACATCTATTTTTCATGACAGATTATTTGTGGGATGTCAATGTGACACCTTATTATCTTTAGATATTCAATGAATAATATATGGCACGACAGCTATTCAACTCTTGCTGCTGTGTCTGGGGATGGTCATGGTGATAGACTTGTCAAGATTTGGACAGTTTCAGGCTTGGACTACTATTTGATACATCAATAAACAACGAGATTCCCCAAATCATACTAAAATAAATGCACTTTGCATACGTTTGGTTTCACCTTCAGTCTTTGGCCTGGCCAAGATATTATCAATTTATTTGGACTCTACCACACTGATTTCCTCTGTCTATGGTTTTGCGAACTTTTGCTTGGATTGGTTACAAAGAAAAGGCAATTTCAAAATCTCCATCTTTAAGGAAATAAAAAATCTTTTTCACATACTAAACATCCTTTTTTTCTTTTGTGGAAACAACACAAGAGCACAGCTACCAATGTCTCCTTGGGCAGTATCATCTGCACTCTGTTGCTTTTGTCGGATGGCAGATTCTAGAGTTAGTTGCTTTCCCTGGTTTGCACTGACTGTAAACAACTCCACACTTTGACTAGTGCATCTGCAGTCAGTTGCTATCCATAGGTAACACTCTCTGTAGTTGGCTGCTGTACTCCCGGATAGCACTGCCTGTAGTTGTCTGCTCTCCCTGGAAATCCCTATCTATAGGCAACACTGTCTGAATAGTACCATCTGCAGCCAGTTGCTGTCTGTGGGTAGCACATTTTTGTAGTTAGGAACTCTCCCTGAATAACACCGCCTGTAGAAAACTCGGCAGTCACTGTTCTACCATCTGCCATCAGTTGCTCCTCCTCGGTAATATTATCTGTATTTGGCTGCTCTCACTGACTAACACAACCTATAGGAACCACTGCTCTCTGAGTATTACAATCTAAAGTCAGTTGTGCCTTGATGGCACTATCTTCAGTATGCTGCTCTCCCTTAGGAGCACTATCTGTAGTCTGCTGCTTCCCCGGCCTTGGACTATCTGTACTTACTTGTAATTGTATGGTAGTACCATCTGGGGCTGAAAGGCCCAATTGCATGGACAACTGTTTGTTATGAAGACATTGCAAGTTACAAAGTTGTAACATTTGCAGAACTCCAGAGAACAATAACAGCTTAGGACCCTGCTTTGAAATTCGCCCTTTACCTGACAAAAAACTTGACGGGTTTTCATGATGCTTCTCATTTCTGGAATTTAGGGGCAGTTGTGCAAGAAGGCATTTTGAGGAATGTAGGAAATCATCATCGTAGTTCTGTCTTTGATTTGGGTGAACACAGAATGCGCATCATTTATACCTGTCCCAGGATAGACAACATTGTCTGCTAGCTGTTTCACCACAGCACAGACTGTTTGCACGCCATTTGCCATGTCTCTTTTCTGAAAGATTCTACCACAGTACCTCATAACCAATCTCAAAATGTATATCAGAAAGGAGATGGAGATTTTCTCTTCCCTTGTACCTACTTACTGGTCCATCACTCACAAAGTGGATTTTTTCAGTGAATGATATGTATCCAGGAGCATTTTTTTGAAGGTGGGATCAAGTGATTCCATACTGCTAATGGGCAATGGGTCCTGTCATCACCAACACCACAAAATAACTGAGGCTCTAGCACACACTGTATGCAACTTCTCTGTGTAAAGTTATTTGAGAGTTTCTACCACAGGCGCGTTTAATACTAAATCAGTGAAGCATTTGTGCTGATAAGAGGTGGGGGGGGGGGTGATAGAGTGAAACTAGAACATCTGTGCCTGCAATGGTCCACATGGGGTCGTATCTCAAATAAAGTATTGCATATTCATCTGTGCAGTTAATCATTCCTGCTCCTTGCTGATATAGGGGTGGACATAGAACCACTATGTCGTCACACGGAACTCCTACAGAGAAAGGTTTGAATAAGGCTCTCCTCTCGACTGCCATCCCACTTCACATTTTACATGATTTTATCCGTTTCTTTACATACCAACAAACTGCAACTCACCAGCTGATTCCAAAGCTATTTCTACAGGTATATCACCCTGATCATCCATTAAAATCAATCCACATATATGCATGGAAACACGCCTATAATTGTCACAAATATCACATAAAAACCATTTCAGGCAAAGCATAAGAGGTTCCAGGGTGAAATTCAAACAGGTATCCTGTCCTGAATCACGTTCCTTCCGTAACATTTGCCAGAAACGACTGTACTTAATCAAGCTGTGTTCTTTGATCAACTCAACTTTTTATCCTGTGTTCATTACCACAAATACTGAAACCTAACCAAAATAGATTCCGTCTTTGCTTCTCCTCAGCATAAATACCTTTTGACGGCCATAATTTTTTACTGGACCCACATTGATATCCCAGCTGCTCTCTGATTGGCTGAAAGTTTGCGTAGTCAATGAGAAAGCAGCTGGAACATCAGTCCCTGTCCAGTCAAAATTATGGCTGCCAAAAAGAAAAAAAAAAAAAAAAACGAAAAAAAAAAACTACAGATGCTGCACATAGGTTCCCCCCTTCAACCCCCCCCCTCCGCACCCCTCCCCCTTATTAGCATGAATGCTGGACTGACTTGGCTTTACGAGCGCCTGCGGTTTGAACCTCCAAAGTTAACTATCTCAATTTGGTGCAACTCTTTGCTTTGCCAGTTTTGGACAAAGTCTTTATGCAACCACTCTTTTTCCACGTTAAGGCTTTTCTTTTTTATTAAGCAGGCATGTAACTAATGCGAGATATGTCTATGGTTTGCCAAGATCTGAATTTTGTCACTGTATTCAGATTTACCTGCATTGTCTTTTCATGTACATCTTTGTGGAGTTGCACGCTATTGTCTTTAAAGCATCTGAAAAGATGCTTTTTTTCAAACTGCCAAGCCCTTTCAGATCATCATGGGCAAGCCTTACATTTTCACATAGGGTACACAACTATATATTTTATATACAACTATGTTATACGTTCATGAATACGTGGTAACACTTCCCAGAATGGTTTCATTTTGGCGAAAAGGGACAAAGATAATTTTGTTATAGGATTTTCGGCACAAAAATTTCTTTTAGAGCTCAGCAATGGAATGCAGAAGATACCCTTTCACTTCTTCACTTTGTTTCTTGTGATAGACTCTTTCTTTCCGGATGCGGCCCATTTAACCTGATCTTGCGTGGCAAAATTGTGCATTTTCTCTCCAAGGACTTTTTGTTTACCATATCTTTTAGGTGTCGTCAAATTGTTTCATTCTTGGCTATATGTTTCAGGAGCGCAAAAAACTGTTGTTGATGAAGAATATTTCAAAGGTTGAGATGAACAGTTTAAAACCACCAGTTGCCTTTTATGCATGACTACCTGTGTGAAATTGGTTTCCTCACATTGGTATTGGAAGATGAAGTGTGATGCTTTGGTAAATCTAAAATCTCTTTGGTGTCATTGTTGGGTTTGAAATTTATTAATATGGGCCATGCTTTTCAGAACTATTTATTACAGTTTGCTGATTTCCATGAAAGGCCAAATGCATTGTTTCCTTTGTTCATCATGCTATATATTCCTATGATGGCTGCTGAACCAAACATTTTGGATACAATTTGAGCTTTTGCCTGATTGGCCTTATTCACTATTTTCTTTTTCAATTCTGTAATAACTGCATAGACAAATTGTAGTTCCTTCTGTATCAGAAATGAAAGAGATTTAATGAAAAGGTTTGCTCTTTTTCTTGGCGATAGATTTGTAGTTTCTTCTGCAGTAACTTTGTGGAAAAATTGTTCCGCACCTTTGTTTTTACTCATACTAGTGTGGTTATTCTCGCGGGGTGAAATAATTATCTTTTCTGTAATCTGTCTGTAGGGGACAGTGCGGCTTTTCTTTAGCTGCTCGCGGCCTGCACGTTTCTGTTTACTAACTTGTGATATTGCCACAGGTGTAGGCATATTTGCATTTTCATTGAATTGAGGACCTGAAGGGTGATTATTTCCTGTTATTGTGTATTCTTCTCTGACATGTTGGTGCTACCTTTTTTTCTGTCTTAGTTTCATGCTCTCTTCTGACTGGATCAGCTTTTATTCTTTCTCGGTAGTGTTTCTGCTTTTCAGCCTTTGTTGATGTGATAAAGCATATCTGGAATAAAAGAGAAAAGAAACATATCATACAATTGGAAACAAGATTTTTTAATCTACATTCGATACAGAATCTCTAAAACTACAGTCATATCTGCCGCAGCTGCGCTCATGAGTGGGATGGAATCTCGAACAGACAGCTACACGGCATGAAGAAAAGATGTTGTTACGATGCATGCACGACCCTTCCCGTTTTTTCGCCTATGCAATATTTCTTTAAGGAAACCTCCATATACAGGCACAAGGCCTGACGACAAAATCCTGGCGATTATCACGATAATAGGGGAATGTTTGAAATTCGATTCCATAAGTATACACTTTCATGTGCATTGTGTTCCTTGTTCGTTCTGTTTAACATACATTTACATGTATATCTCTAATGTATTGTGTTTTGCAAACATTACTGTGTGAGCTGTACCTCTGCACCACCTCCAGATTGGGCTGCAATTGTTAGAGAACCCCGGTTAAATCAATATCTTTATAACAGTTTTGAATCTGGCCACATCAATAACAGACGCCCTATAAAGCAAATATAATCGGATCACTAGAAACAACATTGATGTTTGTATTCCATGTTCTTACCGTATGTGTTGTGATTCAAAGCTTACTTATTCGATCTGGGACTGACATTTTATATCTGATAGAATAAGCTAGAAGGAAAGGATTTGAAGAAGTGTATTGATTTACAGCTTGGCCACTAAGTTAAAAGCTTAGTGCATAAAAATTATCCAGTCTGGTGACACTGCAGAACTGTACAGCGGCACCAATCCATGACTGACAAAGGGGCAACGATAAATAAGAGCTGACCCGTTGCATTTTTCTCCAGCACAGGCTTATGCCCCGATGGTGACTGCGTACTCTTATGTCGGGATTTTTACAAGTTTCTGTCAAAATAATATCACAATTTGGCTATTTTACATGTGCAAAATTTATGGCTTGAGTAGCTGGTCCTGAAGACGAGAATGCGGTACAAAATTATTTGAAAGTCTTCACTTGGTGTCTACATTTTGCTCATGCTGGGTAATATTACTGGCAATGGCATACATTAACACGCAAGACCCTGTTTAGTTATATGGGTAATAAGTTCAAAACAAATGGAAAACCGTGTTGCAAAACATAAAAAAAATCACAGAATAGTGGATACAGAGATTTATACTATTTGTACAGAAACCATTAAAACGAAACTCATGTATGCTCACTTGATACACTAATAGTTTACTGGACATCAGATAAAATTCAATTTGAATTGACCTTCACCGAAAAGGATTTCTGGGTGGTATCAAGTTTTGATGCTTAGCAAATTTGCAAATTTACATAATATGAATAAATATATGTTTGTGTGATATCGTATATACATATGTATGTATGTATATATATATATATATATATATATATATATATATATATATATATATATATATATATATATATATATATATATATATATATATATTGATTTATGATATGTACAATTGATTTTCATGACCTTCTTCACAAGATGTTTTATTTCCAGATTACACCCTCAGTATCTCACCTGATAAAAACATCTCATATAGTGTACTGTATCATTGGCCACCTAAGTAAAAAATACTTCATAGTTACATCTTTATATTTCATATTTAGGTAATTGGGCACATAGATATATGGTTCTTAATTTTTTTTTTCAAATATTCATAAATTTGTGAAGAGCAGTTATTTTGTTTGCTCGGGTAGCTTTATAAATGCATACTACATATTCTTTCATACCGTTGGTAATGGTTTTAGTTGAACAAATTTCAATAGTCTTGATAAAAAGCCCGCCGAAAAAGAGTTTTCATTTATTGTCATTGCAACCACCTGTGTACAATGCATGTGAAAATTGTCCATTTGTTTTAACTGACATAACAGGCTACCTTATTCCCCACATGGCCGTTGTTGGTCTAGTATCAACCTGTGCCAATATACCAAGGCCGACATTTTCATATAACCTCTCGAATATTCCCTGAATTTCATAATTTGCTAAAAAACGAAAATTAACAGCACCACTGTGTAGTGACGGATTTGTTGGTTTAAAGACCAGGTACATATTCCCACTACGTTTGAGGGCAAATGGGCCTAGTGTATAGGAAGGTCAAACAAGCGAAATTGCACAAAGGGTTGAAAATTAGAGAAAAATATCGCTGCAGGACCTGCTGAACAAATTGAGAACTAGGGGGTCTCCTTAAGTATCCCTTTGCAGTTTAAAACAGTTGGCCAGACAGTGTTGTGAGAAGATTTCGTATGACGTTTTTGCCTCTCCCCCCCCCCCCCCGATGCAAAAACTGCTGGTGCACGATTATTTTAACCAGCTTAATTGCGACTCACAGAAGGAGCATCACCACTTAGTTTGCAGTAAATCTTGAAGACGGTTTCTGAATAGAAGTTGGAAATGTTAATTGCCATTATAATCTTCTTTTTTTTTGACTTACATAATCATCTAAGGTGTCCGAATTAACAAAATCTGTTACAAAACCAGGGAACAGTAGTATCACCACCTAGTTAAAAGATATATATGGGCCTGCCAAAAGCTACATTTTGGTTAAGTTTCAGAACATCGTCATTGACACATTTTGGGAAGAAGTCGAAAATAGAGTACCGAACAGGAATTCATAAAAAAGGAAAGAGCAAAAAAAAAAAAAAAAAAAAAAAAAAACCTGCTGCTGAACAACGTAAGATCTAGGAGGTCCCAGTGTAGAGCAACTTTGCCTGACCAATCCACCAGCTACATATCCATTTAGGTTTTAAAAAAATTGAGTGACGCTTTTGAAGACGTCGTATACAGCAGAAACACAAATATTCAACAACAACAACAACAACAACAACAACAACAACAACAACAACAACAACACCAACAACAACAACAAAAAAAAGTAAAAGTGCAGTGCTACCTGTTGAATGAACTAAAGTCCTAAAGTCCTGAGAAATATTGCTGTACAATTTCAAAGCAATTGGCCAAGCCATTGTGGGGAAGATTTTACCAACAAATGATAAACAATTGCACAACGAGAGGGCTGTGTGAACAGCCCATGCTCAGCTGACCTAGATATTCATCACACTTGCACTACTGTGAACTTGGGATAGGATCAAGAACCCCCCCATGTTCTGAGTAAGTATGACCTACATAGAAGAACACTAACATGTGCAACAACAAAGTCCCAGTTAAAGTAGTTCTCAAGTGAATAAGTAAAATTCATGTATGTTGAACTGTGACCTCAGGAAGGAGGTTAAGGTCACTCATGTACTGTCTAAGCATGGCCGTCATAGTGCTCCTGTGCGATATCAAAGCAACTGTATGAGCGGTTTCGGAGAAGATTTTGTAAGATTTGCACCAAAAAGAACAAAAAAATTAAAAAAAAAAAAAATCCAAAACTCACTGGAGCATGACCATTTGAACAGACTTGGTAGAAACCTACCCAAGGCACATCCCCACCAAGTTTGAAGTAAATTTGCCTGACGGTTTGGGAGAAGTCGAAAATGTGAATTGCGGACGACGGACGGATGGCTAGTCATAACATAAACTCAACTGAATGACAACTCAGCTGAGCTAAAAATCCAAAAATCACTGGGGCGTGACAATTTGAGCAAACTTGGTAGAAACCCACCCAAGGCACATCCCCACAAAGTTTGAAGTGAATCTGGCTGACGGTTTGGGAGAAGTTGAAAATGTGAATTGCCTGCGACGGACGGGTGGCTAGTCATAAGATAATCACAGCTGACTGACAAGTCAGCTGAGCTTAAAATCCAAAAATTACCGGAGCGTGACAACAGCAATATGGAGAATGGATGTAAAGTACTCCAGTGCAAAGTTTCAAAAAAAAAAAAATAAAAAATAATAATGCAGAATTAAGGCAGAATTAAGCAATAAAAGATTGTGGGCACAGGGGATAATTCGTTCTGTGAACGCTTCTTTCATTTTATTAATGTAATTTTCATTTTTTCTTTGGCTCGAATCACATGGTGTGCATATTAAAATTCAAGTATCAAATTAGACCATCGAATCAAAGTGGGACACGCATTTATAAATTCAGATGATTAAATTATATCAAAAGGCTATCATGAGATGATTATATATATATATATATATATATATATATATATATATATATATATATATACATATATATATATATATATATATATATATATATATATATATAAGGAAAACATTACCCGTGTTCATAAATTCCAATGATGAGAGCCAGTTAATTACAAAAAATAGATTGTAAAAACCATTCCATAAAAAAAAGTGGAAAAAGGTTTAAATGATATTGATGGAAGCACATAAGAAACCAGTTTTATCCAGCCCGAATTTTGTGCTTGTGTTCACATCTGTAAAACAAGCAAGGTCGTCTCCAAATTATTCCATAGCAAGTGATTCACAGATAGAAACGAAATAGAATGACCTATACCTGACTTGGACGGTTGCCACCAATAAATTGTTACTTTCTTAAACCATTTCACGGGAAACAAAACTACTACGGAATATTATTTACGAACAACAATTTTTTCCTGTTGTCGGATGTTGTTAGGTGTAACTTTTGCCGATGCTTTTAAATACAGACATGGAAGGGTTAATATGTATCTGATTTTCTCATGGAATTTACCACTGAATCCATTTGCTTACCACGCATGAAGCAAATAGATCTGCAAAGTCTAAAAAATGCCATTTGCATTCGTCAACATTGTAATGGCAAAAATTCAAGGAAAAAAGGCAGAGAACTATTCCTGCGTATACAATTTGTATCTGTCCTTTAAATGCTTAGGTATGTATATTTTATCATTGGATGAAATACGTCACTGCATATTCCAATTGCACAAATGAAATTAGTTCAATTTGGCAATGCGGAGCTGCAATAAAGGTCGAGTCTGTTGGTTGCAGCAGGCACTATTTATGTTTGGCTGTGAATAGTGACTACAAAACGGAACAAAACTATACAGTCATGTACAAGGAAGACAAAATTTCTTTCAGTTCTCTTTCCTCTCCCTCCCCCTGCTAGACCATTGCTGTCAAACAAAAATCCAATAAATCATTGTTTATTTATCGCACTTTTTGCCACTCCTCCGTAGATGTGGCCTCATTGTTTGGAGGACCAGTGACTCCCCATATATTTTACAAATATACCTGTAACTTTTTCGAATATAAAATGTCTATCTGGGCATGAGAGTAGCAAGACCAGGCCTAAACATGGTTAAGGTCATTAAAAAGAGGTATGCAGGTCTATTATGTATGGAATTTACATTCTAAGTTGAATAGGATATAATCGTAAAGAGTATTGTCATAGTATAGTGCTAGTGTTTTGAATTCTTTTTCCTGTTGACACTGATGTTAATAATCAAGAAAAAAAGCATGAATTTAATGCAAATTAATAATGAGTGGAACTAAAGTCAGTCTTAAGAACTTTTGTTGACTATGTTCAGCAATAGTTTTAATTATGACTCGATGTAAAGTTAGTCTTAAGATTTTTTATGGACTATGTTCAGCAATAGTTTTTACTTGGCTTTCAAGGGAAATTTGAATTGAAGCTACCAGTGCTGCATGCGATTTCTCAAATTCATTTGCATACAGAATGCAGTCATAGGTCAGGAAATGATAGTTATGGGTCTCTCTTGGACAATTTTTTATGTCTGTGTGCTAACACAGACATATTGTTTTTTCAGGAATTCTTTCTTTCTTTCTTTCATTCTCTCTGTTTTTCTTTCTTTCTCTCTTTCTTTCTCTACAGGTAAATTTGTCCGACATTTCATTTGAAAAGTATTTTACGTAAAAACTCCAAACCTGGCAAATTTATACTTTTATAGACGAAGTCTCGTCTTTTTATAACGAGAGGTGATGCTTTTCAAAATTATGCGAATGAGGGCTTATTTAATTTCCAATCTTCAATATTTTATATACTTCTGTAAATGTGGTTCCTAATGCATAAGAGTTCGATCAAAGCAACGCAAAGGGCAGCTCAAATGTCAAGGTCTTGTCCAGGTGAGAGGTCAATTTTAGGCCAAAATGTCATTTTAAAGGTCAAGCTTCACTTCAGGTAGATGCCATCCCAAAGTCAAAGGTCAGTTCAAGGTCAAAGGCAAATTTTGATGCTGACTTTCTTCTAGCCATAACTTGGTAAATTTTTATCCAATTTTGGTCATGCTGGGCTCAAATTATAGCTGTTGTGACACTGCACATTTGTGAATGTTACACGTGACCTCTAAAGGTCAAATATCAGTGTCCTTTATGGACCTTTGAAAGTTTAATCTAGCCATAACTCAGCCAATTTCCATCCAATTCTAATCATGTTGGTTGGGCTCAAATTGTAGGTATTGCAACACTGCATATTTTTGTCAGAAAATGTAACCTCAAAAGGGCAAAGTTCAAGTTTCATCTTACCATAACTTCGTCAATTTTCATCTGATTTGGTCCATGTTGGGCTTAAATTGTGGGTATTGTAACACTGTACATTTTTGCAATTTACATGTGACCTGTAAACGTCAAGGTGATTTGCACTTTGAAATTTGCACCCAGCCATAAGCTTAATGTAATATGAAGTACCAAAGGACAAAAGTGGTATCGTTTAATATTTACCACTTTTGAAGGCACACACAGATTTGCTTTGAAGCAAAACTTCTTTTCTATTTTCTGATGGCGTTTCTCATTATGACAGTTATGTCCGAATTTCTACTAGCATATCAGTTTTTTGGCCTTTATACGTAATACTATGACATGGAACATTGATTCATTAGTTAATATCTAAGGCTTATAATAATAAAATACCCAGTGTGGACACTTAGTGCTAAGCGGGGCAAATATAGTCCATATTATAAACATTTAGTGAAGGCTCAGGTCTAAGCGGTTTGAAGCGAAGCTCTTATAATAATTAGCGTCGCATGTGTTGTCCGTCATCTGAAGCAAAAGTTTATGGAAAAGATCAGCAGTTCCTTGTCCAATCATCCACATTTCTGTTTTTTCTACCTTAAAAAATTGATTGGCCAGCTCAAGTAAATGAGTAGAAGATGAACATTAGACAAAAGTCTACCAAGCCTGTTTATTTTGTTTCTTCGTTTATGTACCTCTCTGCCTGTTTGCCTGATTCCTGAAAGGGGCTGTAGAACTCTTGATATATTTTCCATAGCAACATTTGGCTTATTTCTTCGGAATTACACAAGCATATTTCTAGTTACCTCATGCCTATAATGCATTTTTAAGGTGCTAATTATATATTGTTTTCCAAATATGTCATTGAAAGAATTTTCTTGAAAAATTTATGTTTAAGACATGCTTTAGTGTCTTGGGAATTCTTATGTGCTCTGAGGGTTTTGTATTTTGTTCTTGTTTGTTTTGTGTGTGTGTGTGTGGGGGGGGGGGTTGAAAGGGGTATTAACAAGGCGGACGCCTCTGAAACTGCCTGGTCCATTGCTTTTTATAGTTATAATGAAGGTTGGGTGCGTTAAAAAGGTTCCAAATTCATAAATATGACAAAAACGGTGTAGGCATACCTTCTTGCTCAAAAGTCAGCAGACTGACATGTCAGGAGAACCAAAAAGTGACAGGGCCTACCAGGTTTCTTTTTACCTTTGGCACAAGTGATGATATATGGGTTTTAAGTGGTAAGGCCTTTATGTTTTGGCAAATCTAAAGTCTGTAGTTTATGACGAATATTTCAGAGGTTGAGAGAACCGCTTTAAAACCACCAGTTACCTTTTATGGGTGACTGCTTGTCTCAAGTCAGTTCTTCGCACTGGTATTGGAAGTGAATGTTGATGTTTGGTAACTCTCGAATCTCTTTGCTATCATTGTTGGCTTGAAATTTATAAATATGGATTATGTTTTCTGAACTGTTTACTTTGAAACCGCAAAGGACTACATATAAATAGTTTAATTTATTAACATGGGTGATATTGACTCATTTGGCAAGATTGTTGACCAAATTCAATCTGCTTTGCTTAGGAGGTACAACACAAATGCACAGCTGTATGTGTGCATACAAAGACATACAGGGTCATAATTTATTCCAACATAGATCCTTGAGGCCAGTTGTCATTTTAGCAAAAGAATGTCGCAACCTTCATGCTAAAAACTATAGATATACTACAATAGTGTATCTACTGTCTATGTCGTAATACACAGTTGCTATGGTGTGAAGAATTCATAGTGTCGTTTTCACGTTTGTTTTCACCCAAATGGTGATGCTCAAACCTGTCAAACATAATATATGCTTTAGCTACGGGATGTTCATAGATTCTGGAAAATATTGTACAATATTGAATGTTAATGTTCAAGGCATATTCTATGCATTTCTTTTATTTCTCTGTTCTGAAAAACCAAGGCCATATCTTCCCAAAAGTAGGAAGAGCCATCCTATTCTATTAACTCCAAGTATAGCTTCCGGATTCAGAGTCTGGCCATACAGTCTTCCCCAACCGGTGGCGGTACATTGCTTGCCAACGATGTTAGGTGCATCAGCAGCTGTCAGCAGACACGTGTCTACAAATTCTTTGGAGAAGTCAATGTCCTTTTCCAAAATAATAACGCCTACATCATTGGGGTCTGCCCTTCGGCCGGCAAACCAGAATGCAGGGTGCTGTTGTAAACCCTAATGTTAGTTCATGCATGCGCAACGTCCGCCACTGACAGATCAGTAAAAAAAAAAAAAAAAAAAAAAAAAAAAAAAAAAAAAAACCAGTTGTTCCATACGCAGGGACATCTATGCTTCTGGAAGCAATGCATAACCGTATCCGCATTCATGTCCGCACGGGACTTCATCTGCATATATGGAAACCTGACTTTCTCGTGATTTCTGTCGTATCCGTATCCGTGTTCATACGTGTGGAATCCTAGCTGAAAACATGTATACTACAGGCATTTGTCGTTAAATTAGGTGAATTGTGGATCCTTTGTTTCCTACCATGCGAGGGTTGGATAGTCCCAACACCAACGTATCTCAGATCTAGCAAGGAACCCGGCTTTACGAGAGCAGCTCGACGTCAATCGAGGCATCCGTGGAAAAGTGTCTGGTCCGTGTACACCTCCGTGTTTTAGTGTTTGCCTTTATTTAATTGGGTCCGGCTATGTACGCTCAAGCTGCATTCAGTATTGCACTAAAACAACAAGAAGCTTACGTGAACACTTTGCTTTGCTTTCATTACTTGTTTGCATAAGGAAAAAAAAGTTGTTTGTAAACATTATATTTGTCTTTCATAGTCTTACGTCATGTAACAATTTTCTAGTGCTTTTTTTTTTTCTTTTGTAAACTGGAAAACCTTGTGCAATAATGAAACTGATTGATAGGGTTGCCAGTACAAACACGATAGCATACAATTATCATTATCAGAGAAGGCAGAAGAGAATTCTGTATACGTAAATTATTAAAAAAATATCAGCCATGAGAAAGGAGTATTGGAAACAGAACATTGATGAAGTGGTTCTGTATATTACAGTGACATACAGTTTTACGGTCATTAAGACACTAGTTTCGCTTAAATATTTTAACTCTAATTTCCTCAGAATGAAAATGACGCAAGACGCGTCTCTATCCTATTCCAATTATGTGAAAACTACCAGAAGCTCAGCCCCCAACTTGCATAGTTTCGAGCAAACCCTGCACAAATCATTAGCTTTATAATTAGGTATAAGCCTTCCGGAGCGGCTTGAAGCAGTGTAAACGCGAAGTGAATAATTTCATGGCACAAACTGAGTGCATGACTTCAGAGTGAAATAAAACATGTGGAAGTATTGGTTGTTACTGGTGTCGTTCGAGGTCCACGCACATTGGGCGATGTGTGACTGGTTGCACAACATTTTGTGAATTGATAATTTGCATAACTATGGACTGGTGGGGGTACACTTTACATGAGAATCGCACATGTCTACTGATTGCATCATAAGCATGAAATAACGTTGACCAAACCATTGTCGTCAAGAAACGCCTTGTTGGGGGTTATTTTTCGCTTTTCGGGCCGTAAAAAGACTAGAACGATATCAAGATTACAAAATCTGATGTCGATTTTTTCAAATTTAAACAAGGTATTTTCAAGATTGAACCAAAAATGAGTAAAAAGGTACTTTAGATATAACTGTTTTTCATTTAAAAGTTTAAAACTGAGAAATTCCATCAGGAACATTACCAGTAAAACCACCAGTCTAGGCTAATTTAAAAGATGTTTTTTAACGGAATCTTTCTCATACCATGAGCTTACGAAGAGGTATCTTAGTTTAATTAAACGCGCGGTTTAGTCATGGATGACCCAAATCCCATGCTAAAAATCTTATTTTAGATGAACGCAGAAATCTGAAGGTGCGTTCATTGGCATTAGTTGCCGTTTATAATAAACAAAACCCACAATGTTTTGGAAACTTGCCGTTTGTGATAAAATAGATTTAAGTTGGTTAATTTTCAAGGTCTTGCTTTAATATTTGTTCTCCAAAACATTCTGAGATTTTAGATATATTTATTCTTTTGATCATTTTTATGTAGTTGAATGCACGAAATGCAAATTGCGTTACAAGTAACAAGACCATTGCATTTTAGTTTTCAAAGTTATTCTAAGGTTAAATGTTCATTCGCATATTATATGTTTTGACACCATGACAAGTCTAGTAGAATTTACATCTGAATCAAAAGTTGTCCCCTAAAGCATGACCCGGTACCACAGTATGGACATTTGGCCACGGTGTGTCCCTTGATTAAGAATTATTTGTAAAAATACGTGTACTTTAAAAAAAAGCATTGTCCTCAAATAAATCTGGACACATTTCTGAGCTTATTATTGACATACAGATAAAGAAAATATACGCCATGTTTTTAGAGGCTTGATCTCCATTAATCTTAGCAAGAGACTCGTATTTTAATGAACACTCTACAAATCAGTAGTGATGTTGTATAAACACATACCTTTTCACATCTTTGCCACATATCTCCGTTTCTGCAACAATCAGGGAAGTTACGAACGTTAAAAGTTTATCCAGATTTCAAAACTTTGCATGATGAAGTCCCTAAAATATTTTGTTTTAAAATGTTCATATAACCGTCCTCCTGCCGGCACTGATTACAATTGTCAACACCAGGAAAACGATTTTTGCAATTTTCGAAGTACACTGTGATAAGTTATTAAACCTAAGGTTTTAAATATAGGCAACTGCAATGTATGTTGCGTTGAAAAAAATATAGAAATATCTTTAAGTACAGTCTCTGTTAGCCTATGGCTGATTGGCTAATGAACGACCACAGTTAGCTAAGATCTTGAAGCACAAAGTCTTTTCAACCACATTGTAATAAGAGTTATCAATTCTGTACGATCAATTATGAATTATGTAGTCCGGGAGATAAATGAAAGATTTGGGCTGAACCCGAAAATATGTAAGCTTGCCATAGACAATCATGTGCCACAAACCATAAATCTACAGTATTCGGTATGTGACAACTATTTAACCATTCATACATGATGTGACCTTGACCATCACATGACCCCAAGGTCAAGGAATACATGTTCCGACACTGGGCAAGCTGATTGTCAACCCAAGTAAACTATACATGTGCCGACACTTCACAAGCTGATTGATCTCAAATTATCAACAAATCTTTAAACGTATTCCAAAATTAGAGTCAAGATGGTCATTTACAACTTCAAAAATTTATATTGGAGTTAAAACATAAAACAGGAAGATCATGATGATTCTGTGCTCTGCTGACTGGAGCCTGCTTCTTCAAGTGCAGACTAATCAATACACAAACTTATCAATAATTGACTGAAGGTTTACTCATTACCAAGATATAAGCCAATATGTCAGTGTGAGCTTTATAGGTCATTCAAAATCAAAATTAAGAACGCCAAAAGAAAACCCATAGGAACATTCCTAGTAATGTTCAAGAATAACAATGGGCCCAGGATCCACTATTACAAAGATATAAGCCAATGTCTCTGTTTGGCCTTCCAAGGTCACTAAAGATTAAAATAAACAACATCTTATGTACAGTTCTAGGAGTGTTTAGGAGCAGCCATGGGCCTAAGGTCCACACTTACCTGGATATAAGGTAATAAATAAGGCTCATGGAGTCAGGATGAAAAAGGCTTGAAGTCTACAAAACATTCACTGTCAACAGATACACAGTTTTGCTTGGTTATCCCTTCACACATCTGATGAATGTCAGCCTGGGCAACATCTATATGCCTTAAAACAAGGCGTCCCATACACCAGTTTTTACGATATCGCGACTGATGCACCGCGTTGCTGCAATATACTAGCATAGTGGCAGCACTTACCAACACATAATAGCCTGCTTAATTTAATACGAGTCTGTTAATCCACATATATATAAATACATAAATATATATTTATGATTGGAACAGCCTGAAGACCCTCTTGTTTAATTGCAAGAGTAAAAATTTAATGGCCCCTGGTGACCTCAATAATAAGTCAATATCTCTGAAAGTCGAACCCTATCAAGATTCTCATGAGATGCCTCCAACAGTATAAGTTTCCTGTCGGTACCTCCATTTCTTACAAGTTACTTTCCCAGCAAGTGAAAAAATTGCGTCACCCGTAGTGACCTTGGTCAAGGTCGTTAAATGTAAAACTCACCCAATTTTTTAATAATATGCTTCTACAGTACAGGTTTTATGGCAGTAGCTCAATTTCTACTGTAAGAGTGATTGGGTCTGCAAGAGTAACGGGGGGGGGGGGCGGGGGGCGGAATAGACGTATTCGCGCATGAAAAGAGATGACAAGAATAAAAATCCAGTAGGGCCATAAAGTCAAGGGAGTAAAAATCTCAGGACCACTACGTGGCCAAAATGTACACTACATGGCCCAAGGTGGTAATGTATTCAATATCGAAATAGTTAGCCGAGTACATTGTACTTCATGAGAAAGGGAAATGTTTAGGGTTTTTTTGCTTTTGCTTTTGTGTGTTTGTGAGTTTGCAAAAACGCTTAAAATTATGAAATATAAATAGATTATTCATTGTTATCTTTTTTGTAAGCTTTGTACAGAACCAACTGGGGAACATCCATGTGCAAAATCAAATATGAAAAGAAAATGCATCAGGATCTTCGCATAAATGGTACATGCCCACCTAGGAAACAACTATCTTAAAATCAAAGCATTCCACAAAACCATTTTGACAATTTTGCAACAAATGCCCTGTATTGCTACATGACTGCACAGCTGTAGTGCTACCGACACATTGTCCCAGAGTCCAAATCTGTCCCACAGCTTCATGCAAATTTAACATATCCTCATTATTTTAGCCATTTTGCATCAACCTGCATCTAATGTAGTCAGATTATATCATGATAACAGTTTGAACAAATACATATGGCCGTTCTGGAGATAAAGACAAAAATAGCTTCATTACACAAAAGTCATACAAAATAGGAAAACATGCAACGCCACATAATGTTCAAACTGTGAACTACATAACTTCAGGTGATTCTGTATGCAATATCAAATCAAATGCCTGAGCAGTTTTTGAAAAGATTTTTTTTCTAAATTAAATAAAATGAATATTCATTAAAAATTAAGAAATTATTGCATCATCATCTCATTCTGAAACTTGGTAAAAAAACCACCCATGGACGATTCATAATCAAAATTTAAAAATTCCCCGCAAACGATGTCTTAGAAGTGGAAGATATAAGAAGTCTAACGGATGGACGCAAATGGATTTCATCCAAACTTAAACTGAAAAAAAAGTTATCTTTTCTACCTTAAAGTAAAATGGAAAACACAATAGAGACTGCAAGACAAAGGGTATTATTTAGGATCAACTCTAAACATTTAGCAAAGCCCTTTTAGAACTCTCATAGAATATATTTGTAGAGACTAAGATATGCTCACAATGAATACTAAATTCCGAAATAAATAGCTATATGTCAAAATACTATTTTTTCTATTGTGTAAAATTCCAAAAAAATATAAAAAGTTAAATTGCAGAAAAAATTCAGCTTCAGCATTAGTCTTTCTTATTTCTACAGCTACTATGCTACATGCTTACCTGCAAGCAAAATTTCAAGCCACAACTAGCTCATTAAAAATAGTGTTCAGAGAACGAATTACCCTCTACGCCCACGATCATTTTGTCCTCAATTCTGCATGACAAATTGTGGTAACGCCTTCTCCTAGTACAACACTCAGATGGCCTTGAAGATAAATACTTTAAAGTGTCATAGAAAGGTTTATAAATACAAAAAAAGGAAGCTGGTTTTAAAGAGGAACCTGTTCCATGATAAGATGCATCCCTGAAGAAAAAGTAGTAAAGCTGTGGTCAATAATTTTTTAAATGTCGCGATAACGGTGCCAGGGTTGACGCTACGCAGATAGCCTTCAAATAAATACATCAAAAGCTTCAAAAAAGTTTGAAAATAATCAGAGGAAGCAGGTTTTAAATCGGAACTTGGTCCATCATAAGATACACCTTTGATGAAAATTTGGTAAAGCTGCGATCAATAGTTTTGATATATCGCGGTAGAGTCATCAGGGTTGACGCCACTTAAACGGCTTTCATGTAAATACATTAAAAGTTTCATAAAAAAAGGTAAAAAATTATCAGAAGACGCTGGTTTTAAATGGGAACCTGGTGCATCATTAGATGCATCTCTACATACTACATAATACAATACTAATAATACTACATGTACCAATCGTTTTACATCTATATAACAAACATGTACGAAACAGGAGAAAACAAAATAGTGTCGAACTAATAGGAGAAGTAACAGGTAAAGGTTATGTGAAGGTCAAGGTCCCTTCCAGGTCGAAGTATGGAACAGATTTTTTGTCTTGTGCCATTTATTTGCAGGTAAAAAGTCATCCAATCATTAGTTTGAATGACTATTTTGAAATATATTATCAGTTTGTGGTGAAAAAAGCAAATATGGGGGTAGGAAGACGGCTAAATATAGAACCATCATATATATACATACCATGTGTGACCCAGTAGTCATAAATCAAGTGAAAAAACAAAACAATACGAAACAAAAAAAACAAAACAAAACAAAACAAAAACACCCCTCCCCCCAAACCCCCCCCCCAAAAAAAAACAACAAAAAACAAAACCCAAATCTATTCCAAACTTCTGCCGGACTAATGGGATACAGCAGTGGTCCTGAAAGGAACTTTGTTTTACAATTATATGGTACGCGGTTGAGCTCATAGTAGCACTTGTGCCTTCCACGCTTCTAGAAGTTAGTGCTTTTTCCTTTTGCGTACTGGTGCTCAGTCTCTGCATTCAGGATGTTGTTCTACTCTTTCCTTAGAGACTGCATGGAATGCTAAATTTTTGCTTGATGATCATTATACTTATATCTTATGCACTGACCCAGATTATGCCACCACTGTACAACTGGGGACAGGTGGTCTGGTGATCGTCGGGACCAAGACTGCAGGTAGGTGTTGATGTCATTTAGGAACTTATACTAATTAGGACAGTGTGGTGCCACATGTTATTGCTCTCCAAGATTATATCTGTACCATGTTGCTTTGTCTACCTTTCAACTTGGAGGTAGAATCTCAATTACATAAAATTTCCCACTAAAGTTAACGTTCAACATGATCAGATATGATCTTATTTCTGCTGTTAATGTTGCCCACATCCTTATACTATAATATCTATATCATGCTCTACAATGCATCCTTGTGCGCATCTCTGATGGCATGAACTGTACCCTGTGTCCATATGCAATAATCATGGAAGTTCATTTGATGTTTACGAGATCATGAATTTATCTGACACATTCTTGTCATTCATAATCAATCCCACCATTCCGTTATTGTGGCTGAGGAATGGGGCATCCTTCTAGCTATTTATGCACTGACAGGCCCCTTCAAGCTTTTCAATAATCCTTCCTCTCTAAAAGTCAGATGTCTGTTGCCAGTGATGCTAACGCCCAGACATACTGACAGTCACTGATGTTCCACGTGCCTCCAGTAAGCCCTTTTAACCGCATGTGCACTTCAAAGCCAGTTGGACACATTGGGTGGTCAATTGTGTTTGGCATCTCAATTCAAGGCCAACTTTGTTCTATTCTGCAATGGACCATAAACGTGGCTTCCATTGCCATGGTATGCAACTCGGTAATGATGCATGATATAGCCAACAGAAGTTCATGTTCCTACTATCCTACTCCAAACCAATGGGACTGTTTACTTTTTCACGTATACAGAACATGACAAATCAGGATAATAATAATAATAATAATAATAATAATAATAATAATAATAATAATAATAATAATAATAATAATAATAATAATAATAATAATAATAATAATAATAATAATGATAATGATGATGATGATGATGATGATGATAATAATAAAAATAATAATAATGATTTACACAACAATAGCAGTCTGCTATGTTATATATCATGAAAAAAATGGTGCCATTTGGGTTGTATTTGGCGTAAAGCAACTAAAAGGCACATGCTTAGCTAATAAAAATCAAAAGGTAAATTGGACTACAGGAACGATCAAATCCATAACAATAGAGAAGCAGTACCTGGCATGTTGTAGGGGTTAGACGTGATTTTGGTAAGAGTGAGAGAAAAAGATTGGGCATGGTGATAAACCATAATGAGATAGATTCATGTAAGTGATTCTTGGGAACATCTCCGCGTACAGCAATTGAAGCAGTTTCCGAGGAACTTGAGTGGCTTAGTGTTAAAGTTGATAACTCCAAGATGAATTATTTGGAATTTTGCAATCAAAAGATGAGACCAGATAATTTAGAAACCTGTATATGAAGGCACTTGAAGACCGGACTTGGTTTAAAACATTAATAAGCTGGCAGAAGGATATGAATCTAATGGTATTGATGATGTATATGCGTGGACACCATATATCAGGAATAATAGAAACATAGAGGCAGCAGCAAGATAAAGTCGTTGCAGAAAAAAAGGATACTAGGAGCATACTGGCACTAGATAAACCGAAGAAAAGTACATGCTAATCACAGCTATAGTTGTTTTCTCATTACTGTTAAACATATAATGACAAAAAGATTCATATTCCTCATGACCATACTTTTCATTCAAATACCAGCAAGCCTAGTCTGAAGCAAATGTAGTCTTAGTCAGCAGCTTTCCTCAGTCTTAAATCAGCGCTTTAAGGGTTAGAAGGGGATCTATAATATTTTTCCAGATTATAACAGAATATGTAAATCTAAATGGGGAAAAGGAAACAGACAAGAAGAGATGATGGAAAATATAAGGTATGCAGAAGGCAGGAAGATGAGATGATTGAGCATTGGTTATTGTTGTGATGCATGTACAGAGAGCAAAGGTAAAAGCTTTCAGGCAATGGCAGGAAGCAGAGTCAGGTTGTAGAAGTATTGATGTCCAGGGTTTAGAGAGTATGGCATGTAGCCTATGTCTCAGACATGAAAGGAGAAGGCCCGGAAAGCACAGAAGGTACTAGAACTGTACATATTTCTTTGCTTGGATGCTGGGACTGTGGGACCAAAACACTACAAAAGAGAAAAAAAATAATCATAGGAAAAAGGAAGGGAGGTAGTCTGTTGTTTTGTTGTCTGTTCCTGGCACAGACACAGGAAAAGGGGTATGCCATAACGGCAGTATCTAGGGATGATGAATAAGAGGAAAGTGATCGTTTTTCAGCCTTTTGATTTCATGCAGAATCGTGGCAGATAAGTGAGGAGCAAACTACTACTACTACTACTACTACTACTACTACTACTACTACTACTACTACTACTACTACTACTACGACTATCACTACTATTAATTATTATTGTTAATTGCGAGGATGCTGTCAACCCGGGGAACATGAACCTTATTATGCTTGGTTTTTGCTTTTAACTTAGGACTATGTCTGGGACCTCCTGGAGAAACACTGATTATGCACCACACACTTCCATCACTCTTTTGGTTAGGCACAAGATATAAATGTATATTTTCACTTTTCATGACACAAGCAACAGTTGTCTCGTCACCGGCACGCCAGTCCTAACTCAGCGAATGGTTGCATGTTCAGGTGTACCAATAAATTTATTTCAATAGGCTTCCAGGCAATTTTGGCCTGCTTGATGCTGATATGCTACTGGAACTGCAACTGTTTTAGGCTAACGCGTAAACGGAATTTACACCTGAAATGAAAGTTAAAGCATGATAGTCTGCACGATACCAAAGGAAGGCAAAAAGCAGCTTGGTCACCCCTCTTATCAGACGATTTAAAAGAGAAGCTGGTCATTTGAAGGCCAAAGATGTGTAATGTCTCATAAACTAAGGAACTAAACTGTCTTTACGACACCCATCTCATAAACTAAATGAAAATCAATAAAACAAGTTACCAGCAAACTTTATATCCTACCTAAGTGGATTTAGATCATCTGCTTTCAAAGCAACGCGTCTTTGGATTGTGTTGGTCAACACTCATATTCAACATGTCAAGTTAGTTGGTTTTTAGCTGATGATTTTTTTGGTTCATTATCCTGCCAAATCGTAAAACAGTGAAATAACACATGCAGTTCGTACAGATGCTTTGTTTTCATCTCCACATGCTATACATCGTACGTAATTGCTTTATATTTTCTGATTATTCTCCCTCTTTAATATCAAAACACAAATCTAATCCAGTTTAGTTTTAATTGTTCATTTTCAACTAACAGGCATGATAAAATCACATTTTTGTTCCCGCATATATTTTGCTTCAATTTCATTTCAGCTAGAATGTATAGCTACTGACGTTAGCACTGACAGACGATGTAACAGCTTTGCTGTCAGCATCACCATTTTGCAGCTGGTTTCCATGCCTTTCCAACTACTACTATGAGCTATAAAAGGGACATAAATTTTGTGGTACTTGGAAGACGTACAGGTGCTATATTCACATTGTCTTGGTAAATGTATGCGTAAATGTATGCACCAGATAAGACATAATTTTTTCCCTTGTGTAGATCTTTGGATGTAATGCTCTCTGAGTACCTGTACCCAGTCACTTGTGCTATGAGAGCCACATAGAAGCCTTGATGGCATCAACATCTTCTGAATTTCTTCACCAAATTTTTCTTACAATAGTCTGCAAAGCCAAACACTGTCATGTATGTTAAACAGACATATTACCTCATATCTTTGCTGTATAGAAATTTTGGTCAACTATTGGTAAGCACCAGTACAGTGCATTTATAGAACACTGCAGGAGGCAACTGTAGTCGAATCGTCTGCAGGCCGCCGGATACGATTGGAGTTGAATTCCAAGATTGCTGCCAAAGAATGTGACATTGAAACTGTAAAATGACCTTCTGACTTCTGACCCTTTAACTGACCTTTCCAAAAAGTGCGTGGTGTATGTAAATAGTTTTTATAAGATTTGAAATGAATTTGTTTTTAAACAGTTTTAGATATGAACTGTTGGGTCGTGTAAGAGGAAATGGTTTGTAACCTGCAGCTTGCTTGTAAAAACTGACAAGGTTGGCATAAGCTTATATGCAACACAAGCCAAAAACAATGTTTACATTATATTGTTTACGATTTTTTATTGTTCTTACTGTAAATATATATATGATAAATTCAAAGGTACTAAAATGGATCAATTTTTAGATGGGATAAATGGCAGCATCAGATACATCTCTTGCTTTGTGTGTTTTAGGTGTTTAATTCCAAGATAGCTTCAAAATATCACCACCTTTGACCACGAAAGTCACCTTGTGACCTTGAAAATGACCTTGCAAAAGGAACAAAAAACATGATGCTAGTGCTGACAAGTTAAAATAAATACCATTAGAACTTTAAAGATAAAATGTTGTATCAAATTAATCAAAATAGTTGAAAAATATGCAAAGAAATTTAGTGGTGAGAGGTTGACCTGGGTAGAAATGGAGCAGTGAAAGAGTTAGAGCGAAAAGTGGAATTTCTGAAATTTGTTCTTCCTAGTTACATGTATCAACTAACTTCTACATGTAGAACACTATTATGTATATTTAGAAAGGATGGGCAAGCGGTTATTGCATATTATAAAATGTTAACTCTGTATTATCTATTGAAGACACTTTAAAAATGTGCCAAGTAGGGGTAACATGCAAAACGATCATTGCTGTTAGTTCACATAACAAGTTTATTTATTTTTATTTGAAATGGAAAAATAAAATTTTGGCTGAAAGACCAATTTTACAAACACTGTGAAGATTTAATTATACATGCAGAAAAACCTCATTTGTAGCAATGGGTTCTGGTGCATGGGCGTCCCGCAGATCACCTGTTGAGAAAAAAAAAATCTATGTTAGAAGTGGCCCATCTGATTCAGGACGGATTGCCACACCTTCAATATGACCTAATACATTGTTCTCTTAATTGTGTAGGAATATCATGCATCAGCTTGTTGATTTTCTTTTAAGGAGAAAAAAAGGTTCATGAAACTACAATTTTGTACAATATTTCTGTCCACATTTTGCTTTGTTGAATTACCTCTATCTACTGATAGGCCCCTACATGTTATAGAAACAGATCTCATGGGAACCTGAGAGTAGCCTATATGGTATTTAAACCGATACAAAGCTCAACGTACAGGAGATTGCTGTCAGCTTATTATGCATTGTTACGATGACCAACTTCTGAATATTAGCAGATCTCAACAAAGAAAGACAACGATGATATAACTTTAACAATAACAATATATTAAAAATCAAAATCAGTATAAAGTAGGTAAACTTATCTCCAATGGTATTTCAAAAGCTCAACAGTTTTAAGTAAATCCTAATCCATGGTGAGATTATACACAGGTACTGTCCAACAGTTCCAAGTCCCATGACAGGTGCCAAATGATCTAGTACAAATCCCATAGAGGTAAGGTTTGGTTCCAATGCGGTACTGAAAGGGGTGTTGCTGATACAATCCCACAGAGGTGCAGTTATACCAAATATACCAGTCCACTGAAAGACACTGTCCACACTCCACAGGTACTATGTAAAAACGGATGTCTTCCTGACAATAACAACAGCTCACAGTCCTAGTGGCTTCATGACAACACACAGCTTCTGTCAGATCCTTCAGAATTCTCTCTCCAGTAAGAAAATATATGCTTTATATATCTAGACAGAGAAATCTCCAATTTGTTCCAGAGTTTTTCACTAGCTTTGGTCCAAATTAGCTAGTACTGTGAGCTACCACTGCAACACAACGATTGAACCCAGGATCTCTGCTTGGCAACTGTCCTTTCTCCGTTGCTGGATAGGTCACTCGATCGTCGGTCGTCTCACATGGTTCTGCCATCGGTTTGTCGTGCGTTGTTTTTCTGCAATTGTCCAGTTGTTATACGGAAATAAAGTGGGCACTGGGTGTTTTGGTGTCGTACCTGTATTTTCAACAAAATGTTTTGAACAAATTCTGTCAAATTTGCCTGGTGGTTTATAATCTTCTAGTCTTTTCACCATATTCAACCACCCCTGGCATTTCTGTGTTTCTTTGGAGGAGAACCGTGGAAAGCTACCCATTGCATCCAGGGGTATTTATCCAATTCACCCAGTTTTCTTGTGTCTGGCTTACAGTCAGGAACTTTGCAATTGTACACTGTCAAGGTAGCTTGTAAATACTTCCGTCTTGCGTTGGAAAATTACAATCAACTTTGCGAGGTCATTTAGCTGTACTTTAACTGTGGCGCAATATGGCTGCTATATTGAAACGACCTAACATGCAGCAAGGTGCACCGGGAAATGGCGCTTTAGAGGCTACCGACGGTACTAGCTAATTTGGACCTTAGGTATTAATCACACATCCCAGTGTATTGAGTGAGACCTGTCTCTTATCCTTCTTGATCACCTCCAAAATGGTTACAGACAGTACAGTGAATTGAGTCATGAATGTAGGTCAACACTTTGTTTACAACCCCAACAAAGCAGGCTCTGTGACCTCTAAAATCAAAACAAACTAGGCATATCCATTTTCATAACATACATCCCCATACTCTCAGATGCTCTTGCATATCTCATTTTCCTTGCATTCCTGTCCCCTCTTGACCTATTGCCCCCTAATTTGGGTCTGGGAATTCTTGCCTTTTTTCTGTATTTAACTTCTGCTGTCATTATTGGGTTGAAATTTATGAATATGAGTAACGTTTTTCTGAGCTATTTGATGCATCTGTCTTAACAACTCCCACCTACTTGTCACTTGTGAAACGTCTTGCCACCTAACATGGAGGAGAAACAGGGGCAGAGTTTATTTAGATCTGAATCGCCTGGGACATCTGTTAACTTGCTTAAGCTTTCTGAGTGGTTTCCTCACATCTGGCATTTCTTTTTATGAGCCGTCAGTGACAATTATTTGCACAGTGGTAGTCTTGTTTATCCTGAGCCATTTTCGACATTTGTTTTCATCACCATGAAATTCTGTTGATATAAATATAGGGACGAATATATTATAGTTGTTTATCCTGGTTAAACCTTTCGATACCAGTCCAGCCATTTTCAGTCTCATACATGTATGAATTGATGTTTCTATTCCATATTGGGTTCCCGGGTTTCTCATGCAAAGACTTTTCATTCACGTGGCAACATGAAATATCTGCAAAACTTCAATTATTTATTTATTTATTTATTTATTTATTTATTTATTTATTTATTTATTGATTGATTGATTGATTGATTGATTGATTGATTGATTGATTGATTGATTGATTGATTTATCAGCTTTCCATGGGGCACTATGAGTACTTATCTCCCCGGGCATGCTGTGAAGGACTGTTTGCACAGTCTTAAATCTGGCAAGTGCTGTTACTCAACACAAAAGCAACCAGTTCTGGAATGCAGTCTTCGCAGTCTATCATTGTGCTAATCTCACATACCCAACGAAATTAAGGTCTGCGACATAAACAAAACAACGAATTACATGCTATCAAACAGCAAATGCATAAAAGCTTAAATTCCCAATTTTTGCCAAGCCTTGTAAATCACAAATCTGAAATAAATTCCGTGTGCTATGTATTTTTTTCTTTGTCATTGAACTCTTTTTCGGTCAGTCTTAAACATAGAATACACGATTAACTTAGGAGTAGTGACACCTGGCGAATAGAGTTAGAACTCCAATTCTGGGTCGTTTCCCGCTCAGTTCATTTTTTTACGTCGTGAGACCAACAACTTTGAGTTAAGGCATGCACTGTCAAAACACATTTTTAGCTTTAAAATTGCAATTGGTAAGCTGAGAATGGCATGTTTGAAAGATTTTGGGCCTGCCTATTACAGGCCTAGATTTCTTGTTTTCTTGACCAGACATTGCATCTGAAACCACGATGCTGGAAATCAGTTGGTGACATGTGACAGTGAGCTACGGTTTTTGCCCTGCTTGTGGTTAAGTCATGTCATGCCAACACAAGAAGCCATCAGGATATGTTTACAGAGTGAGTGCGCAACATCATAACAACTTTTTGTCCAATAAAAATTGTTTGAGCATTGGATTAGAAGCTCCTATTATAAGTCACGATGTGTTGTCTGCACCCATGCCAAGTACTACGGCATGTGTGTCATCGACCGATCGAACAAAATATGTGCTCTAATAGGTAATAACTGGAAGCTTATGAGCCATATGTTCTACACTATACATGATAGACATATGTTGCCGGTCAGAGAGGTTGGATGTTGTACACTAACGATACAATGCAAAAATAAGGTTGTTGTCCTTGCCTGTAGTCGCGTGTGTCATTGAAATGCATGTAGCGGTCATGACCAGCGGTCAGCGAGTAAGCCACAGTTCATGTCACTCGTCAAAAGTGACATTAAAGTACATGCGTGAGGAAGTCGTGTATTATAACGCTTTTTGATTTATACATATAACATTGATAAAGGTATCCATAATACTGATGATACTCAGTCAAGTCTGCGTTACATACAAGCGTGTATCCATTATATGGATGGAAATGATGTACAAATGCCGTAAATTAAGAGGATGTGCATCATTGATATTGTCTTTGCTTTATAAACAAAGCAGTCGTGGGTAGAGGCCAGACTTTTATGGCAATCTTACGACCTAAATGATTTTAAAAAATCATTGAAAAATCAAAATATTCAGCCAATGAACTTTTTAACTCGGTTCAGTGAAAGTGAGATGCGGCAACTAGCCTTTTTGGGAAAAAGTGCCAAATTTTATCGTCAAGAATCCTCATTCAATGTACTACAATGTGCCTAAGAGGTTTTGTTATACACAGTCAAAGATAATGAAAAAACAAATACCGTTAAGTTGCCAGATGGAATGAGGAAGTACAAACAGGGCAGATCTGAGATGCTGCAGATGTTTTGCCATTATGTGGCATCAATTGTCACAGGCAAGGTAAAAAAGGCCAACAAACGGAAGAAAATAGTTCAAATGTTTTTAAAAAACTCAAAACAAAATCATGTATCATACTGCACGTATTTGAGGTGCTCTTTTTGAACAAATTCAAGTGAATATACATAGTTATACTCTTGTTCTTGACACGAACAGTAGCTGGTACAAGTTGTTGGCTACAAATATAATCTTTAATCATTACACACTTCAGGCACAGTTTTGAATAACAGGTACATGCACATGAAGCAGATCCGTTTTTTAAATGTTTTAACATTAACATTTACTTTTTTTTTGTTCACCATGTGAAATCAATATAATTAGGTCAAATGGACAAGTTTGCGCACCTGCAGTTCATAACCAACAGCAGGTGATTATCATAGTCCTTCTCACGACTGGCTAATGACATTTATAGAGTGTTATTCACATAGTCTCTGACCTTGTCTGTTGCACACCAGAGTGCACAGTGGACCCCCCCCCCCCCCTTTTTAAATTCTGAATCCAGCACTATATTTCTGTAACGGTATTTTTCTTTGCAGAGATCTATCCGTAAAGTAAACAACTTTTGCTGTTACTTATTTATAAAGAAAAAAATATGACATAGTCACGTATGCTAAGAAATGGAGCAAAGGTTGACAAGGTTGATGACATGAATATGTCTTCCCCTGTAGAGTTACCGAGTGCTGATGTGGCTTCATGTCACCAAGAGCAAAAAAGTGACAGTTTTTAAGCAACTGAAAAGTAGAAAATGATGAAATACTACAAATAGAGAGACAAACATAGGCCTGACAAAATATCTATGCTGTACATAAACAAATTATTGGTGCATGTAGGAATGTTTCAACTAAGTACAAAGAATGTCCCATTGGCGTATAATGGGTGTCAAAGCAGGGAAACAAAAAAATAATTTGCTACCAAAAGTATGAAACCGGAAAAGGCAACAGAACTATCCAAGTGTGCTCATCCTAATTTCCACAAAAAATGAATAGACCCCCCTCTCTCTCTCACTACATACATAAATATATATATGTATATATATATATATATATATATATATATATATATATATATATATATATATATATATATATATATATATATATATATATATATATATATATATATATATTATACATATGGGTACAATGAATGTCACATTGGAGTATAATGGGTGGCAAAGCAGGAAAACAAAAAATTATTTTGCTACCAAAAGTATTAAACCGGAAAAGGCTACAGAACTGTCAAAGTGTGATCATCCCAATTTCCACAAAGATGAATAGACCTCTCTCTCTCTCTTTCTCTATCTCTCTCTCTCTCTCCCTCTCTCTCTCTCTCTCTCTCTCTCTCTATATATATATATATATCATATAAATATATACAAGTCCACGTATACATGACTATTATTTTAATCTGTTCAATTTACTAAATTTACTATTAAACCCAATGTTTCATCATTGTTTTCACTTTCCTCACGTGCAGCGGTACCATGCTGTGTGCTATACTGGTACCCTAACCAATTTCGTTAATTTTGGTCCAATTTTCTTTCAAAAGCTTTAGTATTATAAAATCATCAGGCTGACAAAGTAGTCGTATGTTTAATTTCATGCAGGCCACGTTTTGTTTGTTCAAGTCATCTGACTTTATAGTGTTGAACTCCTGAAATCCGTTTTTGTCATTTTTCCAAGAGACAATTCAGGATATAATACAGGTGTGCGTGCATGGCTGAAGTGAAGTTCTCTCACAAATGTTTTCCTGACGGCACTTCAATGCAAAGCATAGACAAATGGACCCAGCTTTGCACATGCAGGGGTTCTGTGACCATAAAAATTAGGTTAAGGCCACCCTAATGTAATGAAGTAAAAATAGCGTCCAGGTACAAATGTCAGCGGTAACTTTGAGTTTCAGCTTGCAGTTGGTCTTGATATATCATGTTCACAGACAAAGGTCGATGGATGGAACCATAGAATACGGGACAAGCCCCAAACATAATGGATCCACCCTATGGATGGGCCCATGTTGCATAAAACTGCTCTTTAAGAGTTTTTATGAAATATCGTACTACACTTCCTGTCCATTAGGTACAAAGAATGTCACATTCGAATAGAATGGGTGACAAATCAGGGAGAGAACAAGCTTAAATTTGCTACCCAAAGTATTAAACCGAATAAGGCTACAGAACTGTCGAAGTGTGATCATCCTAATTTCCTCAATCATGACACCCGAAGTTAGTTCTTTATCATGTACATTAGGTGTAGCCTTAGTCGTTGGTCCTCGCTTTCTTGGTACAATACTTTGAAATTTCATTTTTTTTTTATATATATATATGATTCCAACAAGGCAACATTGTTGCATTAGGAAATACAGATCCCATGCTTGCTTCTTTGAGTAGTGATGGCCATATCTACGTCCAAAGAGAAGAGCTGAAGACTACCGAGTCCCACACACCAACAATGAGTTTTA
This sequence comes from Hermodice carunculata, assembly GCA_964020975.1. Taxonomy (NCBI): domain Eukaryota; kingdom Metazoa; phylum Annelida; class Polychaeta; order Eunicida; family Amphinomidae; genus Hermodice; species Hermodice carunculata. Next base: position 42,589,830 of record OZ026620.1, on the reverse strand, counting down.
TCTCAGTGGGAAAATGTTCTCTAATAGGCTTCATATGACTACAAAGACAAGGAAGGATCTTTCGTGTTTGGAAGACAACAAGGTTCCAGAAGAACACAAACCATATACACTAACAGTAACTCCAAGTGCCCAACCCCAAGGACCTTTCCAGGGCCACTGAATATTTCAAAAAGAGATAGCTAAGCCACTATGTTATATACAATCAATGCTAACGTTGTCTCTTTTCCTCTCTTGCTATGAAATCAATCCATCAATCCATGTATGTATGTATGTATGTATGTATGCATGCATGTATGTATGTATGTACGTACGTACGTATGTATGTATGTATGTATGTATGTATGTATGTATGCATGTATGTATGTATGTACGTACGTAGGTATGTATGTATGTATGTGTTTGTGTGTATATGTATGTATGTATGCATGTATGTGTGTATGTGTCTGTCTGTCTATCTATCTATCTATCTATCCATCTATCTATCTATCTATCTACCTTTCAATCTATCTATCTATATCTAATATTCATCAATCCATCCATCCATCCATCCATCCATCCATCTGTCTGTCTGATTGTGTGTATTGCACAGAAACATTTATGCACTTCAGTCTCATAATTCAAAAATATAGGTTTTATTCGCTTTAACATTAGTTTTTATACATGCACCGCTTGAATGCCAAATCTCAAGAAGCATAATTCCTTTTAGTTTTTACCATTTTTATGTGGAAATACCGAAGGGTGTCTTCAAAAATAAAAAAATGAGCATTTTTGTTTCAAAATATACCTTAAATGTTCCAAAACTGATGTTATATTTCTATTCATACGTTTACTTTGTGCCCGTTTATTACGTTTCGCTTTGACAATTTTAAAAACTGAGTCCATGATCTACAATTAGTTTGTTATTTTTCTCTCTCAAACTCGCAATGCAAAGTCAAGTAAAATGCACCAAGAACTACAAGAAAACGAGGTCTAGCACATAAATAAGTTACACTCTCCAAAGCAGTGGTAATGGGAGTGACCATTTATTTTTAATAAAAGAACATTCAGTGCTCCTCAGAAAGATCACCCTTTGCCTTGAGCTTGGGCTGGCCTAAAAAAAAAGAAGTAAAAACAAATGGCATTGTGGTCTTCTATGGCGCATGTTGCTTTCTTTTGTATTTTATTATATTTAATAAGATCTTCTTGGTTTGGAGGAGAAACCTTCCACAAACGATGTTGTTATTTCATATAAAATGCTTCATTTCTCTCAAACCAAAACCCTCATCAGCACTCTTAAAGCCAGTTATTCCATCAAGCAGAAGTCAGATAACATTTTAAGTCCAGAGGGACTTCACAGCTTTGATCCCTTCTAAATTTTTTAGGAAGACCTGTTGAATTGTGGCCAGTTTGATTTTGCTTTCATTTATTGTTAGAAATTAGTTATTTCCTCATTTTGAACTCAGATCTTTGAAATATTCAAAGGTTTTGCAGTCACAGTAAGTTAAAAGTCCCTTTATCCTGATTGCTTGAAGTTCGGAGACAAATGTCTTCGACCGTAAAATTGGAATAAACCATCGAAAAAAATTGTGGGTGTACATTTGAATCAGTGTTATACCGCGATTACTGACAAGTGACGGTGGGGGGGGGGGGGGGCACATTTGCCGTATGAAATGAGACTGGACACTTCATGGGCAGATCATGGTAAACACAGGGTCAGTTGTCTGATTAGGGTCTAAAAGTATTTAAAGGGAATTTAATAGGTGTGGTGACAGAGAATGAACCATTTTCTTAAGTGCAGATTTCTATAAAGTTCTGAACACATATGGGATGCACTTTCACAGAAATAACCAACCGACACTGCCCACGACTTTGTAGTGTCACACTACCAAACCGGATTCATTATCCTGAAAGAAACCTCCAAAAACAATTGAAATACACATACAATGCCACCGGTTATGACTGTATGTTTATGTGCAAGAAATAAATCATATTACATACTTTATGTTGAATATCCCACATCAGGAAACTTTAACAAAGAAGCGATAGACATATGAACACGCTTGTTGTTTCCACAAACCAAAGGACCTTATCTGCTTTTGTCGTGCTGTCAAAAAAATCTCCATTAGATGTAAAATAATTGTTTTAAGTCTTATCGAGTAAGTCATTTGCCAAGAGCCTGTATTTATTTTTTTCACGTGATGGAGATTGCAGTATCACCCGTAAAAGTACTTTCTATCAGAATTATTGAGAAATTTTGCTGATAAAATGATTGCAAATATTAAAGGTGTTGTTTGGTTTGCCTGTACATTAGTTGTGATGAGTGAGCAACAGTCTTTTGTTTGCAGATTTGTGTTGTCTGTTAATAAAGAACTGCATCTTCCAAAGTAAAACGTCTATTGGTACAGTAAATAAATGATACTAAATTTAGAAAACAGATTTTTCAGTACGATGCTGTAAATTTAGAAGGGACTTCCTTAGTGTGTAAGGATATTTTTTATATGTAAATCTCATTTGTTCATTTTAATCAGTACAAGTTGAGAATGCTACACATAAAAAAAACAAACACAAAACACACACACACACACACACACACACACACATACACACAAAATAGACGACATATGAAAGAATTGGTCTCTAAACGCCATTTTCGGTTTGAGTGAGCTTAAAAATAACCCAAATAGTGCCAAAAAATTTTAACCGACATTCATAAATTACACCCCACAATGGGAGCCAATACAGCAAAAAGTTGTGATTCAAAAATAACCAAAGCATCAATTTTCGGCTTTGGATACCCTGTAAAGAAAAATATTCCACTCTTGACTTGAGAGAGCCGGTCACAAATGCAAGGTCACTGGTGGATATATACCGATCTATTCAACCTTTAAAACACCCTTCATTGGCTACAAACTTATATTAAAAAGTGAATGAATAGGATTATATTTGTGCACCCATGAGTCTCTTTCAGTTTAATATTGTCATGTGTACCTAGAAGCACATAATTGATTTACTCAAGTTGGAATTGCTAAAATAGCCATTCTGCATTCAATGTGGTCTTCATGCAAAAAAGGATAACCATAGCCACAGAAGTATCAATTCTGCAAATGTTGCATAAAAAACATGAACAATGTGGCATCATTATTTTTTCAGGTCCGAATACGATGATAGATCATAACATCACAATTGTCAACTTTTATGCAGTTTAATCATATGGACCATTACGTAGGAGTCAAACACGTACGTCTTTCTGATGGTTTTTTTGGCATACGTTTATGGCATGGGAATACATCCTGCCATGCGAATTGTAAACCCTTAACGAATTCTTGACAATACCTTTCATTTGAATGCTTGCATATTTTCCAGTTCAATTGTAGGAAAACGGGAAACAATCATAATGAATTCGAATCAAGCCTGAAAACACAAGGCACAAACTCTGTTAGAGACAATGCCCACATGCATTGTGGATCGACGCAGGCCATTGTGCTGCATAAAAAAACCAATGTGTGTTTCATACTTGTGAAGAAGTAAGCAGAGTCACCCAGCAATGACCCGGTTTGACATTAATTGTTATGAGGATGGTCACCGGTTACAGATTTAGAAAGAAAATACAGGAGGACAGGGAGATCAAAATATGTTAAAAGAGTACACACATAGCGACATCTTATGGATAAGTTAAGGTTCAAATATTCCAGGGAAGTCCAGTATGAATAAGTTTTACTGTATGCAGCAAATGAAACTTCATTTGCCCTGTGATTTGGATCCCCTTACATCGGAAAATAAGGTAAACTTCGCATAAATTCATCCAAGCTATATTAATATATCAATTAAATCATAGAATGGTGAAAGGTTAATTTCAAATTAGCTGTATATGTTTATGAAAACTGTTTTGGATGTTTTCTTAAAGAAACGGAAGAGATACCCTTATCCCCAAAGAAAAGATTCAGGTGGAACAAACTTGATGAAATACAATCAAAGGTACACCTCTTCCAAATTTGATGAAAATGGGAAAATCAATTCACAAAAGTGCGATTGCTTATTGAAAAAAAGGAGACATCGTACGATTGACAATTTCCGAGAAGCTTTGTTGACACATGAAGTAACCTGAATAGAAGGATAACAAAAACAGCTCTATGTATCAAATGGATGACAAAGGGATAGTATGATGGTGACTGTCGTAATGAATGAGTCGGTTGTGTATCTTCTGCGTGCGCAGGTGCATTCTGGCCACACCTTAAGTAATACTTAACTTGTTGACAGTGATGCTTGCACCTGAACTGAATATATATATATATATATATATATATATATATATATATATATATATATATATATATATATATAAAACAAGTAAACCAAACGTTTAACTAAAACAAACGTGATATTAAATCTGCCTTACCTACACCTTTGGCAAAGAGAAGCTGCAGTTTGAATGGGATGTGCACACAATAAAAAGCCCATTTTTGACCCATCTACCTGGTTGGAAAACGTGAAACACAAAGAAGCGACGTAAATGAAATATATAAAATCATAGGTAGGGAACAGAAAGGGAGATGGAAAAAGGTAATAAAAAAGCAAACAAGAAACAAGAAAAACAAAACAAAACAAGGAGATGTAAGAGAAGACAACAGAAAAGGCAGCTATGTAACCCAAGGCATTTTGTATCTTCTCGTAAGCACCTAAATTCACTAGTATGCATCATGGAGATAATACTAGGATTTCTTTTGTTGGATGCATTTTTCGCCCGAACATTAGCAAAGTAGCATTTGGTGCCATCTCATTTGGTGATGGATAGCGTAGGTTCTTGACGTGTTGCAAAATGACATGCCCAGGTAACCAAAGAAGAAGACATACGGTCCTTCCCTGCAACATGTTGGACATTTTGTAGTGCAGCAAATCAGTGAAGGCGAATACAGGCATAGAACGCAATTACAGAGTGATGTGTTCAAATGTTTTTGTCTGTCTGACAGAAACACTGTTGCGGACACCAACAATGCCTATTGATTATACACAAGTCCAGTGTGTGGAGGATCATGTACTAAATGAGAGTTTACCGTGCTCATTACAACACTATTTGTGCTAACCTGAATTTCAGATTCAAATTCTACGTAAAGATATTTTAGTAAGTATCATTCCTGTAGTTCCACGGGGAAATAAGGACCAGGTCAAAATCAAGCCGGGGAAGTATAGACCCCGTGTACAAGCAAACGCTGAAAGTTTTAACGGTTAAAATAGAGTAACAGACTCTTTTTTGCTTTTCTTAGAACATGGCCGACGAAGTACTAATATTACAAATTACAAAATATATTCCAAATGAAAAATCAGACGGAAAAGTGAACATGGACGACAATATTTTATTTACCGTCATGTTCGTCGGGCATAAATTGTGAACACGTTGTTCGAATATTTGTCGAGTTACGTTCGTGCTGGTGACCATAAACGAAAGACATTAATAAAAGGAAACAACCTTACAAAGTGGTAAACATCTGTTTTAAAAGAATCGTTGACTTTAACCTGGATACGGCAACGCCAACGACAGACATTTTTGCGTGCCACACGCAGTCCTAACAAGAGTGTGTGGATGTAGGATGTAGTCTGCTTCATTGGCCCTGCTGCACTTTGTCATGAATAGAAACTAATTCGAATCAGAAATGTGTATGAGACGCATCAGAATTTCGTGTTTAGTGTCGACAGATTTTCTTCAGCACCAGTCTGACGCAAGCGCACGGAAAAGCTTTTGCCTAAGTCGCAGTGTCACCACGAGATGATTTACTGAGCAGTGTACTTAAGACAACCTCTTCCCCCGCAAAAAACAAAGACCCTCACATTAAGCAGCATTTGACGTTTGTTTACCTATACCTAGAGGTCACATGTGATGTACTGCACATGCACTCTGAATCGCCGTATGCACTTCATTTCAGAAAAAAGAATATAAGGTTGGCGCTGAAAGTGGAATGAACCGATATTTAAAGCATCCATATAATAAATGGGGAGGGGTATTGTATGATTCTTTTTCGCAAGAGCCCAGAAACGCAATTACTTCGCCATGCATCTCTTTACGAAAACAACCAACTACCACCATCACAGCATGTCGCCAAATAATGGAGTTGTTATTGGAATGGATTCTTCAATCTAACCTTTTCCTGCCCAAAATAACAATGTGTCAATAGGCAAATGAAACTATGTGGTCTTGTTATTAAAAACATGGCAATTAAAACTGTTCATTAACAAATAATAGTTTTGTCAGTCTTTATATAGCGTCGCACGACAATCAAAAAAAGATGAGGGAAAATCATTAGACGTTGCAGCAACAAAAGGTTAAAGAGGCTTAAAATAGGTCCTCCCGCAAACCCATTAAGTGCCCACATGCAGTGACGATGAGACAAAGAGAAATGGTAGTGAAGCTGCTTTTATTATTGTTGTCCGGAATAAAACCGGGTTCTCAGCGGGATCATCCTGTCAACACGTTAGCCGCCGCCCAAGGATCGTGCTTAGCATTGTCAGTTGTACACATGCGTTTGTGGACCAATTCGGACATTACTAAGGGCTCTCCTGCAAACATGTCATGAGTTTCTCTGCCTGTTTGGCAGGTGATAGTCAAACGCAGCTTCCGTGGAGAACGTTGAAAGGAGGGATTCTATGTTTCTCTGAGAAGAAGGACATACCTGACTTCGTTGCCGCACAATTACGTGATTTTTTAAATCTTAAAAGCAATTTTTAAACATATGTAAACAAAATCAATGACTGGTGAGTACAGAAAAAAGAAACAACCCACGAAATGTGGAAATAAAAGCTTCATATTTCCGCAAAGGAATGACCATTCATTTGATCGATAATGTGATAATTTCTGTGTTCACACCATTTCACGAGTGTGTACCAAATTATAATCAGATATCTTCCGTCGTTCAGAATCTCTGTCAGCGAATCAGAAGGACAACCCTTTATTTCAACGGAATCGACGCTGGGAAGATTGGGACCCAGCTGCAGATGTAGGACATTTGTTCTACGACTTCACACTTTGGGACATCATAAAATTCTCTGGAAGTCACATTTCTGAATAATAAATATCAGTTTGAAGACCTTCACTTTTGTATAAATTTGTAGTTTGGTACAAAATGTATAGACAAGTGTGTTCCATAAAGCTTCCATTATTATGAAAAGTATACATTTTAAGGTGGATGACCTGAAAGTGTGCTCTTTCGGGGAAAACATATCTTCTCACTCCACTTTTCCGCATAATATTTTCTTTTCGAAACGTTACCATATCAAAGATAACATTTTCTGAATGAATCATGATGTCACCTGTAGGTGGCAGTGCAGATTTCTTCCCCTTGGTTTCTGCCTGTTGCAAGTTGACAGAAGTGTGGATAAACAAAACCTGGTTTATTGATTGGTTGAAAATGCCACGAGACGCAGGAAGCTGGCGCTGTCACCATACAGAAGAGTGTATCGGGCATGCCATATTGCCGGAATCTAATGATGCTAAGGAGACTTATTCAGAACGTAACCAATGTGCACAGGTTCAAACCTGATGTAAAAATGGATAACTCCGTTCCGTCTGTAAATTTCAGTGAAGAAAATGGTTTTCTTTGTACGGCCTAAAACACCAATTGTATTCAGTCTATTCCACTCCTGCACAGTCTCATACTTAGTCTGTTCAAAATGAACATTTATTGGGTATCAACACTTCGCCTTTGTTTTTCAGGTTTTTAGGATCACTATCCGGACTTGGCCTTTCCAACTTTAAAACATAATACCCTGAAAAATATCATTAATCACAAAACCAAAATACTACTACTACTACTACTACTACTACTACTACTACTACTACTACTACTACTACTACTACTACTACTACTACTACTACTACTACTACTAATCACACTGATTCTAATAGAGAAAATGAAAGAAAAGATTGCAGGCCTGGTAACAATAAATAAATAAATAAATAAATAAATAAATGAATGAATGAATGAATGAATGAATAAATAGATAAATAAACAAACAAACAAACAAACAAACAAATAAATAAATAAATAAATAAATAAATGAATAAAAAGAATATCCAAAGTCAGACAATAGTTTAATGTAAATATGTTTCACCGACGAGACTTATACAAATTGATAATGTTGGGGTAGTAATAGTATTTTTCATAAAAAAAAATATGTTTATCTGTGTACTTGCGGATATCTTGTATGGTTTATTTTTTGAGTAGTTCCCTCTCCGAGGAAGAAAAACACCTTCCCTTAAAATGTTTCAAAGAGGTAAAATTACGAAAATCATTGAACTGGGAATTGCATGTCTAACCTGATAAATTTAACTTTCCCCAACCTCTTCTAACATGTAATTTCGATATGGTACTTCAGATCAGACTTTTTTTTTCAATTACAAGCTGAAAACTGAAAAGAGTTGGATACAGACTAAGGACAGGTCTGTAAATTAGCCTACTTGACAAATGGTAACTTGTACACAAACACACACACACACACACAAATATATATATATATATATATATATATATATATATATATATATATATATATATATATATACATATATATTTGCATTGATACATACATATATATGAGTGGGTAGTTGGATAGTACTAGTAAGACATATACTGTGGCCTTTTTGGTTTGATCAAACAAGGTCGGAATCAGTTTATGTCAAATAATACTTAAATGGATGGAATGCAATTAATTTAGACAGTATGCTCAAGCTTATGAAATATGACAAGTCGTATCAGAACAGCAACTGTGTATTGGTGCTGACAGACATAAATGTTGAACAGTAGCTGCAGTCACAGGTTCACGTAGACAGGTAGTATAGAAAACCATACATAAATAACACCGGAGACGTCTTATGGTAATCCTTCACCAACAGCAGCTGTTGCTTCCTTTTTCTCAGACTGGTTACCAATGGCACACCCCACGCCAAGGACAGCTGTCGACGATGCGTGTACCATTCTGATAGATTTGAGTTTAAGCTCAATGACCAAGATACTGTTTAAGTACATTTTGCATAATACGTCATATATTATAATTTTGTGATCCGTATCTCCCCAGAAATGGGTACTGGCCGTTTTTGTGTCATAAAATAACTAGTACAAAGTATGACTTTCTATTGCAACAGACTCCATAGCAAGTGCCCAAGGGCACGATCAGCGCTGAATCACTTTCAGTCGTCCTCTGACCTAATCTGATTCAAAGAACACTGGCTGTTAAATTGTAAGATGTGCTTTTCTTTATTTATTCGGTTTGATGACGGCCACATCAGTTTTAAAGGACATAATTAGTATAAGTTTATAATGAGCTTTGAAAGAAAAAAATGAAGTTTTGTCTCACACAAACATTTTGGCCAAACATATTAAATTCGGCAATAAATTACATGCGCTCTATAATACATAATAAGCAAATCGGTCTGGTAAATTATTCCAGGAAAAGTGGTCATGTTTTATTGACATTCAAGGTCTCTCCTCAACGCCCATAAAAAAAGAAGAAAAATAGCAAAAGGATTTTCATACTACGCTTAATCCATTACCTAGACGTCTTTCCTTCGTTAGGGTAGGTAGCTTTTTCCTGGCAGACTTTCTCAAAACTGTCGTTGCAAACATTGCGATGGAAGAGCACAAAAAGATGCAAAGCAAGCAGCGTTTGACATTGCCTGCTTCTGCCAGTCGGTTTGAGTTGGAACGTAAGAGCAGCTTCAGACTTTGGGCTCTGATACTGCTCTCGAGGCGCAGTCTTTACCTCAGATTTAACCCTCATATGATTAATAATATAACTAATATTTCACCCATTTAGTCTCAGATACTCTAACGCAGACAAGAGACTGGGGGACATATAAATAAAACCGCCATATATATATATATATATATATATATATATATATATATAGAGAGAGAGAGAGAGAGAGAGAGAGAGAGAGAGAGAGAGAGAGAGAGAGAGAGAGAGACAGACAGACAGACAGACGGACAGAGATAGATGGAGAGGTGTAACTACCTTAATCGAGCTGTGATGCAGACATTGGTAACAGTTTTAATTTTTTTTATCATTTCCCTTTCATAATATCCCATTCAAAGAAACACAATAATTTTAGAGCCATTCTTTCACAGTAACAGTAATGATGGCTGTTAATTTTCAGCAAAGGGAACACAATTGACCAAAGGTTGAGTTAGAATACTGTCTTCCACAGACGTGGACGACAACCTGTGTCAGTAGGTCGTCTTGACCCCGGAATGTTAATTATATTGGCGGTATCTGAATTCTTCACCAGACCCTTTTTCCCTTCCCAGTTCCTCTTTCTCCGGTCATACACGGTTAAGATTTTTTTGCTCGCATGCCTACGTTACGGATTTTGTTGGAACCCATTTTTCCGTTTTCCCTTATTTTGTTCGAATAATTGGAAATCTGAGCACACAAGAGATAAAAAGCAATTTTATTATACCAGATATTGTGTTGTGCGCAGAGGAAGAATGCTATCAAGCCCATGGCACCAAGTACGAGTGCAAACCATAGATTTATAAAATAAACGAGCTTAGGCATCTTTTTAGCGACGCTATGAATCATCCAAATAGAAAGATGAAAATGAATCAGCCGTACGTTTGCAACAACCAAAAAATACAAACTGTTTTCCGAGATGAACCACCTTCTCATTAGCTTGTTTAGTCGATTTTTTTTCCGCGGTGAACACGTTTGCGGCAGTTCTAATCCGGATTTACCCAAACTGGACACAGCAATCCTATTTTGACGGGATAATCAAAAACAAAGTTGATGTATCCCTTATTGTCTAGGGGTCTGACGCCCGTTCGGTCATAGATATCTGCCAAACATGTAGACCGTTCTCTGCTGTCGATACTGTTATTCACCCTCTACCAGTAATAGTGGTGGATTTTGGTTACATTAACCTCTTTGAGTAGGTGTTTCTGGCTCAAACACTATCTGACATGGTTTGAGGCCTGCGAGGATTGTTGTACTGTATGTATCTATCAGATGAAGCTCTGTCCAGGGAAAAGCTTTGCGTCAGAGCATGTTGCTTCTTTTTAATTTCGTTGGCACCCAAGGTATGTTATGTGTTTGTCAGAGTAAAAAGACCTGTATTTGAACAAAATATGAACACAGCCCACACTATCAGTTCGAAATAAGCCGTTCCATCATGCGCCATAAAGTAGTTTTGAAATTCACAAAGGCAGTTGTTATTATAGGAATAAGGTAATGACTACCAGGAAGTGGTTCTGGACAAAATGACCCAAATCAAATTATTATATAGATGTCAACGTGATCCCAGCTACGGATCAATATCTGCTTTCGCCGGGACCACTTACAGAAAATTTACTTTTTTTACAGCATTGCTGGCAATTCCTGAATAAAGGATGGAGCTGCTGGAATAAAAATATATGGATGAACAAAACAATGGGAATAGTATATGAAGCAATACTGTGTTTAGTTACATACAGAAAAAATGCTATGGCACTTATATCTAGGAAAATCATTGGAAAATGGGACTTGATCATAGTACAAAACCCGAGGTAAGAATGTGTGGATAACTTTTTTTATAAACCGAGGACTGTTTTGGAGTAGCTAAGGGATGTACGTAATATATAACGTGCAATGTTTTAGTGCGGTTGTGTTGCATACTGGGAGAGGGACATTCAGTCCCTCTACTAAGGCTATAGTATAGAAGTGGTCGCAAAACTTAACAAAAAATATTGCTGAGGTAAAACAGAACTGTACATCACTTAAAATGTGTTAGAGGGTTTGTATTTATGAATCTGTTTAAAAACAAAATACTTTACGTGGAATCTTTTTCGATTTTGACCAAGTAAGCATTCCAATTTATATTTCCTTTTATGTGTTAATAAAAAAAAATCAATTTCATTACTTTTACAATAGGAACATCATTAATCTACAAATACAAACCAAAATGTACCGTTTTTCGGGGGAAATGAAATAAGAAGTATTTGGTTTTATTTTTGTTGAAAGTTAACGTATTACCTGTTAACTAGTTGTAAACATTATTTCTCTGTGGTGTCATTGACATATTGTAATTAAACACAATTAGGTTTGTATGTATCATAAAAATAAAAAGAAAACATTCTTACAAGCAACACCTTGACAAGGATGCTAATATATCCTTGATTTTATGTATTGGCTCTATTGAGTCAGCTTGTAGAAAATAATGGCAACACTTGATTGGCAAAATATATAATTCTGCCTAATGAAATATAATTTTATTAGTAAAACACTGACTGTATATATGAGTGAACAAAACATTTCTATTTTAGCCGCTGGCATTTAAATATGTTGAAACTGCTCTTCATATGCTTTACATAAAAAGTTTTTTTTCCCATTAAAAAGTATACAGGTTATACTTTTTGTAAACAGTGCAGTGTCATTCTTATGTCTTTCATAGGTTTCGATGCATACACTATTAAAGCCTTCATATTTTCGGCTACAGAATCGCATATTTGATATCTTATTTTTATGCGTTCCCCCCCCCCCCTCCATCGAAGAAGGCGGGGCATTTAGCTTTGCTCATGTGGGTCGGTCGGTAGAGAGAACGTGGTATCTGCACCATAACTCAATCAGTTCTTGAGATAGGACTTTGATAAGGCATATATATATACATATATATATATATATATATATATATATATATATATATATATATATATATATATATATATATATACATATATATATATATATATATATATATATATATATATATATATATATATATATATATATATATATATATATATATATATATATATATATATATATATATATATATATATACATACTCCAGTTTAAGGGCTAGGAGAAGTGTGACGGTGGTTTTGAACTTGATCCTATTTCCAAGGTCATGGAGGTAATTATTGTAAGTTTTGGTTTCCGCATGATAACTTAAAGATTTTATAAGAGAACCTGTTTATTGCACAGGAATATGGTCCTTATCTAGGGCTAGGTCAAGTTTGAAAGATGGTTGATCTTGATGTTAATAAAGGTCACAAGGCCACTTTAGTGGACTTGGTTTCTGCATTGTTACTCAGAATATAAGTTATGACTTCGGTATTGCCCATGGTAATAGTCCTCAATTTGGGCTTGATCAGCTTAGAAGATGGGTGACCTTGACCAAATTCCCAAGGTTACAACCCACAGACTTATTTGTAAACTTGGTTTTCACTGGATAAGTAAAGGGCTTAACGTAGTGTCTTTTTATCGGACAGGGCCATATTAGTGAATGCGGTTTGTTAGAGTTTGTGCATATTCAAGCGTGAACTGGACGGAATTGAATTTGTGCGTGTGTGTGTGTTTGCAAATTTGATTATCATCTTGCCCAAAGTATCTTCCGAAAATTAATGGATAGGTTTTTGAAAATCAATTGTTACGGACTGAATTCTAATCCTGTTATATATCATTGATAGATGATATAAGTGTATCTGGCCAAAGATAATCACTCTTTATATTTTGTATTGTCTTGTACAAATTGCCGTCTGGAGTGGATACTCTGCATCAGTATGAACGTCTTGCCACTTGAACGCATAAGTCACATATGTCGACTTTGCGCAGTGCTGATGTTGAATATTCAGATTCAGATTCAATTTACTTTTTTTGACCATATCGGTACATAGGAAATGTAGACAATCGATATATTAATCCAACGGGTCAAGGAGACATTATGTAGCCAAGATAAATTTGACATGTCGATCCAATTGCTTTTTAAACAACTACATTATACATTCATACTTCACATCAATCATCTTTACATATATAATAGCTGTGTACATGACAGGTATAGTCACAACTGTTTAGAAAATAAGATTTTATATAATTATTTTGAAAAACATTGTAGACTATGCCTGTTTATGTTTTTCAGTTATCATCTGATCAGTGTTATTTGTAAGTTTCGGAAAGTCAAAACTAATATTTTGTTGAGCAAATGTGCATGTTACTCGGTTAAAGAACATTTTTTATAGTTTATTGTGTTGTAGTTACGTGTATCATATACTCTCAGTGATAGAAAGTGCTACTAATCTATCTGGTAGATGGCCATGTACAAACTATAATACAATTTTAGTCTGTTTTAGTCTGAAAATATCGTTTACTTTGAGTAATTGTATTTCCTTTAATAAGGGTTCACTATGGGAATTAAATTTACAACAGGTAATGCATCTGACATTTTTTTTGCAGCTATTCAATTTGAGCGTGTTTAAAACCACAGGTGAGTATACCAAAATATATATGTGGTGACATAAGTGAATTATTAATTGTCATTTTGACATTTAGAGGTAGATAATATTTAAGTTTGTTTAAAATATCAATTACTCTTAGTATTTTTGTAGATATCTTAGTGATATGATCTCTCCATGTTGGTTTTTCATCTAATGTTATCCCTAAAAAGTTAAAATTGTCTACATGGTTAACTTCTATGCGGTTTATTTTAATTTCAGGTATATTTACTACTTTGCCGGTTTAATGGAAGACCATAAACCTGGATTCTTCAACATTTTAGTAAATCCATATTGCTCTGAAAAGAGCAGTGTAGAACCATCGAAGTACTGAAATAGTTGTTTAAACAATACCATTTCAAAACTTCTAGAGATTGCTGGTGGTATTGACATAGGACGGTAGTTTGATAAAGTTGTGTCATCATCCTTTTTGTACAGAGGAATTATTCTGGCTTTTTTCATTTTTTAATAATACCAGTTTTAAAACTTTGGTTTGTTACCATAGTGATGGGCATAAGCAGTGCTTCATTTTAAGTTCCTTGAGAAGCTTAGTGGAGATACCATCATGACCTGGGCTAGTTTTGGGTCTCAATTCATCTATGACTTCTTCTACCAGGTCCTTTGTTGCTGATTTGAACTTTGTCAATGATTCTCTTTTAAGTAATTTCTAAAAGTAAGCCAAGTTTTTTTTTTTTATTTTGTTGTGAAGATCAGCACCAATATTTGTGAAGGATACATTAAAACTATTTGAAATGGCTCTTTCGTCTTTTACTGGCTTGTCATCAATAAGAAAGTATTCCGGAAAAGACTTTTTCTCTCTTGTTCTGTTTAGTATGTCATTAATAGATGACGAAGTTTTTTAGATATTAATTTTTGTATTTATTGAAGATGAAGTCATAATAACACTTTTGTGCGATACATAATTTTTTCTTGAGTATACCCTTGTATGTGGCAAGATTTCTCTTAATAATTTCGTATTCCTCTATCAGGTTTTGCTACTCTATGGATGTACTCTATGGATTTTAAAATGCCTGGTGTAATCCAATTACGCTTTCTCTGTTTGTATTTGTTAAATCTTACTGTTTTACTGGGCATACATGTATGTATATTGATTGCAACAGTATCATGTATGATGTCATAATTTGTATCCGGATTGCCATCTTCGCCGGTATGTAGTTTACCATCCAACCTTATTGATTTGAAATACATGCGTGCATGTAGTATGGAAGAGTTATAACATTTAACTTAACATTTTTAGGGGGGCTGTTTTTATGTTTGACATCTAGACAAATTACATATGGTTGATGATCTGAGAACGTCTTCATAATTTGAGGTACTTTGAAGAAAAGTATCACTCAATTTACAGAAAAAGATGTCGATGAGTGTTCTGTTTTTATTTGAGAAACTTGTTGGTAAAGTAATTGAATACAGCACTCCAAAGTGCTGCTGCCCAGCATAACAAACAGAAATCCTGTTCAGCTGGACAAACGTAATTCTTAGAGGGGATGAAACAAAAGTGCCCATCAAAAGTGGCTACGCATAAGTTGAGATACTCCCTATTGGAGCTGCGTTTCTTTCAGGGAGCGATCATTAATTCGTTCAAATCCATGCCAACACAGTACCCTGGTATTTCGTTATATACTACATTGCTGTAAAAAGTTAGGAGGAAAAACATTTTTAAAGAAGCTATATACATCAAATCTATAGTTTCCAAGATTGGTGGAATTTTATTCATCAATTTAATACAATTATACTGTCAGCCGAATTAGTTATTTTTGGTTATTTCTTTTCACCAAGTAAGTACTCCCTGAATAACTGTCTCCTATTGGCTAAATTTTCATTCATCGAGAATTATGTAAAAAACAAAATATTTCATTTGTACCATTTTTGAATTTTTTGAAATATAAAATAGTAACTGAGAAACACACTTTAAACTGTCAAGGTAAAAACGAACTATTTGTGAGCAGGTGTTCCAGTATAGTGAACTCGTTTTGATTAGATTATTTTATACATTGACAGGACTGTCTATGTTCTTTCGTAGATTCAGGTTTAGCTACATTTTTATATGTACACTCTGTTACATGATCTTTGATTACCAAAGTATATGTAAAATGTGTCAATCACACAGGTTGTAATGTACCTATATAGTGTCTGAATTCTCCTCAGTTCATGCCCACAATTGTTATGTACTTTGTATGAAAAATCAATAAAGAAAAAAAAAAAAAAAAAAAAAAAAGAAAAAAAGAAAAAAAAAAAGTCATGATGACCCCTAAGAAGTTATCAATGGTGTGTCCAATTTTTCTGGAAGAAAAGGAAAATTACAAATGTTACTGGCGCATGGTAATATGTTGAACCACATACCTAAAGAACATCAACCCAAATTAGCCGTTGAAAGACCGGATTTCATGTCTCCAAAGTCCGGTTTGGTGATCACGTACTTCAGACAGACCGCACCGTACCCCAAAACACCAGGAAGATGGACAAATATTACGAAATCCATTTGTTCCAAACTTTCAAAATTTATCGAGAAAAAAATGTCATATGCAGCAATATAAGGACAGACACCTGGACATCGATAGCCAATGAGATTGCATGCCGGATACTGTACACAGGATTGATCATGAACGGAACATGCACAGTTTTTGCCTGGATGTATGTTATCTGAGCGAGCGGCATAGAATTTTACATTTGGCAGACGTAGGCCTATTGAAAACCGTCACAGATAGGTGGAATATAAAGAAGCCTTTGATAGGCACAGACAACGCTGCTAATATGAAGGGGGCAATCAAAGCCCTGGAGTGTAAAAACAAAACAAACAAAGGGATCATAGATGTAAAAAACATTACAAAGTTTTTCAAACACAGCACGGTAGCGTAAAGCACCCTTAAAGAAAAACATGACAGTAAAAAACCCTGATCAGCTCACTTGCTCAGCTGTAGGCTGGAGCCTGCTCAACTGCTTCAGCTAGCCGGCTCAGAAATTCTGCATCAGCTCTCATCACAGGTATGTATGTACGTACTACATATAGGAGTTAAAGTGGATGTATTTGGTGCCTATATACTTCTCTCGTAAGCCATGGGAGCCATGGGAAATACATCATCAGGCAAGTCTAGGCCTACTTTTTATTGTTAGGAGAAAAAAGGCCCATTATCTATTTTATCACCATAAAACCGAACCTTTTGAAAGGTTGAAAGTCAAAGCTATCAAAATTTGATATAAAGTATGTTCGTGTGATTACCTTTCGCTGTCATCAATGTCACTCTAGGAGTAAACTCTTCAAAGTCCATTATGGCTGACCAAAGTGTTCAGCATATGTTTGAGAATAATTCAGAGGTGGACTACACCATGTATATAATCACGGCATGCAAGCACGTTGGATACTTTTGTTTTGTAAATGTTTGGAAATCATGCTTCAGTTCAGGGGAAATTATCATTCTCAAAAATGGTTCTACCCTGCATAAGATGAGCCTGAAACCTGCCTTGGTTTTCCAGAAATGTTTTATAATTTCCTGATTACATGATTGACACGGTGTTAATATAGCTTAGATTTAACACGAGCAGAAGAATGTTACATTAAACATTCATACCTTTCAAAAAGTTTCTCCTAATCTAATCTTGGTGTCTCGAGCGTCATGCAGCTGCTTCCCCCTGATATCTCAAAAGGGGACTATTTCCCTTCCCCTATATCCAGTGGTGCCGTTTAGGAATTTTTTTGCGCTGTTCATATATCATCAAAAGTATCTTATTGGTGTAATTGTGCCTTCGTACTGACTTCAACTGACACCAGACACTGGACCCCTCATTTCTCTGTGTTATATTGAGGATCTGAGTTCCTTTATCCCATTTTGTCAACCTTTCAAAAGTGATCAAAGATGTTTTTGGAGTTTTGACAAAACAGTAATAAGTGGTGTCGTCAAAACAATGAACAGTTCATGACACTGGTTTTTATTTAACTCATTCCATCCAGATAGAAGACTGAGTAAACAGCTTTCCTCAGCATGCTCTGGCAATGCGCCTAGAGCGCGCCAAGGAAAGCTGTTGACCATGGATATATAATTTGGATTGATATTGCATGCATGTTTCATCCAAAATTTTGAAAAATAATCCCTAAATCAGAAAAATTCAATTATCATACGACATTTAGATATTAGCGGGAAATAGCGTCATTGGGGAGGAATGAGTTAACAAATGCTTTACGTAATTATACACATTTGCTGCTCCTTTAAACCTTTGCATGTCTGTAGTCGGCATGAATTGGAAACTGTTAAATAATTCTTGTCGGCAGCTTCGAAAATTAAGAAGGAGTAGCCCATTTTTCTTATGATTTTGCTTATAATCGACACTTTATTCCAATGACCTATTTACGCATCACGGACGCTATAATAACTGTTGTCTTGGGTGTGGGAATCAGACTTCCCAACAACATTGACATTCGAGCACCTTTCTACTCACCAGATGGCCAGTACTCCTTGCAAATCCTTTGGGTCAGACATGACACAATGCAAATCTTTTTCGGAAAATATTACTGAGAAACGTAAACCCATTGTCTCTTTACTAGGTCGACAGTGGTCAGAAAATATGTTGAAATGCTGAGTTAAAAAAAAACGATGTTTAGTGGGTTATGAGATTAAAGCAACAACTGCATTTGTATTATACAAGTGGATAAGGTTAATCTTTTGGTCTCATAGATAGTGCTCTCCTCCAGCATTTAGCTCAACATTAAAAAGATACGTGCATCATTCTTCATCCGAATGGGACTCCCATAAAAGAGAAAATGAGGTAGAAATTTATGCCATATTGAGAGGAAAAAATGCAATGTAATTGGTGATTTGAAAGCATTCCTTTTTGATCTGATTCATTTGATCGTTGAATTTTGAAACTTTTTTTCCCTCGGTTGTAAATGCTAAGAATAAATAATTTTCCCATAGTTATAGACAGAACAGGCAGTGGATTGGACATAAACTTATAAGAAATTGAACTTAGGGGAGGGTTAATTTTTTTAGGGGTTGTCCTGTTGTTGTCATCCTTTGGAGGCATTATGGTATGGGCATGCCACATAATCTTATTCATTTGATTGTTCAAATTTGAAACTTTTCCCCTCGGATGTAAATGCTAAGAGCAGTTAATTTTTCCATAGATAACGGCAGAACAGTAAATGGATTGGACATGGACCATAAAGAAATTGGACTTGGCGTAAGAGTATTTTTAGGGTTTGTTCTGTTGCTGTCTTCATTTGGAGGATTTTGTTTTTGTCTGTCATTTTTAACTGCACGAAAGATATGACGTTGTCGCTCACGTGTATATAACTTTTGTACCCCATAACCTTTGGTTGAAAGTGTATGGAAGTTTGTAACAGGCATATATTATGTTCAAGGCCATCGGTACAGTATAAGACTATGTTTCTTGTCAATTTCTTTTTCTGTCCATGTAAGCAGCCGTAGCCTGGGTCATGGCAGAGGACGAGTTTAAAACCACCAGTTACTTTTATGGGCAATTGTCTGTCTGAAGTAAGGATTGAAAGTGTGTCTTTACATTGGTATTAGAAAACCAATGTTGATGTTTTGGTAATTAAGGCTTCAATCTCTATGCTGTAATTGTTGGGATGAAAGTTATGAATATGTTTTATGTTGTTTTTGCAAGCAGTACCCTTAATCTGCATAAAACATGTCGTAATTGCCAAAACACAGACACAGAAGAGAACTCTCTAAGAAAATTCTCATTGCCTGGATGCAGCTGTCATCAGTTTAGGGTGCCAGGGCCGGGCTGGTGACTTTTGAGTGATGGTAGAAAGTACATGTGCTGAAAACATGTGTACCTCTCTTTCCCAGAGATAAGCTTCTTCCAGGTCTGCTTCAGGACCTGCTCACTATGACTGGCTGCTCTTTCTTTATTTTAGTTTAACTCATTTCTCTGACAAATATAAGATTGCACTTAATGCATTGCGTGTGCATTCATTTTATATTTTGTGCTGTGTTAATCATGTCATCTCAATCCAGAGCTTTATATGATTCTGTAAGATCAACTTCTAGATGAGCAGTAGTCCACACGTAATGAAAACCTGAAATCTGATTGGTCTGTTTCACCAAATTTAATTCGGCCAAAATACATATGTGCATTGTCAAACCCGGAGGCCACATGGGCATACCTTGCTCAGTCTCAGATAGATGGACACTCGTAAAACAAAGATGATATAGCAAACCTTGCGCGCCAGAAATGGGTAAGATTTTGCCAATAACTTCCACAGGGATTGCAGCAGCACAAATAAATGAGGAAACACTGCATAGATTTTCGGTAATGGGGGAATCTTGGTGAAGGTAGCAAAGGTTAGATATTATTACAAATGCCATGTCAGACAACTTCCCTTCTGAGTTATATGAATTCCTTTGGTCAGATTAAAAAAATCACTTTTCAGAGTTGATTGAACTTTGCCTTTCCAGAATCTAAAATTATCAGTTAATTAAAGTAGGTGTCTTTCGAGTATGGCCCAAGTTTTGAGAAAGTGTTTAAAAGCTTCAAATGGACGTGTATCGATCAAGCATCACAGGTTTTTATTTTAGAGAGATCCTGAAAAAATGGAAACAGATAACTTATTGCCATGTCTGCACTGGCGGATGGATTTACCACAGAAGTCATCTTCCCACTTGCTTGCTCGCTCCTATTCTGTTTTTTCTTGAGGTCGATCTACTAGCATCTCTGACCAGAGTGAAGTAAGGTATGAAAGGTTT
>OZ026620.1:41908895-41966395 GCA_964020975.1 Hermodice carunculata | reverse complement strand
GGTTGAGATAAGGAAGTATCACATTTAACTTTAGTCATGTCAGACCGCACACAAATAGATGCAAATTTGATTATAACGTATATGAGGGCGATCATTTTTGTAATGGACGCCTCTAAACTTTGCATATTTCGACAACAGGAAGAAATTCATTTTAATTACAAGCATAGCTATTCAGACATGCAAAATCGCATTTGATCGTTCCGGCGGAAACATTTTCAGTTTGTTGTTAGTCATGACATTAGACTCACTTTGAAAGTAATATAGATTTCTGTGGTTTAATCATTTTGCTTGCCCGGTTTAGTTTTATTAAGTAAACATACATCTTATTCAACATTCAAGGCTAATTTAGGACAGTTGCTGGCATACTCAGTATTTTAAAGGCATAGAGTCTGTAGACTTTCACCAGCAAAAATAGTTATCTCTGCGCCCTAAGGGTGATAATCCATCTGTGAAATGTTGCTATATGTGTGCAGAATTTTCCGTAAGTAATCAAGTTATCATTTTGTTATTAACTATGCTGCATGTTAATGGTAAAAAGGCATGACCTGAAAACACAAAACATTATCAACAATAATTTGTGATTACAATGATCAAACAGAAAGCTATAAGTATATACATAATTATTGCGCACTGATAATATTGTTATGGATATCTACATATAAGGGACATAAAACAATGTAGAATCATTATTGTCTGTGAATTATGTTCTTTAAGTGAAGCGCTGCTCGTAGATAACTGCTCATTTGTTTGGAAGAGTTTTCGTAAAAAATGGCCTCAATGTGAAAGGGTTGTACATTACCTCAAGACTCCCTTTTGGGCAATAATGCCACACGAGACAGATGTTTGGGGGATCCACGCAAGCACCGACAAAGACATTCAAATTCTCGTGAACGAGATCTTTCATCTGAAAATATTACGCAAAGTAGGGTCACTCCTATAATTGACCGTCAGTATTCGGTCAACGGTGGCATCAATAATGACCAGAGCGAGACACCCTTAATTACTGTGCATCCAAATGTGTGTCTAGCAATGTTCATAATTCATTTCCTTGAACCCACTGATATCCTTTACCTGTCAAACACATTGTGCTACGAAACGGCGACACCAATGTACAAGCTTCCCTGGAAATTGATACAGTAAGGTAACAATTGTGTTGGGTTTTTGTTATATTTGAAGGAACGAAACCACCGTTATATTTACCATTAGTTTCATAATGGCAATTGGGCCTCTTTCTGGATTTTTTTTTTTTTTTTTTTTTTTTTTTTTTTTTGGTGAGGTAGACAGCAGTGTGTATGGTATTGACGAACAAATCCGCTGTCAAAGCATTTATATCAAAATGTCAAGGAGTATTGAAAAGCGACTTGAGATATTTTACATCTATTTATTTCTTCTAGAGCCATAAAACAGGCGTTCTCAGCCTTTTCGAGTTTTTGAAAATTCATCAGGAGCATTTTTGTCAACAAAACTATATTAACATGCTCACGAGGTCAGGCAAAAATGTATCTGAAATAACAAATAATAGGTAGAGGTTTACAAAATTTAAATTTCAGGGGATCTTTCTTTGTTGTGATACCTGTATGCTACAGGTTTCGTTTATGTGTGGTTCTACACTGACGTCCTGGATCGCTACCTTTAGTCAGATACAGAAATTTGTTTGTCTCGGTATGTTCTCTTTGATTAAGACTTTGTCTTGGTGGTGTAAAAAAGGGGGATGTACTATTCACTTCGATGTTTGCATGTTTTTTGTTCAGTATTCGTGTGATCAACATACGAAAAACCTTTAATCAATGATCACTCACCTCACTGAATTCTAGTAAAAGATCCCGTGATATTTGAATATGTTCTTTTGCCAACTTCTTGACGCACACCAACACTCCTTTAAAGTAACCAACAGAGGAATAATACTGTTGACTAATTCCCAAGCTTGGCATGGACTTGCTCTGGCTCGTGGCTTGGGACATGGCACAATGGGCCTGTTTGCTTCCCGATGAACTGGCGGTTTTACTGTTCATGCTTTGCTGAGATTGAACGATAAAGCAGGAAGCATAGGTCACTACTGACGCAAGTGTAATGAATATATGTACCTTAGACGTGTCGGCAGTTTGTTCAACTGGGGATATATATATATATATATATATATATATATATATATATATATATATATGCCAACTATTTAAAAGGGCATGCTCTCCTAAAACAACAACGTATAATTCTACCTTTAAAGTTGCACTTTAATGGAATTCTGTGCTTTTTGCAGTAGGCACGTGTGATTTAAAAAAAACCCATCAAATTGTATTTATTACTGGAACAGTGTTCATTTAGATCCCATATATATGTATATATATATATATATATATATATATATATATATATATATATATATATATATATATATATATATATATATATATGTATATATATATAACTTGGTTTCTTTTTTTCTCAGCATAGTACCTCACTATCTTTGTGTAATACCTGGCTAATTATCCCAGTTTTTGTGTTACCTACTAGTTTTATTCATTAAACCTATACAGTGATAGAAAAAGTATGGCTTGTATCAAGTAGCATGTATGCTAATTATACATACATCAAGTATACGATAAGTGTATATGTGTGTATATGTGTTTTATTTCAGGGTAGGGTTATTTGTACCATATTCATTGGTTACACCTTAGCATAAACAGAGAGACAGGCACAGAGACTGACAAATATATACAGGTAGGTAGATAGATAGACTTGAGAAAACAAAGCATAAAAAGACCAAAAAAAGGTACAAAACAAAGGAAACGGGAACTGCAGTCAAACCTCGATGCATTTGTAGAAGACAAATTATAAAGCCAGGCAAAAAGACCTTTTTGCTACATCATCCAATCAAAGCGCATATAGGTCATCCCCATTAAGAGAACAACAAAAACTTGCAGGAGAGAAATTAAAGTGAAATTTAGCTGATCGTAGCTTGTTTACCAGGCTTCCGTTGTGACAGAGCCCAGATATAGGGATCTGAGAAGGGTTCACCCCTACGAACTTGCACCATGCTCTGATTCTTGGCAACCATGTGTAGTGGCCTTAACAAGACTCACAAAGAAGTCCTACCAAAATTGTTTAAGAATGACAGACCTATTGTGCAAAACTGACGAATGTCATTGCTTGCTACTAGCATGTCATAGCCATAGTGCAGGTGTCGGGGCCGTGCCTAAAACTTTCAGTAGGTTTGCTAAGCACTTCCTTTATCTCATGCTATTCTTTAATAGCCACTAAAACGGATTTGGTTGGAGATCATTATCCTCTGCAGCCCGCTTAAGTAAAGAACATACACGGACTGCATCAACATGGTCAGGTCAGTGTTAAGATTACCCATGAATTCCAAAATTGCTAAAAACAATGAACTCACATCAGGTCTCAATAAGGAAGCAATCAAGAAGGCCCACTATAATCCCTTAATGGAGAATGAACGAACAATGCACATGCTGCAACACTAATTACAAACATGTGTGTGAGTGTGTGTGTGTGTGTGTGTGTGTGTGTGTGTGTGTGTGTGTTTGTGTGTGTGTGTGTCAATCTTGCAGAATTTTGTTTGCAAAAAATAATAATATGAGAAGAAAAAACGCTCTCTCCCTGGTGTGAAATCTTGAAAAGTCAGATCTATACCCGGTATCTTGCCCATGCCACCATGAGGCAGAGGGAGGGCATAAAATCGTGCTTACTAACTCATCAGAAATTTATGTGGAAGATTTGCTATGTCACCATGCAAGTCATATTCAAGCCCAGGTATTCATCCGCAGTAAAACACAGGCATGGGTCATAAACATCATTGCACTTATTTCCTGTCTTAGACATCCCAGCTTTGACGCTCTTTTTGGTCTACACACGGGAATTGGGTGTGAGATAGTGAGTGCCTTGTCTGAAATAGGCAAGAAGAAAGGCCTAGATCTCATAAAACCATCCCGAATTTTGTCCAACTGGTCAGGATTTTGGAAAAAAGGGTGCCACAGCAGGAGCAAACCTTTTCGGACATTCAGTAATTTATAATGTTAAGTTCCCATTTTATAATTGTGCAGTAAACAACGAAATTTTCATGGGGAATGAATATGCCAATGTCATGAATCAACCTGATGACTGCATTGATGTCAGAGCTACCATGGTCTCTTGCGAGCACAATCTGGAAGGTCGTTGTTGCTAATGCAGCAGTCTTGCGGTACTCTAAGTGAAAGGCAAAGTGTATGTGTAAGGTACGTCTAAACCTTTAACTACCTAAAATCCTCCCTAAGAGACCCTCCCCCCGCCTTATTAAGGTATATTAAGCACTAGAGCCACTGATTGCATCAGTGATCTGTTTTTGTATTCCTGTCTTATCCTAGCTTTACTGCCACAGAACACACACTCCTGGTCTTTGTGCTGTATATGTTGTTAAGTTCCCACTTTTTATTTAAAACACCCAGAGTTAAGTATTCATACAAAATGGATATGTTAATATGATGAAACAACTTGGACTTTTCATTGACGTCAAAGTTACTACAACAGACAGCAAGAAGCGTCTAGATATATGCCAGCAGATGCATAGTCTGCTTGTACTGCAAGCTAGTGAAACCATTGGATATTTGGTAAGCAACCTTTTATAAGCGTCATTTTGGTTCCATTTACATTGAATGCTTGGATTTTGTCCACAACTAAGTTGTTTAGGTCATATAATTATTGCAGGAATTTTTGCCTTATAGAATCTCCATTAATATGAAATTTTCCATCTGGTTTTTGGTAATTACTTAGAATAAAAACGTGCATCTAGTAAGCGTAAGTTAAAAAAGGTTAAAAAAACCTACTGATACACTATGATGCCTTGCTGTAGTTCCAATTCTCTACAGTTTGTACGAATATTGTCAGTATAAATACAGAAGCAAGTTGAGGGACAATACATCAACATGCCACAACAAAGGCCTTGCAAATGAATCGCATCAATAATTGATGACGTGTTATGCGTAATCTTGTCCTACCACAATCAAAGTTCTTAGATTTGTGGTATGGTCCTCAAGGTGTGCGCAGCAAGCCTATCCGCTCTTAGTTTACAGTAAAGTTTCCACTCTGACACAGACCTCATGCTTTTTTAGAAAGTTTAGGAGCGAACTGACTAGAGGACATGGGCTTTGGATTCGTCATTATTTTTGCTTTTCCTGCTGGGTTTTTTTTTTTGTCTTTTTTTTTTTTTTTTTTTTTTTGTCTTTTTTTTTTTTTTTTGGTCTTTTTTTGACTTTTTTTTTCGTTTTTTGTGTGTTTTTTGTATTTTTGTTTTTGTTTTGTTTTTTTTGTTTTTTTATTTTGTTTTGTTTTTTGTTTTTTGTTTTTGGTTTTTGGTTTTTCGCTTTTTTTTGTTCATGTTTTTTTCCTGGCCAGGTCGAACATCCATGTGCGGAATGTTTCTTTCTGTTTTACTGGATGAATTTGCGTGTATTTTTTTTTTTTATTTCTTTCATTTAATCATAGTCGTGTAGACGTCCGCAAGAGGCCACAGTATAGTTAAAACATACATGTAGTGCCAAATGAACGAAAGGAATTACATTGGGCATAGAATAGTAAGAACATACATGTAGTACAAAATGAATGAGCGTAATTACATTGGTAAATGCTTTGCTAGGCTAGATGCCAGCGCCTGCTAACCAATGTCTTCATTATCATACAAACACAATGTTAATTCGTATTCTTTTAAACTTAAGAAAATGAGGGGATATAATTATTTGACTTCAGACAAAGTGCCACATGTCCGCACCACATGATATAGATATTAAGTCGAGACCAAAGCATTCGTGTACTTCGTCATGTGAAAACGAAAGCTGAAACGATATCAAGGATACATGAATATTGTCATATGCATAATCTTCTTTAATCGTAACTAATAATGTGATCGGGTATATGTTTAACTGAAATACGCATACAAGTGCTGTAACTACGGACTTATTGATTACTTTAAAAAGTATGGAGCATCAACAAAAATGTATATGTTAATGTTTGCAATTATGAAGATGGTCAAGGATTTTTTATAAGTATTAAACAGGGGGGATATATATATCAGCACTAAACATATTTACCTCGCTGTCATCGAGTTTGAAACGATTCTTTACCATCTCTATATCATTATAGTCGATTTTCCACGCTTGCAGTAGCAAATCATTTTCAAATTTTCGATTTCTGAAAAAAAATGACATAGTATAATATGACTTCAGTTTTACTCGGATAAATTAATTTGTTTTGAATTCCAAACTTCTATAGATGCCGTTCTTAGTATTTTAGATTAAGATTAAGCGTGGTGTAGCTCTGGAGGTAGACCTTGCCATTTAGCCTGAATTGGTCAGGAAATTCTTACAGTATTGGTCACTCGGAAACTTTACGAGATGTTGTTCCATCTTCTCAGATTGTATTTTGTTTACACAATATACACAAAATCGGCACATTTTCTTCATGGGCAATTTGGTCATCGCCGTAGTGTTTCTTGATGCATCAAAAATATTTTACGCTTTCTTACATCTTACTGATTGGCACACATACAACTTAATACAACCATAACTTCATTTTGAACTAGTTGTGGCATTTGTTGATGTTTCCAATTTGTTTTTGATGTCTGTGAACACGTGTTAATCACCCTTCGACACCCCCAACCCAATTGAGAGGACAACATATCCTGTACGCAATATTTGAAAGATCTTGGGCAAAAGTTTTTATATGTGCATCTTTATAAGCTAATCGGTAAAATCAAATAGTTAACATATTCTTGTTAACTGTGAAATTTAATAAATTGGGAGGATGGTTGTAAAGACTAACAAACATAATATACAGATTTATTCAATAATCGGAAACATTATTCACCCTGGGTGTATACCAATTGAAGAATACTGCAGCTGGGGTTTTTCCATATCTACTTTAATGATACTGACACAAGACAAGTGGACTTTCCATTTTGAAGCATGTACCCAAGAGGCCACATAGAATCAAAAGTTGCAAATATGAGATGTGCCATTTTAACAGTGTATCGTCGGACAATTGACCAAAAAACCATCTCTTTGTAAGCAGCTGTGTAATGCGAACATTCATGATGAATATCGGGCAAAAGGTATACCCAACTTAAGCATTGTCAGCGACTGCCATGTGCAAACATGACGGAATCATAATGTATGCAATGTTCATGACACTTAGTTTGTTTTGAGAGTGATTCTACAAAACGAGTGAACAGGTTTTTTTTCATATACATAAACATCACTTTTGTCAGCTGAATCTGAAGAAAAAGACACTTACCTGTATATGTATACGGTTAAGAATATGCCAATGGAGATGACTACACTCGCAGCTATTATTGCCAAAATGATAATCCAACTGTCGACTAAAATATTTAAGAAGATACTATGTGAACATTCATTCAAAAGCAAAAGCTTGTATGCACTCAACAAACAAATACAAGCTTTCTTTCTAAACATTCGTCAGTTTTATGCTATATGCATATAAATGCAGCTGCATATATTAATATTCAAAGCCACGGAATGTATTACAGAATTTGAAAAAACCCTACAGGCAAATAGGCTTCATTCTAGAATGAAGGTGTATGACATAGAGTGTTTTCAGTGTAATTGCGAAGGTCATGTGTACTAGCAATGAGAGTGTCCCCTGTTGCAACAGGGGGATAATGGAATCCAATGTAACTGGAGGCCCAGTCACGAGACAAGAGTAGACCAACCCTTGAAGCCAGAGTATGGTCTGAACCAAGATTGTGTTTTATACCAATCAGTGCTTTGGCAAGTTGTCTGAGCTGATATTTCTGGTTTTGCCAATAAATGAAAATCTGAGTAGATGCCAGACTCGTAGTGGACACATAGGCAAGGATGAAAGCCCTATGCTGAAAACTATTTTGACAGTATTTCATAACCTAAAAGACCATTTAACACAAAAATGAGGACCCAAGAAAAATTTGCCGTCGGCAGATTGTGGAAAAGTTGCGACGGATGACATGGCACAAGTACTCATGAATTTTAATGGTATCACATTTATGTGGGATGCTTTGATTGACCATGTACGAGGAGCTCAGGGTGTACTCCATCTGTGCTCATAAAATTGTGCCAGGCACAGATGATGGTTCCAGGTTGATCGGATGTTTATTAAAACCAGTGTGGATCATAATGTTCCATCCACCCATGGTATATAAACATTGCAGGGATGAGTGAATATCTTGTAGAGTGAATAAACATTATAGACAGAGATGACATATAAGCATTTGAACTACAAGTGCTACATAGGGGATCATTGCATCATTTAAAATAAATGAAAAATTTGAAAGGCATGCAGGCAAACATGTGCTGTAAAGGACTTTGTTCTAGCTACTATTCTCCAATCGTTGTCTCAGGTGTATAAATACGTCAAATATTTCTAGCTTTGAGGCAGTTTTCTTCAAAAAACATGTTTGCATTGCATAACCGAAAAGTATTGGAGTTGTTTTTATGTACCTTTACTTACTGTATGGTATAGAAGTTTCAGACATAGGATATACCATCTGAATTTGCTTATGCTGAGGGCCTCAGGTATCAATACCTGCAGACTCGAGAATGTTACATTGGTGGCCAAAACGTGCACAGACGAAAAATGATGCCAAACAAGAGTGCCTATGAAGCATTCTAAGGCGACATTTTTTAGTTATGCATTGGTGCAACTAAGAATTCCAATGGAAAACCTAAAACAATGAAACATGAATATCACAGAACTACAATGTTGGTGATTCGGTAAGTGTCAAGGACGTAAATGAAATGGTTGGAGGGCAACAAAATGAAGGCTGCCATATGGTCAAACCTATGTCTAGTGTTAAGGGCGATCACTGTTCTGCTCTTTTTCAGATCACAACAGGACAAAAGAGTTGCACGGTTGTCCTACATCATGATGAGATTAAACTTTGATGGAAAAATCCTTTGCTAGATTGCAATTACAAGACATGACTTCAAGTTACCTAAGCTTTCAGGAAATCACACAATCAAGCAGAAGCAGGAAACTAAAGATCAACAGTGAATCAATATCGGACAGCAGAAGTTGCAGAGGGTGTGGATCCTGCCAATGTGGTCCAGCTAGGGTTAAACAGAATGACCAAGGCAAAGAAAGAAAGTAAATTTTGATGACATAGGCAGGAATGGCTGCATATTCGAAAAAAAAAGAGCAATTACATCATTCCCAAGAAAATCGAAATTCCAACGCAGGATATAATTTCAAAACATGATCCATTTTCAGATTTGTGATGAACTAACAGCAGCTAAAGGTTCACCGACACTGAGATGAGATGATAATGAATAAGAAATTTCTATTAACCCTGTCCATCCGAACAGTGTAGACAAGAATTAAAGATTAAAAGACATTTGGCTTGCATATGTCCGTCAAACTATCTTTTTTTTCTTGGAATTTGTAAGAAGTGTGTATTTTCTTAATCTACAGGAGATCCCATAATAGGGTGACAAATATGTCAATTTCTGCCATGAAGTTGTGCATATAGAAGCACAAAGAGTGTGCAACTTCCAAACTGCCTGTAGAAAAAACACAAACTGTGCACAGAATGGATAGATCTTTGCAATCATGGATATATACCAGCATATATCTATATATCAGAACTGCATATACCGTGGATTTACTTCGTAGCAGCCGTAACACTATGAGGAATTGCCAATGCAATGTTGTATGTGTGTGTCTGTGTGTGTATGCAGTGCAGATTAGTGTTATACTGTTGCGAATATGTAGGAACAAAATTCGGACATACGCTTTCCCAACCAAAATGTTTGGGTGACAGATGTTTAAATGGTGTTGTATGTTGACTACTGAAAACACCAGTCGATAAGAAACGTAACTAGCGGTTAATGAATGTTTCATAGAATGTTTTTTATCCATATACCCAAGTGAGTTACAATTGAAGGAAACTACAGAAAATGACTCCGAGTGTTCATACTTGGATATGATGATGATGATGATGATGATGATGATGATGATGATGATGATGATGATGATGATGATGATGAATTAAATTTTAAACTGTATTACAAACGGGATCAGTTCCAGTTTAATATTGTGAACTACCCTCACATGGATAATAATATTCCTATCCGGCCTGCTTATGGTGTCTATGTGTCACGGTTGATTGCATTTGCTAGAGTTTGCGCTGATTTTGACAACTTAGAATTCTGATACACACTGTTATTAGATAAATATACAATGTTATTAGATATATAGGTAAAACAGGGATACTCAAAATGAAGGGGAAAAATCCTTTTTGAAATAAAAAAAAAATGAGTCTTTATTTTGCAAATATAAGACGGATTTGAAAAGTTAGATCAATGAAGTTGTGACCGAGTACCCATTGTACTCAGCAATTTGAGTATATGCATCGAGCAAGATACCTGTAAAAGTTGAGAGTTACATGCATAAAATCGATTTAAGCTACTTCTAACTTTAAGTTAGTACATGTCTCGAGTCAGAGGAGATATGTTTGCTCCATATATTATTCATGTCTGCTGTATGTCTATCTTGATCTTACTAGATTTCGACAGACTTGTTTGACAGTTGGCGATTTTAAACATAGTTCAACCTTGATTGCACGGAATTTGGTACAGTCTCTTTGACATCATTGAAACTGATGTCCACCTCTATTTTTCATGAAAGTCATCATTATTTCTGGATGTTGGCTGTTTGGAGTTTGATGGCATATGCATGATTTGATGAATGCTCAAAACTTGTATGTTATTGGGGATGTTCATGCATGCTTGTAATATTTGGATGGAATAGAAATTGGACTGAATTTTGATATCGATCTTGATACACAACGGTCATTTATTTTGAATATTTGCTCTTCTCATCCATGACGAAATTGATTAAACTAAAAGGGGAATCACAGATATGCCCTTTAGTGTAGGGCTTTTGATTTGGACGCCCATGTTTCGGTTTGTAATTGTACCATTTAACGGCAAGAAGCAAAAGGCTAATTTCAAATAGGCCTACAAAAAGACCTGTGAGCCCTGGTGTAACCAGTCAGGTCTTTCACTGCTGTTTAAAGGAGATGAAATGCTGATTTGCAAGACAGAAGCCAACAATCAAGGTCTTGCTGCTGTTTTGTTGGTTCAACAATGTGCTGGTTATGTAAATGTTTTCCTAATGGCAACTTGTTTGACCAACAATCTGTTGCCTCAGCAGTATGATTGTCATCATTGTTGCTCTCACAATCCTGCATAATGTTGTGCATAATTTACAAATGGTAGTAATAACAGTAGTAGCACTACCAGTAGTACTAGTATCAGTAGCAGCAGCAGCAATAGTAGTATTTGAACGAAGAATGGAGAACAACTCAAGTTGAAGAACTGTATAGTTCTCATATTACGATCGAAATTTTGTATCTTTGGATGACTTTATGTGCTTTTCATACCCGTCTTCATATATCGGATCTGCACTTGTACATTACTGTGGGAAATATAGGTGGGATATGTAGAAATTATACCAAATAACAGTGGATTTTTTCAGTAGAAGCGTTTTGTTCCATCGCTTCACAACAGATGCAAGTTAGCAAGCGTAAGAACGTTAAGAAATACAAAGACACCCAACCAATATAACGTCTCTCTCTCTCTCTCTCTCTCTCTCTCTCTCTCTCTCTCTCTCTCTCTCTCTCTCTCTCTCTCTCTCTCTCTCTCTCTCTCTCTCATATTATATATATATATATATATATATATATATATATATATATATATATGTATAATATGTCGCTTATATTCTAAACTGCCGACGTACGCTCTTCTGATACAGGACAAGGACGTAATCTTTACATATGTATTTACATCCCCAATGACTATAAACTTCAGGTTTATTTACATACCATCCATTTTACCCATTTACACCTCACCTACTGCAGCAGGACAGAATTCATTTCTGAATCCACATTTTGGAACATCAGGAGGAGCAAACTGGTGTCCCACCTTTCCACCCGGCCACTGCGGAGGCTTTATATTTCTCTTAAATTCCTGTGAAAGAAGTATATATACACGGCTACTACAAGACAAGATTTCTAGAATCACTGGCATCTGAAAAAAACTAAATTGATTGTTTTGGTGAAGTTGGAGAAAAGCATTGCAAAGGATGAAATGGTGGGGGGGATACAGGAGTATTACAGTCTCACAAAAAAAATTTGGGACCTTTTCTGCACTAGTGTAATCTTTTATCTTACATCAATACACACATTTGTGCAGATATATTTACATTTCCGCTTCAGAGCAACATTGAAAGAGATAAAATATGTTGTAATCATATCCTAAGCTTTTGAGCAAAAGGATGGTAAATGACTAATATGTTTCAATTTCTCCAATTTCTCTGCAACATCGACTACTTAGATATATAACCTTCAAAAATGTTTGTATAAAGATTAAAGATGCTTCTCCAGACAGTCTGTTCTGGTTATGGACGGTCTACGACGCAGGTTTTGCACCCCAAAGAGCTGAAATGCAGTGTACTGTGGACAGTGATTCATGTGTCACCAAATATCTGTCAGCATTAACAGAGTTTTCCACGGCTATTATGAACTATACCGTTCACTTATAAGAAGGACACCAATATCCATCAAACCTTTGACTGATCTGAAACCTTTAGAGTAAAGTATTAGTTTAATCAACAGTTTCACGACGCTTTGTCACAATTACTTGTATGAACTGTTACATTTAAGCAAAATTTACAAAGGCCCCACACAAGAGGCAAAAATGTAAAAGCTCTTGCTGCAACAAAGTGCTGTTTATTGTTCGTCAATATGCAGAGAGAGTCAATTACCCTTTTTCCCAGTCCAGTGATGAGCACTTCAGAAATTTTCTCAAAAATACCAGTCACAGGATTCATATCGAAGAGCCAGAAGTCTGGTTCCCGGTCTCCATTTCCGTCTAATATAATATTGCCTGTCATACCTGATGGCAAAATTTATAGAGAATTTTTAAAATTTGGTAGTTGGACTTGACATTTTTTTAAGGTTTCTGCTCCTGATTTTACATGGTCAAATTGCCATAAATAGGTCTACTCTAACGACACCCTGCTATGGCTTAACAATGTTAAATAAACGCTAAGATTGACAGCAATGAAAATACTGATGCATGTAAAAATAATTAAAAGATACAAACAAGCAAGAAATTTTTCATAAATTGACAGGTTACCATCAGAGATGTCTTTGAAAATGTTGTGTTGATAGACTAACAGAGCAGAGAATTGTGCAGTACAATTTATGGATACTTTGGTTGACGTACTTATAAATGCCAACTTTCTCTGACTGACGTGAAAATGGTATAATAGTGAAACTCCTTACCAACATATTTGATATAATATATATGTCAGTTGTGTCTTGATTTCCTATTTCTTGTACCCACGCAGGGCATTCAGTCGGATTTGTTCAGCAAAAATGCATCACATACTGTGCTATCACATTTTTTCCTAGAGCTAAAGACTCAAAACATTTTAATACTTAGGTTTTGCCCCGCCAGCTTCTTTGCAATAAGTTACCTAAGGCCTACATATTTAGTTAACAGTCTAACTACAAAATTGGGCGTTTATAATATTACTACGATGTAAGCAATCTTTTCATCATTTACTGACGTTTGTTAGCAGTTGTTCCAGGTATTCTATCAGATATCACATGACTCAATGATATACATATATGTATCTTGCATTATTTACAATTTTTCCATGTACTTTCAGCCTGTGAAATATGGTATGGCTGACTATTTACCTACTAGTTTTATCAAAAAATAGCACAGCTTATAAATTTGCATCCGTCAGGCTAACCTCTGCCTGTCCTTCCACCAACCGGCAGGTGGTCAAATGTCATGTGTCTCAATGTTTGAATTAAATTTAACCATAATGAAAGTAAATTATAGATGAAATTTGAGGATAAGAGGTGTCAGGACAACATGCCCAAAGTTTCCTTAGAGTGGGTTTGGCGCCAAGCGCCAATCCCACGCCAAAGTGACTTGCTGCCTCAGGATTAATTCAAGCGGAGATGGTCAACAAGGTAGGACATTTTGCAACAATTTATCCTTTAGGTACATGCATAGAAAAGCAAACTCACCTGTGAAAAATTTGTTGCGCATATTTAGTGCTACCTCGGTGCCGTTAGTAGGATCTTGCCCGTTGCGATAGGTTTCATTCAAGGCAACGGCATACAGAATCACCGCATCATGCAGAAATGGTGCATATTTGTCCCCCTGAGAGAAACCAGATCGTGCCCGGGTGCTGGTTTTGTGTATCTTAATTCCATATAACATTTAAAATGCTTAGACTCATGCAGGAATGAAGAGCTTAAACGCAGCTATTCACCCTGTATAAATCAAGCAGCATGGTATCAGCTAAAACATTACACTCTTGAAACAGTTTTTTTTTTATTCTTTTTATCAATCTAATAGCGTGCTGTACAAGACTGGCCCTTGCTTACAGACCTCCTTCCTCGGTCTGTGGTTATATCCAATAAAAAGTTGATTTCTGTTTAAGAGATTTCCCAGATCCTTTGAATATTGATATATTGTTGTCTCGTTACAGTGCATCAGATGCTATTTACACCAAACAAAAGCATCTCTATGATTTAGTAAATCATATCATAACACAATAATGCCATTTACTGTGGCTAGGTTAGGCCAAAAAATGCTGTCAATCTGCCATTATAAACCTCCAGGTTCATATCTAACATGCATGAATGGATTGTGGGTACGTGCTGTATTTGAAGAACGTATAACTGTGGGATAGCTGATCAAATAGTGACCCTAAGTGCCTATACTATAGAATATACTTCGCCTGTGAACAGTCTAGGGTACACACTTTTTTGGAATTTTTAGAGTTTCTCGAAACCAAAACGCTACTGCGTATTTGAATATTTTCAGGCTAACCTTGAGAAATGCACACCTTCCCTTCTTAGATTGTACATTCATGTTTGGGTGAATTAACTCATCGGTGTTTTCCCTGATATATACACAATCAAACTCTCTTTGTTAAATCAGGTAATTTTACGGACTTAATGCGAGAAATATTCCAGAATTTTGGCCATTCCTGCTAATGATATATCCTGAAAAATACAAACTCGGAAGCAGGTCACAAATTTCATCATCTCCGTGGGGGTATAAAAAGGTGGAGGAATCATGGGCTGTGAACATTTATATGAACCAGAACATTGGTGATCTTTAGCAGCATGTTTGTTACACTCAAACCTCGTTTAACTCTTTTAACATCAACTGCGACTTAGGTCGGACTACTATAGATGAATTTATCGTTCTTTTATAAAAGAACATTGTTGATTCTTTGACATGAAAATATGTGTTAAAGTATGATTAGTGAAAGGGTAGAAGTAAGTTGTGGGTGTCTATCTGATCAATCACGTAACATCATTTTAAGAGTGCATTTTAAGGGGCATATCAGAAACAGAACCTGTACACTTATGAAAATTATGTACACTTATAAAAATTATGTCACTTGTGAACAATTCCTTAGCCAGCATTAATTGGCGTCATCAAACTAATATGTCACGCAAAGCTATTTTCAGACATTAAGACTCGTCTGAAACTTATTGGTTTACTGCCAGCATCATTCTGTATGGAGCACTCTCATCTTTGTTCTGCAAATTTTACTGATTCATCAGCTATACGTTATTGACATAGCTCTCTCTCTCTCTCTCTCTCTCTCTCTCTCTCTCTCTCTCTCTCTCTCTCTCTCTCTCTCTCTCTCTCTTTCTTTCTTTCTTTCTTTCTTTCTTTCGCTCTGTATCTCAGTTATGTGCGTTTGCAAATCCGGGGTACCCTCGTGACTTGATAGTGTATTAAGGTGGAAGATCTGAAGCCAAAGCCAGCACCTCCGGATAACTTCTAATCACTTTTTCATATTTTGGATAGTTTGATACTTAAATTACATGCTCCCAAAAACTCAGATGTGTGAGCATAAAATTGATATAAGAAAATTAATCTCAAATCTTTGGTTACACTGAAAAGTTTGAGCAGTCCTTATGGGTTGGTTTGCATGGGCATGATTATGAACCATGTCATTGTTTGCACAGTCACATGACCCCTGGAAACCAATTGAGCGATTGACAAGGGTCACTCATGGGTGACAGGAAACCATTAGCAGTGGAGAGCGGAATGGCTCAGTTCAGGCTAATCACTACCATTGTTCTGATTATTTTGAAATTTTCTATTGATGTAAAAACAAATTAGCACAATCCACCTACTGGGCCCCAAATATATATGCGATTTTCTCGGAACTGTTTTTTGCTCAACCTCTGCAATTTGTATCTTGCCTCACAAACTTACGAATTGCCCTGTCACATTAAAATCAACGGATATAAAAAGAAAAATATCACAACCGGGGGCGCTTCCAGTATTTTTTTCCTGATAACCCTTCCATGTCTTTTGGAGCAATTTATAGAAAGAAAATGAACAACCTATCAGGACTTAATTCAAAATTTTATAACTTTTTAATTTTTACTATTTCAGGACTCATCATTGAATTCGATCCTGGGCATGGATATATATTTTGAATTTCTTCTCATTTCAACTTGAAAAAAACCAAAGAATTTTGTGCGACTTCTTCGCGAAAAATTTGAAAATCCTACCAAGTCAGAAAGAACCTTATAAAATCTCAAAAACTTTCAATCCTGAAAAAAAAAACTATGGATAAAATCTTTGAATAAGTAGTAATCAGAAAATATATAGGTTTAATGTACTTGTGAAAAAATTAAATGGGTACTATTGGACCAAAGTCTCACTACGCACTAGCTTCACAGCTTCCACCTAAAAGTTTAAATGATATGACAATTGTGATGATTTTAAATTTAACGTAGAAAATGACCCTAATATGGATAGTAATATTCCACGTGGGCCGGGTTATGTCGCTTATATGTCAAGGTTAATTGCCTTTGCTAGAGTGTGCATGATTTAGACAACTATGACTCTCGTCATTTACTTGTATTTGAAAACATTATAATGTAGGAATATTTACAAATGAAATCACAGCAATCACTTTTTAAGTTGCTGGGTAATAATGAAATATTATGATGCACATATAAATTATGTAGTAAATATGTAAACCCAACAATTGGGGTTGATAATCGATAAATTGAGTGTAAGAGGCAAGATATTTCTTAAAGTTGAGAGTTGTTAGTATTTAAATCAATTTAGATGTCCACTTACTTTGGTTAGTAACTGTCTCAAGTTAGGAGAGAGATTTTTTTCCATGCTGTCTTTGCTATTAATTCATTGATATAAAAATGACAATGAAATTGTTGGTACGTGTATCTCGGACTTCCGGATTTCGACCTTACTAGTTTGATCATCGATTATCAGTTCTTGTTTTTCTAAAGTTTGTAGTTACATGAAAGTTGATGTTTTGGTAATTTTTGATTCTGTACCTTTTGCTGTGATTAACTCTGATCTCATTGTTGGTTTGAAATTTAGGATGGATAACGTTTTTCTGAACTATTTGATAAATCCGTCCTTGGTTATGTTGTGCCGTGAGTTGTGTTTTCCGACTTCTGGATATAAGGAAGGTAGAGTGTTTTTATTACGTTCCACATTCATAGATATCACGAAAATTATGTACGCCTACTTGCTTCTCTTGCTGTTAGGTCATCTAACTGACAAGTCAGGGTAATCAAAAAGGGGCCTACCAAGTCTCTTTTATCTTTGACACTTTTGACAAATTTGGGCGTTGTATCCGTTAGACCTATATGGTTTGGAAAACCTTTTGGAAAGCCATAAAACATACTTATGTGCTGTATGAATAAAGCTTCTGACATACAAACAGTACTTAGTCTTATTTGATATGCCGTCATAGTGTAAATTTCCCATGACATCCCAGTGCTTATCATATAAGTGTCAATAAAATAAATACTACATGACATTGTTTATTATATAAGTGTCAAAAAAAGATAAATATACTGTGAAATTCACTTCAAAGCATAACGATACTGCACTTTATCCGGTGAATTTTTGCATTGACCACATAGATTAAAAAAAGGTACTGTAAATTACTCGGTTAATATCTCCTACTTGGATACGCTAAAAGATTAAAAAAATATCTTAAATTACCCGGTTAACTGATCCATCTTTTATGTATTGTTTCCATGGTGGAAGTTTCATTCTTCTTGATACTTCCTCCCGGAATGCATTTATTTGTTTGCTGGTAAGCGCTGCCAATGAAACCTGCCAGAGAAAATCCAATCTATATTCAGGTACACGGCGTGTACTGAAGTTTCAGTCATAATGAAAAACAAACTTTGCTTTTGTGAATTTAGCAAATTCGTAAATACATTTCAGTTGTTACAGGTAATTATTTAGTTGTATTGTCGGTCAAACTTCTGTCTTACATGTTGAATCGCTTCGACGCTTACGTGTTGAGCGCGAAAATATGCAAATATTTAGTCTAGAAATTACATATACATTTGGACATCACAAACTACAACTCCGCAAAAAATCCTCATGTGATGATCAATACAGTCTTTTTTCGACTGGAATAACTTTTTGCGTACATACTCTGTCTGGAGTAAAATCTTCTTTTCATACTTACATGAAATACTGACTGAAAAGCAAATTTGGCTTCTTCATCACGACCATCTCGCTCCAGCCACGTTTCATCCGACTTGAGCACCTCCTCATCTGGGAGCATATCCATTGTGTAATAAACAAAATCCCCATTCGTCATTCCGAGGCCATGCGCCGCAAGCATAAATCTGCGCCTATCTTCTTTTGGACTGATCAGGATGATGACTTGCAAATGAAGGGCAAAAGACATGGGATCAATGTTGAGTCCGCATATACCAACAACATTTGTCCAAAATATTTGCATGGATGACACAAAAATTATCTAAATTAACGAAGAATCTTTCAGAACAACACAACCTTACCTGGCAGTCTACCAAACGTCAAGTGGTTTTCATGATGATGAATTAAACAAATCGCTCAAATATATAGATGATTGTAGGTCCAGTGTTCTTATCATGTTTCACTTAGTTTAAAATGATATAAAATAACTGATATATTTTGCTGTGAAGGATTATTGAGTAAATTTATTTTTATGTGACTAATATTAGAGAATCAATTTGATATGCATGGATAATTATCAGTCATTTTGGTGGAGATACGTATTGTCTTGTCTGTACTCAAAATGCAATTATACAGTCCATTGACAACCATGATAACATTTAAAAGATTTTTGTTCCTCACTTCAAAATGTATTGGGACTGGATTTGCAAAATTTGGACACATGCTGGACCGGACAGCTTTGATGTCATCCAAAGTATCCAATTCTCAAGATAAACGAATTTATCCAAATCTGGTTGAACTTGTAGCATCCAAAGCTACCATGTTTGTTCAATATTGACAACTCATCAGTTGGAAAGAATTGGAGCACAGAAGGCACACTATTATTTGCTGATAAAGTCGTACAAAAATTCATGCAACCGCGTAGAATATTTGACAAATAATAAAATGACCATCACACCCTGTCGCAGTTCACGAAAAGCATGGGAGAAACTATCTTGCTTAATAGCAAAGAAAAAAAATTGATCATTCTTGATTGAATCTCTCTGGGCTGATAAATGCCCTTACATATGCGATAGACATTTGGACATGCCTAGTTTGTGGTGTTGCATAGTGACCACACAGCCAAAGCTAGTCATGGTTGATTGGCACACGCTGGGTTGCTCAACAGGCTAATTATCCTTCGGATACAGGAACAGCAGGCAGCTGCATTTTAAAAAAATCAGGGTGTAGACTAGCCTATATAAAACTAACTTCTCTTTTCCTTAACAGAGAGTGGGACAGGATAACAAATTGTATAAGTGTCGAATGAAAACGTATGTGCTGGTGGGGTTCTCCTGCATTCATAAGACAGGGACCTGTCAGCCCTACGAGTAAGTAGCACTTACGGGAGCAGGGCGTCACATATCTGAGTTAGTATTTTGGGAACCATATTACCGGGGTTGTCTCAGCAGTTTTGCAGGAAGCCATAATAGCGTCATCCGAAAACCCCTTGAGCTCAGCATACAAGTGTGTGGAGGAATACAGCAAGTGGTCGACTCAGTTTCAAACCAAACAAACATATAGTTTACACGAAGATAGCGGAGACCTGATTGATTTGCAAAAACAGGTCTTCATGCAAAATGTTGCATCAACAAGAATCATAGGTCTGGAACGAAGTACGTTAAGTGAACTTTAGTTCACATGGTCTGTGGTCAGAGGGTCAAGTATACTGGCAAAACCGACTCCACCGCCACCATCATCCATAGAGATAAATCGACATCTTCAACATACCTCAGTCAAATATCCCATCATGAA
The DNA here is from genome assembly GCA_964020975.1 of Hermodice carunculata. Classification (NCBI taxonomy): domain Eukaryota; kingdom Metazoa; phylum Annelida; class Polychaeta; order Eunicida; family Amphinomidae; genus Hermodice; species Hermodice carunculata. The sequence goes on along the minus strand of OZ026620.1, from coordinate 41,946,065 downwards.
GTCCTCACTCAGGACAAATACTCTGGCACAAGGTACTACCCACGCGCAGCAGGGCAACATATTCCTGGGTCATGTACCTGGACAAATCCCAACATTTGGCTTTTTGAATTCTGAAACCTAACCTATTTAATTTCCGACATTACAATCTGGATTACCTAAAGCCACTTCGGGCAACAAACCCTTACCCAAGAAAAGCACTGGAACCAGACTTTGCCAACATGATAAACATTGAATCATACCTGACCTTGTTTACGGAAAATGGTAAATGAAATACCAATGATGGAAATAACATCAGTCAGGATCATTGTTCAAATGGCTGCTGTCTTTATCTCCTCAACACTGACCAATCCAAACAGAAGCAAGACAATATGCCTCTAAGGCAAAAGCATAATCAAGGGTTAAAGCCAAATTCTCTCAGCCATTGCACACATTGTCAGACCTGTAAATCTATGTCATATTCCAGACATCAAAAAGGCGGGCGATAGCTGCTACTTATAGCTACAGTGATTAATGTCAAATAAAGTTAAGCATTGTTGAAAAATCACCTAACGAGACGATACGTTCATGGCATTTACCCTTGAGACAGACCTCCCTATAATTGGATCAAAAGTCTGTTAATTGTAGATATCAATTCAAATCACAGGCCCACCAAACACACTTGAACACTTTTCAGCATATTATAAAAGAAGCTTTGCAAATTGTCTCATGAGAATGAAGAGAGGAGTCACGTTCAACAACAGGCCACTGCAAGCCCACAATAGTCTTATGTGTGGGCCTTAACGCTCTAATATTTTATACATCGCTGTCCAGGGATAAGAATGGACAATTTCAATGGTCATCTTGGTAGAACCAGGAGAAACAATGATGACATAATGTTTAATTGTATCGCAAAATAGTTTATATTACAATGAAAAAATAAAGCTATGAAGATGTTTTACACACACACACACACACAAACACACACACACACACACACACATATATATATATATATATATATAATGTGTGTGTTATATTAGTGACAAAATGCCCGTACAGGTCTATATGCAAGTCTGTGCAGGCGTATGTAGATTAGGGCAAGTCTGTGTGCAGGTATATGTGCTCAGCATTTATAAGTATTAGTGAGCTAACAGACAGAAGATTACAATTAATATGGAAAGAAACAAAAACTAATCTCCCGTTTGGGCCATGGATGTACTTCACGATGCTTGCATAATCGTTAAAGAAGAAAAATGGTTACAACAAGCTGCACACAGCTGCACCCATCAATGAGGATTTTTTTAGGGGTTCGAGAGGCCCTCAGGAAGACAACAGCCCCTGTGTGACAGCCATGGGCCACTTGTACCATGGGCAAGGGGACGATAAGGACACGTCATCACATTTTACTTTTAAACACCCTTTTGCGATGTTCCTTGCAGTTTTGGCACCATGGCATACCTAAATACTTTTAAAGCTGATATGATCATTTGAGCTCAATCCAAGAGAATCATCATCTGCTACTTACATTGGCAGCCTTTGTATAATGAGATGCAAAATACTATTCCAAATTCATTAGCTGTATACCTTCAAACATAAAATGAGAGTGCTTTCTGGACACGACCACGAAAAACTTAATTGTATTGGAGATCTAATGAGTGATATTTGTACAGATGAATAAAGGACCGATTTAGTCACCAAAGTAAGCCATCATGATTTGAGTGCAATCGTGCTCATGCTAAACTTCTACAAGTCACGCACATTGACCATGCAGCAAAGTTGTCAGTGTTCAAGGCAACATGGATATGTACACCATCAAAACCATGAGTGTATGAATGTTTCCAGACAAGCCAAAGTATATGATGGACAAGTATAAGGAAGCCGCCCCCAAACTGTGCGGGCCCTCGTAATAATCTGAAGCCGATAACGCCCGACCACGAACAAATATTAACGTCACGCAAATCCGCGCAAAAAAATCAGCAGAACGCTACAAATCTCTTTTATCACCTTCTGATGATGCAGCAAGTGATATTGAAGAATACGACGTGACATATGAAATACAACCTTTCGAAAAGAATTACATGCTACTCTCTCTATGAAATGATTACAAAGCCCTACCATATGACTCAAACGAATCCTCCATAATGGGAAGGGCATATTGAAAATATTGCCCGTCGTAGTGATATTGGCAAATCGCTTGCTCGGTTTTATACAGCAAGTGATCATCTATGGGTGTACGAGGATACTGGTGAAAGACCTCGTAAAATACCTTGCCCCATGGTGTACAAACACAAGTGGCATTTCAGCTAATTCTATGTGAGAGTTGTGGTACTGTGGTTACCTATTCACCTCCAAACACAGTGAACTGGTCGCTTACATGTGAAAAGTGAAACTATTTTGAAACCCAGATCCCAAGGTGACGATAAAAGCATTTGTGTATTGCCCCACCTATAAGAAAATATGCATTGGTAAAGTGAATAACACATCAAACAAGAAAAAGAAAATAGCACATAGAGTGCTCAAAAGCAAAGATATGGCAATTTTAAATTGAACAAGTCTTCTTTTAGAAAAAAATGTGTGTCAAGGTTGCATAGCTGCTGAAAGAACTTTGTTTTTTTTAGATGCAAATACTTTATGTATGTGTTGAGGAAGTATTACCGTTATTTTGTTAACGTACAATGTCAAGGCCATCTGGTGACAAAATATTGTGGCATTTTAATAGTTTATAGTTAAGACGTATAATATTTACCAGAAGAAAGTTTCGGTACTTGGAAGGTATATTTGCATCAGTTCTTCTTCGCAATTATATACATATATGTACATACATGCACACACACACACACACCCACACACACACACACACATATATATATATATATATATATATATATATATATATATATATATATATATATATATATATATATGTGTGTGTGTGTGTGTGTGTGTGTGTGTGTGTGTGTGTGTGTGTGTGTGTGTGTGTGTGCGTGTGTATTGATATGTGAAATAAAATAAAATATGTATGTTGTTGTCTATACCACCTGGATTTCGATACTGGTTACAATTGTTTTGAGCACTAACTGGAAAAGAAAGAGGTTGAGAAAACTTTCACTAGTATTTACAGATTTACATCTATGTCTCTTTTGATGGATTGCTTACGTTGATTTTCAAAGATTTAAGCCCTTTAAACATCGCAAAAGAAACACTTAAGATATCTCTTGCTATAGATGTTTTCATATGTATTCTAGAGTAATAGCATATATTGCTGACACATTTGGGATTGTCAGAAAGTGTCCACTTTAGGCAGGTGTCTGCAATAGGCAGGTGCTTTAACACGAAAATTGACCCTTTGGTTTTGGGCATAACGGATAAACATTTACATTAAACAGGGGTCCACATTATAGAGATGTTGATAAACATAGAATTTACATATTAAAGTTCTGTCATTTAATGATAGTAAATTAATATGACAATGTGGATTTTTTTTTAATTTGGAGAGTGAAAAAATATAGGTAAGTTGATGTTATATTACCTTTCCCATTCATTTCTATCAGTGAATTTTAGTTCATAAATTTAAATGTTTCAGAATACTTCTTCAGGTTTCTCACGTGGTGTTTACAAACACCGTGGTCAGCTCAAGTGCTGGTAATTACTATGGCCAGTCCATGTCGAGCTTCAAATTTTCTATGCCAATCCCATGTTTTCCTTCACATCATAAATTCCTCATTTGTAATTTGCGTGTTTGCGACGTTGCCAACCTTTGCACGTGCTGTTCACAAGCAGCGTGTAAAACTGGATTTCAAAAACAAACAATTAGATCTTCTTGTTCACGTGATAATTCTTGCCAATGCATATGGCAGATTGAAGATTTTGCTGAGCATTGGATCCAACACAACTGGACATGTCATAAAATGTTGTAATGATTGCAATCGAAGGTCACATCGGGGGTCCAATGGCGCTATCATATGGCAATGGGACGAATTAAACTACGCTAGGAGTCCAGTATGTGGCGCCACCAGATGCCAATGGGAGCAAATAAACCCCAAGGCTGTGGACATTGAATCATTATGAGTGTGCAAGCGTACTCTTCAGATTTCAGCCCTCACTGAATGATAATGCTGGTCAGGTTGGTGAGGTATCTGAGCACACGCAACGCTGGCGGATGTCCCTCTCATATATGCATAGCAATCTGTGCGTCTGCAGATGCTCAGAAAAATGTATGAAGTAGCAGGACATCTCGTTATACTGCAAGAGCATATAGCTTTTATGTACTGCTTAGTAGTAGAGACAGTAAGCAGTTATATCCTGGAAACCGCTGCAATAATTTTGATGTGCAATTACCACAGACATTAAATTTGTCAGTATATTGGGATGTTGCTCTGATGGACATTCATTGGGACCAAACAGAAGAGGAAACAATGCAACACTTGCCAGTGTACATTGTAGACTGTGCTATTGTCGGGCACAACTCAAGGCAAAGAAGAGTATGCATGACCACCAGATAAACGTTTTGCCACGGAACAGTCCACCCGTTTTGTGCAGAATCCCTTTTGACAAATACGTGTACATTTCATATCAGTTAGACACCGAGGGTCGACCTCTTATATTGCACTTAATTTCCACCCGTACCCATTGACATATCAAGGAGCCCCAATGGATTTGGTACTTTTAATTAACCGCGGTATCCTTCTCGTCAACAAAGTGGAGGAAACAAAATAAGAACAAACAGCAAGAGATTACTGGCTACATCTTCTGAGGTTGCACAGAACCTACAGATGAACGCCAAGTTCGAAAGAGGAAAAGGAAGAAGGGCATGAATAGGACCTTCATTCAGACTGATCTTGGCCTTTCAGTGTAACTAGAAAAAAAATGCCCAATATACGAAATGAAATGTGCTTCTTGTTTGTTTTATTGCACTTAAATTTGACTTTTTTTTTAATACAACATATCTTTGAAAGCAACATGTTGTAGTCAAGCCTAGGTAGTCAATTTTATTATGCTAAGGGTAACAGAGTGTGGGCTTGGTATACGTGTCAGTGGTCACCAGGTTATCCATCATGTTTCCTTGACGGATTAAGAACACTGGTCAGCTCAATGGTCGGCATATGTATTAAACTGCATTGCACAATATATTGGCCGCATGATGAAACAGTGATGATGCGGACAAGTATATCTTGTCTTCACATGTCCATGGGGGCCAATCATCTCTAAACTTGTTGTAGAGAAGAGCATGTGTATCAAAGTGTTCATGTCAGTTCCTTTGGTGAAAGATATATATAAGAATGCATGGCAAGGGAAAGTTTTCACCAAATGTATGCTTTAGAAAGGCAAGTACAACCGTCACACCCTTCCACAGGTCACGTGGTTATAATAGAGGTGCAGCATTTTTGTAATGTTCCAGATTCATAAATGTCACAAAAACGATGTAGGCCTATTTTTGTCTTTACATTTGCTGTCAGCTCGGCTGACTGACCAGTCAGGAACACCAAAAAGCAGCATGCCTGCTATGTCTCTATTTATCTTGTGAGATATGGATATTCGATAATCAAATTAAAGTCTGAAGTTTCTGGGTAAAAATAAAAATTTATTATATGAATATCCAGTGAATTTGAGATGTTTTATAAATGATGTAATAAATATGTTAACCTAAAAATTGACATTTTATGCGGTCCGGGTATGAAGCATAATATTTCTTAAAGTTGAGGATTGCTGGCATCAAATTGATCTAAACAACTACTAACTTTTGTTGGTACCTGACTCACGTCATGAGACAATTTTTTTCCCGCCATGCTGCATTTCGTATGCGGTGACTTATGTACAAAAATATCACAAATTTGTTGGTATGTCTACCTTGGTCGTCTGGATTTTGACCTGGCTGCTTTGATGACTGAAGGTTTTTGGCCATTGAAAATCCCTGCTTACTCGGATTTTCTGTACAGCTTCTTTAACATTGAACATTGAAAATTGTTGTCCACTTGAATTCTTCATGACTGTCATTAATTCTACGTTGTCAACATGACATCTTATCCTCTTTAGGTGTTTAATGAATAACACAATGCTTAATGGGTATTCACGTCTTGCTGTTGTGTCTGGTGATGTTCATGTTGATAGACGTGTCAACATTTGGGCAGTTTTACACTTAGACTGATTTTCAACTGCGATATTGACACGTAATGGTCTCACTACTATTTGGTGCAAGTGATACATTTGGGGTTTTAAGTGTTAATGTCTATATGGTTTGGAAAAAAAATAAAGTTTGTAGTTAATGAAGAATATTTCAAAGGTTGAGGGGACCACTTAAAAACTACTAGCCTAGTTGCTGTTAATTGGTGATTATCTGGCTCAAGTCAGGAGTGAAATTTGTTTCTGGTAATTGGTATTTAAAACTACATGTCCCTGGTTTGATAATTTTTAAATCTCTGCTTACTTTTGTATTTGACTTGGCTGTCAGTGTCGGGTTGAAATTTGTTAATGTGGGTGTTGTTTTCTTAAGTTCATGGGCTCCTGGGGACGCCATTATGGCTTTCTGCAAAACTGCTGAGTCAACTTCTCGCACCCTATGGTTATTCATATGTGTGGCACCTTACTGTCTAGCTGGAAATGGACTAAGATAATGTGAACCATTGTAATGTATATGATACAGTTCACATTCCAGAAACCAAGTTTCAGTTAAACCTAATGTGTACAATTTACATGATGTCAAGAGGGATAAAACGGACTTTTGGGTAGACATAAATTCCAAACACATATATAGATTTAAATCCCTTGTCTTAAGCTTTCTAAAGTACTTAACTGCTACATTGTAATTTTCATTACAACCTGTTTATAGTATACATTTTCCGGGCCAATGAATACCCGTGGTCTAAGCGTGGGATGCTAAGCAAACATTTTGCAAATATAGGAATACAAAAATAAAAATAAAAATAGCATATTAATAAAAGTGTTAAAGTTACTTCGTCCTTCCTCCTTTGCTTTCATCAATGTCTTAATTATGTATACATTGCTCGGAAAACGATCATATTCGGACCGGTAGGCGATGGTTATGTTTTTAGCCGTGAATACTTTTCGAATAGCCTTGGATGCATCTAGCCACAGAAGGTAATTAGATGAAAGTACTACGACTCTCTTCCACTTGTATTGTTGAAGAATTTCAACCAGGAAAACACCTAGTTTGCTGAATGGGCCCAGTGTTCTACCCATGGTTGAAAATATACCCTTGTTGTTGAAATCTGGATCGGTGGCTACCCATGAAATGATTGCTTTGTTCCAGAACGACGCCAGCTCTGCAACGGGGCGGCATGCTGAAAAATAAATAACCTTCCATAATAGAGTCGACAATGTATGCATAAAAGCAGAAAACAAAAGTTTATAATGTCAATAATTATATTCTAAAAATTGTTCCTCAAATTGCCCCCCCCCCCCAATGTATTGAGACTTTTAGAACAAAGCACTAGGTGAAGCCCTCTGTGGAATTTACATCTGGTATTCCATATCTTGAGTGCCTTCTGATCGTTTATATGACTTTCCAGAAATTTTTTGGAAACTATTGTATTTGTCCATGGTCCGCCCACTGGAATATGGACGTGCCCTTTTTGACAGTTCCAGCTAAGAGCTGTCTGACTTTTTGGAAAGATTGCAGTATGAAGGCGCCAGGATTTACACAGGCAACCTCACATTTACGTAGTATGATGGGCTACTAACTGAAATAGGTTGGTGCTCACAATCACAGGAACATTTTAAACTGTTTTAAAGTCTACAAACTTCCCTTCAAGTTTGGCAAGTAGGACTAATCGCACTAAAAACGTTATTAAGCTGCAGTAGGTTCGTCATGGGCGTTCAAAACTCAGTTTTTGTTTATTTGATGTTAAAAATTTTACCCTCTGATACTTTTTCGTGTAACCGATTAAACGGAGATACAAGTCATTTCCTTCTGTTTTGTCCTCTTCACGAACTAGCAACACTTCAACTTCTGAGATATGTTGCATATTTTCGTGCTCTGGGGATACATATAAATCTGTTATTAAACCTTTTCAACAATAGACTGTTAGAGATTATGGTGGTGTTGGTTTTAAAATGAGTCACTCACAAATATAATTCCTGCAGTACTCTTGTACATTATTCAGGTCAGACGTTTCCTTCACTGATAACTGTAATTTAATGTCACAACTGTTTTGAACGTCTTGCAAATAGAATATCGTGTATTTTCCAGTACATGCATGTCTTGTACATGATACGCATGTCCGTATGTACGTTTGGAAACTTTCTTAATTAGCTCCTCGGTACCTGTTGGGTAATCCAGTTTTGGAGGAAATGTGCTTACAATACAATACGATTGATAATACCGATAAGTTGGATCCAAACAGATTCGAGAGTACTTTATCATGCATATTCTATTCTTTGGCTAACTTAGAAATGTGTGAGTATTTGAACATCATTGTGCTTTTCGTCAATATTTCTGCTGAAACAACATACATCGATAAACTGATATTACAATATAAAGAATCTGCAATGATATCCAGCAGTCAACAATGCTTGGGAAGAAATTGCGATACACGATACATAATTATGATCATACCAACTCTAATGCTCATTCATCTGGAATAGAAATACATCGATACAAAACCATTATGAGAAATGGAGTGCATGTAAGGGGAATGAGTGCATCCATTACAACAGGGGTGCTCCATATTCCCGATTACGAGCAAGATGTGCAGTCTTCATCACTTCCATCATCTTTATGAATTATTCAAAAACCGTACTTGACATAAAACTGAGTTCCATGCAATTTATCTTATACCGAATATCCCCACATTCTCACATCCGATTTAAAGAAAAAGTAGAAAGTATACGCGCAACATTTGTGCTTATGGGAGTTACTAGATAAATCTCCGCTTGAGTTCTTTCACAAAATATATAATATATGGGTATATACCAAACAGTTTAGTGATAAAAAGCCTGATATACCGGAGGTCTGACATTCGATGTGGATTATATAACCCAGGTTATCACCAGGGGTATCACAACTTACACCAAGAAGTATTCTGCTTACCTACGGAACAGGGCGGTCCAAGGAACAAGTCAACCTTTTCACTGATATAAAGATCAACAGCATTGCCGGCAGAAAGTTTGCTGTTGCAACCAGAATCTCTTGTCACAATGCTTAATAGAAGAAATCGAAAACAAGCACATGTAGTTTTAGATAAAAGTTTACATAGCAAGAAAACCTGAAGGCTCTTTGCAACGACATTATAACTAGATGCTGAAAAAATAAGTGATGGGCCAGACCTTGAACAGTGTATGATTGGTCATCCTTTACAATTGAAGCGAGCTGGTAATCTATAAACATAGTTAACAGATTTTTACGAGGATTGTGACTTAACACAGTGAACATATTAGTACGTGTAAAATGGGAAAAATATAATTTTAAACGTCAAAATTAGCAGATGTTCTCTCTAGATTTGAAAAGAAAATATCTCGAACCTTAGATGCTTGAAATGTGAAGGGAGCATTGTAGTTAGAACGAACTAATTTAAACCCGGCATGCATCATTTTAACACTATTTTCCATCCGTTATTCAGCATGTCCAACCAATAAGTGCATGTGGCAATAAAATATGTCATTAATGTATTACCGAATAAAAAAAATTATGATTTCGCCGTGCGTTTGAAACCAAAGTTACTTAATTTTTTTCCATATTTTACTGATTATTTATTTCAATTTGGTTTCTTTTGATATGGCAACGTTGATACAAATTTGGTTGAACATTGTGCAGAGGTAAAGTTAGATTGCAAAACTCTGAGTCTGGGACACTGCCCTGATAAAATGGCACAGTGAGCATGAATCTTGTGCAGGGACTGTATGAGCTTAAACCATAATCGACTCTCGCCAACAGTCCATATGCTCCACAACCTGGTGAAATTAAGTCATGTTTGTCAAGGTTATTGCATAATCTCCGCTTAACAACACCTACAACTGCAAAAGAACCCGTATCCAGCGGTAGTGAAATAGATTAGAATACTGAAAGTAACAGCTGTTTAAAGCAAGACTACGCACGCTAAACATTGATAAAAGCAGGTATTGGCACGTATTACAGACCAAAGTACACATATATCAAATATACTATAATATGTTTCAGGATTGGTCTCATATATATGGTATGTTATTGTGTTGCTTACACATAGAAGTTTTCTGCTTACAACTAGACAAATTGATCTATTCATGCCAAACACAAGGCACGCAATGGAATCCAACATACAGTCATCTGAAAGAGAGGCTTAGCGGCAAAATTCTCACCAATTTAAATCGCCAACATTAAAACATAAAATTTCCAGGAGATTTTTTATTTTGTAATTTTTCGGCACAACCTCAGGGGCTTGGGGGGGAAATTCAGCTGGAAAATACCGCACTTTCAAAAGCAAATCCTAATACTGATCAAAAAGGCTAAACTTATTTGAAATGATATAGCGGAAGTGGATGAATACTGTCAGCCGTGTACTATGATACAATAGAGACACAGAGAAAGCAATGCGGTACAGAAATGCAACATACCCACCTCTATGCAACCCTGTCTCCTACATGCCGTACAATATTTAATGAGGGGAAACATGGCAAATTGCATATCTCTATACATCTTGTCACTTCTATGTCTGAAAGACAGGACAACCACAGACATATTTTGGAAACTCTTCATTTTCAGGTGTCAATATGAAGTATTTATATTGAAGGGAAATTTGGAAATGTGCGCTTTGGTTTATCGGTTTCGTTCTCACATCAGGATAGTATTTTCGTCGGTTCATAATAATACCTTTTTTGATTCTTTGTTTATAAAAACCAAGGTAAAGCATATATTTCTGGAAGAATCTAAATTAAAGTTGCTATGCTTTTTGTACCTTTTAATTTTGTAGATATGTATGAGACCGTGGAGGTATTATAGAAGCACGTTTCAGACAGTTTTATTTGCATTCATTGCTTTCAATTTTACTGCTTTACGGATATTTATCTTTATACTAATACGGGTTACATTTGTATAAGACTAATATATCGGTACGTAAAACACTCAGCAGGTGCCTGGTATCCTGCTTTGTGTAATGTTCACCCTTGTGTTTCAAGATGCACACGATACATGATAATGTTGGATGTCATTAATTTATATTTGATATAACGAAAAGGCGCGGGTATCAGTTATCTTAGGACGTTTCAGAAACCAGCCTACTCCACCGGAGCTTCAAATCTTTACATAAACAGTCTAGAATACCAGATTACTTGAATAAGCTCATGCACGAACCTAGATGGGTACCAATGTGCATGCAAAATTCACTTGCAATTTATGTTTAAATCTTTTGTTACCAGTCATTGTGTGGTTGAGTCAAGTAATTTTTTGAAAATACTACATTTTTTGTCAGCCTATTATCGGCTCTAACCCCTCGACCTGTGGCATCATCGCCTAGCTAAATGTAAAGTCCAATAATCTGACTTCAGAGGGCGACCTCTTTTTGACACCTCACACCAATAAACATTGTGGATTTTGTTTTGTTTTTTTACTTACATGTATATATATATATATATATATATATATATATATAATATCCGCAGGTCTCCCAAATGGACCTTTCATATAATGTTGCTGACAAAACATTTGAAGCAGGAATCCAGAAAATATCTTGACAAACATCACAGTCTTCACGCGAATGGTAGTTCAAGATAATTATCATAAGACTTTGTAAGAAACAGGAAATTAAGTTTGCTACCGGTATAGTCAACTCGCCTCCTAATTAGCCCCATCAAAAACACGAAAATGAAAATAACAGTCGTTGCAGATATAATATAACTACGGTTACATTTCGCCACTCTCACACCTTGCTCAACATGGCCTCCGGATATAAATCGTATTTCACAATATCTGTACTACCATAGAAACCAGAACCAACAAAACCATTCCCCGTATGGTGATATATTTAATGGAAGCGTAACAAGGATAACATAAAAAAAAGAACCTAGCGCAGTGAGAGTCCTTTTTTCCTGTTCCTTTTCTTTCGGAAGTACCATATACTTTTGATTCGCATAGTTAATGTGCTTGGAAAACATAACTTATGGACATGATACTAGCAACAATGAACTGCAAGACTACCTACACACTTATATGAGCAATTGTTCATAGTATACCTTGATCCGTTCATGATGCTTACAAGTATAACGAAACAAAAAATTGTTTAAATATTAAGCATCTCTGTGACTTAGTGATGTAGAAATTTGGAAACCATCTGATCATTAATATTTCCTTTAAGCAGTTGCATTATCATGTCGCTTACCTCATCGTCATGTTTTAAAAGGGAAGGTCCCTTTTTTGGCGCCCCAAAGGGTGTTCTGACGGAGAGAACCGTGTAGTCGCATTCCGATGCTGTTCTTTATTTCATTCTTTCCAAAAACACGTTTAAAATTGTGTATACCCTGAAACCAAAGTGTCTTGATCTAAAGCTTGACTCCAAATTAAGATTTTATTTTAGATACATTATACAATAAGATACTTTAGCTCTTTTCTAGCTAAATGAAGACCACGGGTACTGACCATAGGCTTTCTTAAGCGACTAATCCTAACAAAGTAAAGCTCTTGACCCGGTTGTTTAGATAGGGCTCATTAACAATTATCCTCCAAACGATTTCTTAAGACAGATGACAAGCATTACAGCAGCCTACATATTACATTTGGTCGCTTTGGGGAGATTTAGGCGGGGACAGATTATGGAAAACAAATGCCGTATTAGGGTCTGTTTCAATTTTTATATGTCATGTTAAAGGTAGACACCCCAAACTGCATAACATCTGCAGCTTTTGAACTCACTAACGGCTATTTGGCAAACAAATGCTCATGCTAAGCAATGCAAGCATGCACACACCTTTTAAAAGACATGCCTACGGTTTAACACCTATTGTGAGCCATAGCTTCAAATTAGCTGAAATGCAAATGTCTCCATTGATAGTTTACAAATATATTTTCACATATTATGTATACTAATATACAATTTATGAGACAGATAGGTGTGATAAAATACCAAGGAATGTGCTCACAAACTAAAAGCGTCAAAGTCTTATAGCAGTTTTTTATACATATGGTCACTTCTATAAATTGCAAATCAGTTTCGAAAAGCAACAATTTTAATGGAAATAAACGTATCATCCAACAAAATTCACGTAAATTAGAATAATTACCTTCAATTTCTATACACATGCCTTTTGCCAACAGCAAATTTATAGTATGCCGGGAGATAATGTGTATAAAGGAAACAAAAAAAGATACGTAACCAGGCCAAATTTAACGTTTCCTCTACCATGTAATATTCTAGAAGCACTAAATCCGAGGTTTCGATTAGTTTCTTCCTTTGATGTTTGCATTTATGGCAGAAAAAAAACTACGATATTGAACGTAGGGGAGAACGCAGAACACAACGTGCACTTAATATACCGGTCTCTATTCCCAGAAGGACAAGTCTGATAATCTCCCAGAACCAAATCTGGCAGATAGTTCCAAACCATTTATCCCCCTGAAACAGCGTGTATCGATATGTGCTTGTCGTGTATCAATCATCCCGATAAATAAATATTGAGCAGCATTTAACAATAGCAGGACAATTGCTTGATACAAGACTTGCTTTTCTGAAGAAGGACAGTTATTTTGTATGATGAAATAAAACATAATTTTAATACGATGCAAAACCAAAAGAAACAAGTTATCCTATTCAATTCATGCTTGGTGGAATGTATATTGTTGCAGTTTGCGAACTCCATCTCGTGATTTACGAGAAACATATTCTTGGCAGATTAGTCAAGACGATGCCATCACCTTCACTCTCCAAACCTCTGAAGTCGCACGTGCATGCACGTCACCGTAGAAAGAATTTTATCCACTTTTCTAAATTAAAATAAATACAATTGTGCACCAAGGTCAATTTGTGCTTTGGTTTTAAGCACAATATATATAATTATTTGAATTTGCCGAGGTAGCACAATAAGCGGGACAGGACATTAACAGGACAAGATTCGGATATAAGATTTATTCGACCACCATACACATAAATATATGGATTATACAGATTTGCAACATTAATCATCACTTAGACCACATCATGTCGCTTTACTGGGATCCACCCCGATAAACAAAACGGATTGAAATATGCATCACAATGATCTAATCATTAATACAATCTGAAGATACAGTTCAATGTTTACAAGAAGTGTACCTGACGCATGCGTTGGAAACAAGAGCTGTTTGGATAATTCATGACGAGCTCTGTCCAAACAAAAAGATCATCTGCTCATATTATGTTAACAAATGTCAATGCTCACATTTACGCCAGAGAGATCTGTGTAAGCTCTGTAAGTTTCTCAGTCGTGTTTAAATAATATATGATTAAACCAAAGTTCACAAGAATAGCAATTTTAAGGATTATCGCACCACTGTGACTATGATTTTTCCCCGGCCTAGGTTAACCGCCCGGCAAGTTATATAAATTTTATTGAAATAAAATGCTGTCCTTGAATTTACTTTATTCTAAAATAACGGCACACGTTGGCCAGCTTTTCTATTTACTTACAGCTTGGTTACGGTTGATTGGAACGACCATTTTTTTTTTACAGGTGGTCGTCTGTGGAGTGATTTTGCGGGTGGTTGGTCGCGTGTTGCAGGTGGTCCAGGGCTGTCCAACAGAACCGGAGTATTGTTGCAAATGTTTGCTTCAAAATTCTTCAAAAATGCTACAGAATCTAACCAAAATAAGTGTTTCTCGTGTGAAGATGTTGAAAAATTGCTCCAGGACATCTAAATTTTGCTACGGATATTTCCAGTTGGACTGCACTATGTTCGTTTGTGTCAGGTCATTTATTAAATGATTTAACTGCAGCACCGTGGTGGTCCGTGGCAGGTCATTTAACATTGCAAAAGCGCCCGTGCCAAGGATTGATTGGTTGATTGGTTTGATTATCCCTCCAACCCCAAGGGTAGGGATCTCAGTCTAAAAGCAGACAAAGTTGGCGCAGATACCACATCGTCAGGCAAATGGTCTGCAAACTCTCTCTTTTAAGAGGTAGAAATACTATGAGGGGAGATGAAAACTGGTCGTTTTGACCAGGTTGTCACCCAAACTTTGGTACTGTGGGCAGTAATTGCAGGTACTACTGCACCATGATTATACCCTGCCAGGGTATATCAAAGTGAGTGAATGTAAGAACATTTTCTAAAATAATGTGAAATCATTCTTGATGCGCTAAATGGGAGTACTGGAGAGGAAGCGCTTTATTTAGTATCTTAGTATCATAGAAATTATGCTTTTGGTGCTTATGTTTATTCATTTATATATCAATTTATTGAAAATTTAGATCTATCTTTTAATTTCATAATTAAATAAAGCATCTAGCTACAAACCTGTACAAAGCAACTTATTATTTTTCTGACTTCACATTTGCTATTTCCATGCTGTGTTCCACCTTGAAAATAAGCCCAGGCAATATTCTCCAGGCTTTTGCTGCTCCCATGCATGCATCATAGTTTGGTGTGCTTTCAGCAATTGTATTGCACCATGCTTACATATGTATCCTAATGTACAGGTATTTTGTAGATATTTTCCCTTTTTTTTTGTATGTCAATATTGTGCACTCTTTTCATGTGCATGAATAAAATATTACCAATCAGTCAATCAACATTTAGTGATAAAAGTTCAGTACGTTTAGGCCTAGTGATTATCTGTATTTTTTCCTGTTGCTTTTGTAAAGAAAATACACAACTTACTAATTGCAGGATATTTTATCTTTGAATGTTCCCCGAATTATATATATGATGAATATATATACATACAAAAATTCTCTAAAAAGCGTTATATGTATAAATACAAAAAATTGTCTCATCTTAATTGATAATATGGCAATGGTCTTTCTTTAAATTCATTTTTTACTAATTTTTGCTTATTTCCATCAGATGTTTGTACACTCTGAGGGAAATAGCCAAATCAGTACAATAAGGACCAAAAGCATCAAAAATGTGCATGGTGAAAAATCCAACAGCTCTTAAAAGCTTATTCACCGTAGTGTATGCAGAGAGTAAGTCATTTTTCATACTTTCATTTAGTTTATACAAAGATTTTCTGAGGTTACAAATTCTAAGAATTGTACTCCCAATGAAAATTTAAGTAGTTCCTGACACTTATTCAAAGTAAATATCCTAACCCTGAACTAAGCTGACCGTGCACATCCTGATAGCTGACAATGAAAGCAATAATTTCTTTTCAACTTGACATTGATGTATTACTGGTAACAATTATCGTATTTTGTTCATACAAAGACTAATTTGTTATATCTCTTAAGTCCATCTGCATTTCTTAAGTATATCATACCGACATACTCCATTGAACAGAAGTTATCAACATGTCAAAATTAAGGTTTCTGGCAACATACGTTACCAAGTCGGCATACTAATTGACAAGAAAATGCTCAATAAAGTTTAACATGCCGCTAAATTCTAAACTTATCCTGCTTGATTAATTTAATTAGTTAACCTGTCAAGAGATTTTTTGTAATCATTCTTTGGCAATTAGATGCATAAAAACGCTGTCAATGTATATTATCTCAACCAAATGCATTCTCTACATGGCGCCATTACCATTATCTAATTGGAGCGAATTGTCAAAAAAAAAAAAATTTTTTTTGGGGGGGGGATCAGCACAAATATATGTACATTAAGATAATTAGCATTGTTACAATGGGGATCTTAGCAAATCTGACATACAGACTTTTCACTCGGGAATGGCCGATCACAAGCCAATGGTTGGTATTAAACACGTCTAGTAGGAAAGCACGTACGATCTTTTTTCGGTGTGTCTGCTTTTAATTTTGACTTTGTGTGGCATTAAGAGTTAAAACCGACATATTGGCTTTTTCCTCGGTAAAGCTGCATCCTGGACCCATGGTTACACTGTTAAACACCACTAGGAAAGTCTTACAGACCGGTGACTTTGACATTGTGCGGAACGTCACACGACCACTTTAGTCTGTGCATACACGGTTAGCTAAGCACAGGACTGTAACATTCCTCCTTTTTCAAGGTATCAATTCCTTTACTTGTTGTGTGTTTATTTTCTAAAGCATTGATAATTGAAACTGAGTATTATTTTTGGAAATCTTCACATATTTTCTTATTTAATTATCACCGGTTATTGCTCCCCAAGTTCAATTGGCCGCCAAGGAAAATGAGCATTGAATGAGCTTTTTTTCCCC
This sequence comes from Hermodice carunculata, assembly GCA_964020975.1. Classification (NCBI taxonomy): domain Eukaryota; kingdom Metazoa; phylum Annelida; class Polychaeta; order Eunicida; family Amphinomidae; genus Hermodice; species Hermodice carunculata. The sequence continues at coordinate 41,928,830 of OZ026620.1, read as the reverse complement.
TTTTAGTTGTGAAAACTAAAATAAAACAGTATATAGAGAAACGTATATACACAACGTTTAAACGGTGATAAGGCAAGAGTTGGTAGTTCAACTCATTTTTACCGGCTGACATGAGATTTCTGCCACAAACATTTGCTGAAAATAGCAAAAGTATTGAAACATAGCGTTACTTATTGACTACCTTAAAGGGGCAGCTTACAGGTGATTTTGTCCCTTGTCTCTGATAATCAAAACAAATAGTATTTTTCCCACCGTTTGTGAGGCTGACAAATACAAAAGCAGACTCACTGTGGAACGATTTACCAAATAAGTTCCATTAAAAAAGTTCTAGCGGTGGCCGTGAAAATAACGTCTGTATTACCCTGAAATTCTACTTTTGACCATGGTTAAAACTTCCTCGAGCTTTATACTAGCGTCATATACCAAATCAGTATGTCTAGTTGATTGGAAGTTACTTTATTGAAGAGAATGGCACTTACCTTATTACGTTTCTGTGGATACGAATATCTACTAGCTGATCACAGGCCAGAATTATTTTTAGTGTTATTTAAATTCGGCAGATGTCGCCACGATTTCGGGCGTCTTCAGTCAGGTCAGCTGAGTTCATGACCATTTCCAAGACTTTGTGCGAACGAAATATACAACTTTTCTTCAGCGATATGCAATTTACTTTAAGTATTCAGAGCTCCTGAACAAAGCCGGTATGTTTTTTTAAGACACTTGGTTGATTTTAAACATTTTCAACATTGTTTCTTGTGTTTCTTTTATATTTGTCTGCATAAAAGACCCTTATACCACGTTTATTAAGGGTTATTTTATCCCAAGCAAGAATTAGAAACCTTCCCGCGTGCGTCTTTTTGAAATTTTCTCACCTGCATGATAGAAAACATTTTGAAATTACCGTTATACAAACATCATCATTTATACACACACATATATATACATGCATGCATACATACATTTTTATTCATTTACGTATTCATACTTTGTAAAAACCTGCCTACACAGACTCCTATGTAAGAGGAATGTTTCCCTTTTGGTCATGAACCAACAGCATCCTATAATCGTTAGTCCATGATTAGATGCAGTATTTATATTCCAATTTGAAAATCATGTCTAATGGGGACAACTTATATTCTAACTCAGACGTCGGTTTTTGGTGAAATCATTTGTGTTCGCAGTGCCCGTCATGCGGAATGATGTACCCTAATACAACAGGTGAAGTAGACTTGCACACGCTTGTTTAAGTTAAAGATGAAGTTCGACTGCTATTCTACTGAAATGAACAAAATGTTGTGAGGGGTTACGTGAGATCTGGTGTGAGGTCAGACTTCAAAATTGGAAGACCAATAAACATTCTCGGGTTGGGAGACTGGGCAGGTAATCCCTTTCAACACTTTATATAGTTTATAACAATAACAGTAGAATATTTTTCTCAAAACGTTAAACACCAAATTGGCACCCCATGGTGTGTATTTAGCCACTTCTGGTCGTGGATTTTATTTCCTTTGAGCACAGTAATCACTCAAAGGCGAGAATCTGGAGGTCTGTTGTCGAGTACACAGCTAATTCAAAGTGCCGATCAAGCAATATTTATCTAGAGTACTGTTCCCTTTTTCAAACATTTCTGTAAGGAAATCCAATACTGCTCTCATAGTAGGAGCAGAGGGATTGTAATTTCGTGTACCACGAATCACTTTCCATTTCCCCAGTTATGCCTGGTGCTGTTTTCTCGTGCCGGTCTTCCAGGAGGCCAAACCCACCCAGGCAGTTTGCTTTGAAAGGCCTTGGCTTTCCCAGGGACCGCGGTTACTTTGCATGCTATTAGCTGAAATTTTGGTTGCGATGGGTGTGTAACGTTCATGTGAGGTGCCATTTGGTGCAGATCTTTCCGGACTGGTAGGATCCGAGGTTTGGCGGTAAACGGTGCTGCCAGTCTCATACATCATGGCTTGATTGTCTAGAAGAGATGCACCGTCAAAGCCGCTGTCTGATCGAAGTTCATCTTATGTAAGCACCGCTCTGTTAAACTGATAGGTGGGACAAGACACACGTTCATGAAACCAGGACATGGTAAACACCCGCATGCATAGCTTGTGGATCTGGTTTTCAAGACACAAATCAGCTAATCTTACAATTTAATCTGGAAGCTGAGAGATAGATATGAGGCATGCCAAACACAGACAAGATGTTTTGGAATATGATTGAATTCTCTTAAGGTCGTTAAAATGGCGCGACTCTTGTTTGCCCAAAAAATTTACTTGTGGTGAACTGCATTATCGAGAGCCACGTATCTTTGGGAATTGCCCAGGCCCAAAATGTGCTTTGCTGATGTGCTACCTATTACTGAACCTATTGAGTTCATGGTACCTGTACACCAGGTACAACAGGTGTGTGCTTGATTTCATTAGAACATGCTTGTTTTATATTTCATTTTCAAAAAGCTGAAAAGGCAATGTAATTGCTAATAACTCAAGAGCATTGATATTTCCATCTGCAGGCAGGTTTGCAAAGGGGAACATTTTCCACCTGTGGTTTGTGTTGCTAACTGGCTTCCCCAACTAAGAGGGCGGGCGTCAGTTCCTATTATGACGTCACCTGTCAATTTTATTTTCTGATGATGGAGGGTTATCTACCCACCTTTGTAATTCATCTTCCATGCCTTCAGTGATGGCTGTGTATGCATCCTAATTACCTATTTTGTTTTGCAACAGCAATAGCGTTCTGGGTCTCCAATTCATGTTAATGAGGCTGCCCATATTGTACACCAAAAAAACAAGCCACAATGTTGCTTATAACTTGTGCAACCGATCTTATAGATACAGTGTTCCTTTCTCACACCTTCGGCATAATTGGGTCATGATGTAAATTTTCCTGGCTCTACTTTCACACTCTTAATTCTAGAACTTTTTGTTTTTAATCCCAATACTAGCATCTTCCGTTGAGTTTCGGTCATACACTTCACTTCATGGTCAATAAAACTGAGACTACAACTTGCTGGTTGTGTTTTATTGACAGCATTCTTAAAAGAATCACAACAGTCACCCTGAATATACAAATGTATATCATCATCATCATCATCATCATCATCATCATCATCATCATCATCATCATCATCATCATCATCATCAATTGAAAAATACGATAAAAACCCACTACCTTCGGCATATTCGCCTAGCCAAATGTAAAGTCGAACACGCTGACCTCTAGGCCATCGGGGCAACCCCAAAAAAGGTTCACCGAGGACCCAGGGTGATGTTCTGGCAGGTGTGGCTTGTACATTGACACGGGAGGGCACTTCCACAGACCGACAATTTGTGAAATATACCTCTAATATATTTTCGAAGTCGGAGCAATGGCCCACAGCACTTCGAAGCCAATAGAGTAGTAGCAAGTGAAAAATACGATAAATTTATGTCGACCTGTATGGGATTCGAACCCACTACCTTCGGCACATTCGCCTATCATCATCATCATCATCATCATCATCATCATCATCATCATCATCATCATCATCATCATCATCATCATCATCATCATCATCATCACCACCACCACCACCAAAGTAGCAGGATAAAGTATAACCTCTGTTCCTTAGATGTGTTGGCATTGGTTTCATTGATTTGTGAATTGCAGAGGGACACCTTAACGTTCAAGTCACAAAATGATATAATTTATCACCCCACACAAATCTAAGGTATTCCTGATGTTCCACTCTTAAAGGAACTGAATTATAGGCATCCTGGATGTAAACCTTGCCACAAAATAGTGTTTGTTTACCAGCTTCAGGACTAATTGAAGTGTATCCATCTTAAATTTCCAATAAACAAAATCTTAACTCAATTTTTGAAAGGTCCAAATTCATCCTGAGAAACCCGTCTGTTTTCTTCTAAAAAAAAACATTGCAGATATACTCATTTTCACTATTTTAAATTGCAGTTATCACCCCCTTTGCATCCTGTTTTAAATTTCCAAATAAAAAATAGCTGCTTTAACCCCAGACAACTTCAATATACTGATGGGTCTAGCCTGTTGAGGTGGGATGTCATCTGAAATTTTTTACATGTGCTCTATACCTTCAACCATGTCTAAAATAGCTGGGAGAGAGATTAACTTTTGCCACCGTGACATGATTTTTTTTATTTGTGTCCTCTCACTGGGGGAGAGGAAGCACTTACCTCTAGTTCTTTTTCGGTTCGTCTTGAGGCTGAGTCTGGGAATGCATATGACCCAGGGTTTGATTTTGTCCTCGTGTTTTAGACCTTACCAGAACTTTTGTTCTAAAAAATGGTAACCCACAGAATTTTTATTTTCTGAACTGGTAAGGTCCATACCGCTTTATAAGGAAGGTAATGCCCAAAAATGGAGTGCAATCTGTGCCCCTTCCTCTCAAAAATACTCGGCCGAGGGGCATCGTGGCCTCTTTGCTATAAAAGATGTTGATACCTAACTTGTGTGGTGGGTAGCAGTAGCCTCCTTGTTCTGCTTTATGCGAAAACTCTTGCATTTCGGAACTGCTTTTGTCCCTCGAATGCTGTTTGCAGCAGATACCCTAACAATCTTGTTTATTTAATTTGTTGGCAATACTGAAAGTTTCTACTTTTTTATTGATGTTATCACCTAACAGTCATTCTATGAAGGATAACTAGGGGAACAAAAGTTACCAAATTCTGGATTTATCTTTGCCTTCAATCTTTCCCTTCCTCTTAGGACAGTTTCATAGTCAGCCATGCCAAAGGCAGCCCAGTGACTTGTTCAACAAATCAAGCACAGTTTCCATGACATTGCCGTGAAAGTTTGCTAACATATTATATGTGATATGTGCCACAGCAGTGTCATCTTTTCCCAAAGGTAGCTGTATTTTTCGCATATTAGCATCATATGTCGGCATATTGCGATCAGGCTCTCCCCAAATGTTCTCACTCACACTAACTGGTGCGAAACCTGGCCACCAAATAGACTTGAGTCCCTGCCGGTCAAAGTCAGAAGTGTGCTTTCCCTGCAACAAGGCAGTGATCATCTGTGCCAGTCCGTCGATCACCAGCAAAGAGCTCTGCCACCACCTCATCTTGTCTTGAAGTAGTAAGTTTATTCAGAGACTTTTCTTTCCCCATACAAGGTCTTTCATACAATATTGGATCTCCAGATTCATGGGGTCCATCATCTTTAGCACTGGGTCTCGCGTGACTCTCGTGTAACACGAGACCTGCTGAGTCAGCAGCATCTACCAGCATGGCTTCAACGTTATCAATTCCAGTAGTGGGATCACAATCCCTGTGGCTATTTGTGCCCAGCTCTACTTCAAAATACAGTTTTCCAGCTATATCTTGCCAATTTATAAAGGCCTACAATTTCCTTCATGGTCATAAGATTTTTCTCTATTGTTTCTGAAATTTGCTTCAGCCCGTCCTTGGTGTCTGCAGATAACGCTACCATCAGATCTGGCAAGCCAAGTACAATGCCAGCTCCAGCATTCATGCTAACACTAGCGGGACCAGGCCTCGTCTGGTCTTTCTGTTTAACTTAAGTTTCATGAACTTTGCTAGTTTTAGTCAGCTTTTCAGAGTGGAGATCACTGATTTGCTTTTATTTGCTAGTAACAACAGTACAGCTGCTAAGGAAGAACTCCCGAAGATCAACAGCATGGAATTTTTTTTTTTTTTTTTTTTTTTTTTTTTTTTTTTTGATGTGGTGTCCTTTTTGTGGGATTTGTCACAAGCCATCTTGACACCACGCCCATGCTGTGGCGTGCACAGGCTACCCAAAACGTATAATTTAGGAACTCTTGAATTCAAAGAAAGTCATTAGAAATGGATATTGATCCACGTGGTTCTGAGCTATGGCACATCCCTCAAGCTCCACAAGGCTAGCGATATCAGCCCCTCGAGAGGCAAGTGTTTTTGGAAGCCTTTTCTGTGAAAAGCTGTATCCTGCTGACCTGTGATTTCTCACAGAATCTCATACAACACGTCATGTTGAGACAAAATCCCCATTACAAGCCTCTAAACTTTTTTTTATATCTGACAATTGCGGTGTGAGCTTTTACGTCCTGGGACTCATCTGTTCCACCTTCATAAAATATCAATGCTGGGCATGAAATAATAATAATGATAATAATAATAATAATAATAATAATAATAATAATAATAATAATAATAATAATAATAATAATAATTCTGTGACTCTCCGCTTGACTGCCTTGGTCCTTTAAAAACAAATAGATTACATCTCATCAGCTTACACTGTTATATTCCCAGGGTCAGAGCTTAGACGTGAGGTACACCACGCACTCCCGCAGCTGTGCCGGGCCCCTGGTACTAGATATCTCCCACTTGTTCTTGGTTATTCAAAACTTGTCACAAGTGTTTGGCAGCTCACATACATCTCGGACAGGTTTCATGAACCGTACATATATAATGGCATTCTGTCTCTGATTAATTGCTTTTTTTTTAATTGCAAAAAACTTTGCCTCAATCAATCAATTATATAACATTTTTTTCTTTTAGTCTTTTAGTGGTTGTTCAATTCAATGTAACAATGTAAAATAAATAGTTCACTATTTCATTTCGTACATATTTACTCTTAGTTCACTACAAAACCATGTTACATCTCATCAGCTTGCACTGTTATGTTCAAGAGCCACAACTAAGGCTGCTGGATCTGGATAATAGAGACATTTCTCTAGTAAGGACGCTTTTTCTTCAGAGCCAATGGTGTCCCTATCAGACAGGTTTCACCATATAATAATAATAATAATAATAATAATAATAATAATAATAATAATAATAATAATAATAATAATAATAATAATAATAATAATAATAATAATAATAATAATAATAATCGCGGTGAAAACAATTAGAAAAATAAAATCTATGTCGACTTGTTCGGGAAACCTATGCATATAGCTGCCTCAGGTTTGTGGACCAATTCGAACTCAAGAGCTAAATTTCTGCCGCCGGGATACTTTTAGAGAAGGTATACCTTTTGCCCTGGAAAGGACTAGGTGCACTAAGATTGTGTTAAATTTAATGTTTAGCCGTTTCCCCTTGACTTTACATTCGGCTGGTGGGTCAAATGTCCTCTGCTTCAATGTTTTTAACTTATTTCAACAATAATTTTTAAAAAGGACTTAAATGAGAATTTTCTATGAATTATATCAAGATAACATGCCGCACATAAACAATTTCCCTGCCGCGGGTTAGGCCACGCCAAGGAAGGTGCTAAGTCAATTAAACACAGTGTCAATATCTCGGGAAAGAGTTAATTTTACAAGACCGTAAAACCTTAAAAAAGTATGCAAGGTAACTTCACATAAATATACGCAGTACTGAAGCACAGTTTCGTTCTGTGTGTACCGACTTGTCAAGGGATTATAAAGCAGTAGAAGACATACTATCTCCAAGACTTCGACTTGAAGGCTGGCCCAAACGAAGCCATGCATCAACGCATGCAGCTCCATATGAGGTCAAATTGATTATCTATGATTATTTATTATGAGGTTATATATGTCAAGTGGTCTGTGGATCTGTTCTGCTATAAAGTGAAAAGGATTGGTCATCTTTAACCCACACACACACACACACACACACTTACATAGACGAAGTAATTCCTACATTTGCTGACCGAATGATAAAAATTTCGGAAGCTTGTGTTTCATTCCTCAAATAGTGTTAGTCACCGTGCTTTCACGAGCACTACATGTAGACATTATGTGGCTGCTGGGTGTTTGTCACTAAACGCTGAAAACAGTTGGTCACTATTGCATTGATTTTTTTTTTTTTTTTTTTTTTTTTTTTTTTGTTTTTTTTTTTTTTTTTGTTTTGTTTGTTTGTTTTTTTTTTTTTTGTTTTTGTTTGTTTGTTTATTTTTTTTGGTAATATTTTCCCAACTACAAAAAACTACAAAACTGCAACACTATAAGCCAGTTTTCTAAGGTAATGTCAAGTTCAATCAAAACAATTTACTTTAAATGCTCAACCCATGTACATTTTGCGAAAATTTGTACACTTGAAAATGAATACATTCAAAATATGTATAAAACTGGGACAACAATATTTTATTTTTATCAAAATTGCTTGCAGCATAATATCCACATATCAGCGACTGAAAAACAACGCGTGCATCTACCGGAAGAACAAGCCTACAGCCCTGGAGGCTAGCCATTATTGCATACATATTCAAGTTGAGTAAATACAAGTGTAGTTCATTTTAGCTTTAAATCAAATTTGCACTGAAATCATTGGAAATCACAATAACGCAATCGACCATGTACAGAATTTGAGTCTCAAAATGCTCCAAAAGTAGTTGCCGATCACTGCACCACCAAGTAATTGTGGGTCATATTGCTTTCATTTTCTGTCTGTAACATTTATATTGGGGTGAGGGGATCAAAAAGATGAAAAAGGCATTTGGGGCCATTTGTGGACAAAAATCTATGACAATTGATGCATAGGCGGCATAAACAGGCATGAAAATTATATATGAATCTGAAGCAGTGGAATGATACAAGCTAGAATGCAATAAAATGCAATGAAATCAGAACACCCCTCCGTCCGCAGAAAGCATCGACCTTGTTGCCATTCTTTTCCATTGTGTATATTTTTAAATGGAAACCTGCAGCACGAAAAGTTTTTTTTTTATTTCCTTTATGTCAACTGCACCATTTTCAAACATATCATGGTACTTTGTTGAGATCTAACGCCAAACTTATAAACAAAGACCACAACACCCACTTGGACATGACATCACATTAGAACTACTGATATGTGGTTACGGATTATTTATAACAGAACACCCACTTGGATATGTCATTACATTAGAGCTATACAAATAGTTGGTTACCGATTATTTATAATTTGCCTCTCATTTTAACAGTTCCCGTTATAAATTTTCCCAAATTCCAAATTCATTCTGTGTCGTTACTATTCATCTAATGAATAAATCTATTCTCCAAATTAAATTCCTAAAGTTAACGTTAAAATTCTGATTCGATATTTTTGCGAAAATTTGTACACTTGAAAATGAATACATTCAAAATATGTATAAAACTGGGACAACAATATTTTATTTTTATCAAAATTGCTTGCAGCATAATATCCACATATCAGCGACTGAAAAACAACGCGTGCATCTACCGGAAGAACAAGCCTACAGCCCTGGAGGCTAGCCATTATTGCATACATATTCAAGTTGAGTAAATACAAGTGTAGTTCATTTTAGCTTTAAATCAAATTTGCACTGAAATCATTGGAAATCACAATAACGCAATCGACCATGTACAGAATTTGAGTCTCAAAATGCTCCAAAAGTAGTTGCCGATCACTGCACCACCAAGTAATTGTGGGTCATATTGCTTTCATTTTCTGTCTGTAACATTTATATTGGGGTGAGGGGATCAAAAAGATGAAAAAGGCATTTGGGGCTATTTGTGGACAAAAATCTATGACAATTGATGCATAGGCGGCATAAACAGGCATGAAAATTATATATGAATCTGAAGCAGTGGAATGATACAAGCTAGAATGCAATAAAATGCAATGAAATCAGAACACCCCTCCGTCCGCAGAAAGCATCGACCTTGTTGCCATTCTTTTCCATTGTGTATATTTTTTAAATGGAAACCTGCAGCACGAAAAGTTTTTTTTTTTATTTCCTTTATGTCAACTGCACCATTTTCAAACATACCATGGTACTTTGTTGAGATCTAACGCCAAACTTATAAACAAAGACCACAACACCCACTTGGACATGACATCACATTAGAACTACTGACATGTGGTTACGGATTATTTATAACAGAACACCCACTTGGATATGTCATTACATTAGAGCTATACAAATAGTTGGTTACCGATTATTTATAATTTGCCTCTCATTTTAACAGTTCCCGTTATAAATTTTCCCAAATTCCAAATTCATTCTGTGTCGTTACTATTCATCTAATGAATAAATCTATTCTCCAAATTAAATTCCTAAAGTTAACGTTAAAATTCTGATTCGATATCTATGAATATTTTCCTTGACTTCGCAGAACTGGCCAGTGCCCCACATTCTCAATTAAGAGTGCTTGCTTTTTTTCAAGTTTTATTTGTTATTTTGTGTTCTGCACCCTTTTTTTCTTGATCTGTTTATTGTTTTTTGCTGTGAAATTGTTGATAACTACGCTCTATGAAAATAAATAGATAAAAATAATCGACTCCGGTGGGACTCGAACCCACAGCCTCCGAATTGCTACCACCTGCTAGAAGTCCGACGCGCTATCCATTGCGCCACGGAGTCAAATATACCTTACAGCCAACATGCAACCGATATGACCTGTGCATTGGCAGGTTTATTTGGGCCTCCGGCGATACGGACGCCAGTCAGGTTAACTGGTGCGTGGAGGGTCTACTTGGACCAACGTTCATGACAGACCGCCAACACAAGCAGGTTATCAATGCCCCAACCCCCTTGTCAAACCAAGGAGGGTAGGTCAAACTTAGAGGCAGGACTACAGTTGCAACATCTCGCATGAAGCGAAGCTATTATTTAAAAAAAAAAAAAAAAAAAGAGAGAGAGAGAGAGAGAAAAACGAAAGAATCAAAAGGCAGCCAGCAGCCACCATTGCCTTTTAGCCTTTAGGGATAACACCCGGGGATAACAGTGCCTCTTTGGACGCAAAGATGTTAATTTTTAGCTTGCTGTCAAACTTTTGGAACAAATAATCATTTTCCCGTAGACTTCCGTCGTGGCCTTTGGATCAGATTTCACTACCGGGTACTTAAATATTGCAAAAGCCCAAGTTTTTTATCTTTCCTTGTTATAAACGGTTCGTCTTTCTTTTACAAGAAAAAAATATTTAAAAAAGACCAAGAATCACAACAAGGCAGTCATGCCTCATGGTGAGCCCGGATAACAATTTTTGGTTTTTGACACTAAGTCGTTCAAGATCTTTACGTTCAATTTGCTGGAACTTTTAACGTGTAACCAATGGCAATGATTATCTTCCCAAAGACTCAGTTCCAGCGCGACCGCGACAGGTCACGTCACATGATACCAGACACTGTATGTCGACCGGTTTGAGCGACAGAGTGTCAACCTATGCTTGATCGGAATATAATAAGGTTGTGTGTCAACAAAATTTGTTTACTGATGAAATATTTTCTGTGACAGAGTATACATGACACTCATACTAAACTCTCTCAGACCATAAATTGAAGTTAAATGAATAATGATAAAAAAAAAAAAAGACACACGTAGGCCTAAACACACACAATTGATCCAGACGACACTGTATGACTGTATTATTCACTTGTTTGAGCAGGGATAGACGCCTTTCATACACTTGATACAGGCAGGAACATATTGGAATGCACCATGTACTTTGTCAAGATGTTAAGATGCTGGACACCACCAATGGTGTCTCTTTTCTTGGAAACCATTTGCAAAATCTTAACTTTAACTATTTGTACTTTACCTTTGTTTACCGCAAATTCTTTAAAGTACGATTTCAAATTCAACATTCTTTCGTTCCCCCTTAAAAGCGCTGCCAGTTGGTCATCGCCGACTACCAAAATGAAATGGATATGATCTGTAATAAAATGTTATTTGTTGCATAATTATGGAAATAAAATTATTATACACCCTAATCCACTGGATTTTTCAACCAACTTTTAGCCTTTTCTTCAACGTTCAAAACCTGCAGATATTTAAAGTTCTCTCATAGTTTTTTTTTTTTTTTTTTTTAAATGTGCATGTTTGTATCGATTCTTTTATTATTAAAACCCTTAGTGCGTATTAACAAACCGACCAGGCATCGCTGTATCCCGACAGTGTCTTCATACAGATATTTTGTATTTATACATGCCATCATACTTATAAATCGTGTATTGTCACAGTATCATCCAGGGCTTGGCGGATGGTCAGTGCATCTACACTGAGCCAGTTGTCATGGTTAAAGAGGCAATACATAATGTAAAACGTCCATTGTTACAATCCTATAGATTTGCACTTAACATAATTTGCATTCGTCATGTCACCACACCCATCTCTCCCTTTAAAAGGGAACTAACCGTACGATTCATGAAAACATACATCAAACGTGGTTTCGGTGAAAAAAAAATCCCATGGGTACCTTCACGTCGTGTTGACCAGTGCTGCTTGTCACATTGACGGCAAGGCTATGACTGGAATGTTGTAGACAAATTGTTGTCCACAGAATACTTGTAATGATCATGTCCATGTGAATTTTAGAATGTATTAGAAAAACGGATTAGAATTGTCAGTAACATAAACAAATAAACATATAAAGTCCCTTACCTCAGCTGAAATCTGCCGTTTGCGTTAAGGGTGGGGTCTCTGTGCACACGTTCCATTGCAATGCTTACGGCGCTGGCGCTCGTCATTGCACCGAATCCTTCGTAGGACTGCATCCAAGGAGCGAGAAGCCCCATCTTAAACACCCTTGTTGGCTTACAGTGCCATATTTGGGCTTGGAACATAATATCGACTAGAATTAGGGTGATAATATTAGAGAAAAGATGCATTTTAGTAGATATATGGCGTCCAGTAATCTAGCAAAACTTTTAAGAAGGGTAATTTGTGTTTGGTGTTGAAACAACTGGCACAAGCTTTCGACATCTGGCGTTCAGAACAGTCTGCATGTCACATGAAAAACGTATAAAACAAAACTGTTCACTCATACATATATTATAATTTTTTTACATATTTGACGCATTTTCTGCAGGTAAAGAGGAGATGAAGATATCAATAAATGTATCTTCTCTACCATACATTACGGTTATAGCACATAAAAGCAGCGGAAATGTTTCCTTGGGGTTATATCTTTCATGTAAGGAAGTGCAGGGAAAGAGCCAGTATAACTATAGAACAATAAGAATGTTCTGGTAAATAAAATACGATGCAGTGCTTGGGAATCCTTGTTGGTGCACTTGTGTTTCATTAGAATCGTCATCTTAGAGTAAAAAAGTAAATCTTTGCATGGAAAATAAAATGAACAAGAAAGCAGTGACATGATACTTTTGCATTTTCTAAAACAGTCGATATTGTGATGTAACTATGACCAGACCACACGTTGTTTGACACAGCGAACTTATTGCTCATGTAATGTAGACGCCGTTTCAGTACCACTATTGTCCCAACCTATTTTTCCTCAAAGGGCTTCAAAGTCGGGCAAATTTAAAGAAAGGTTCTAAAACGAAAGATCTCGACAGTAATCCTATCCAGACAATACATATATGTATAAATCGCCATTACACATCCATTTTGGCGAATCAAATGTTAATCATGTGGATGAGACATAAAAGAAAGAAGTCTATACCATTGCAGTGAAATATATTACCACTAGTTTATATAACATCTCAGCTTGTTACATCCGACCAGAACATCATCACATAGTAACATGAAAGATTTCTTTTTTAAATACCGACAAACCATTCGTGTTGAATTAAAAAAAAAGAAGAAGAAAAAAAAACGTGTAGCTCCTGGAATCTGAGTCCAAAGCTGATTCTATGTGCAAATTGTACTAAAGTGACCTTACAATCGAGGCCATAAGGCGACGTTTCCCTACGCTCTGTCCAAATCCAGAACAAACAAAAGTGCAATATTAACGTCGTAGGTCAAACTGTTGTTGAGTGTTCAAGTGATCAGTAAAAATTCATAAAAGTAAGTGTGCGTTATCATAGGAATTTGGTCCAGAACATACACGTTCATTTCCAATTGAGGGCCAACGTCACCTGTAGCATCAATATCCAAGCTCAAATAGTTCTCAAGTTACAACCAAAACGAGAATTTACACAAACTTTAAGCGGGACCATGGAAATCGTTCAAGTTTACCTGTCTGCAGTCTCTATTTTTCCCTCCAGATTTAGGATTATGTTCAGGTCACCAAACTGCAGTCCTAACTAAGCTTTCAAGAGCACCCTTTTCACACCCAGTTTCAAAAGGCCGGGCTTGAATAGTACTTCAGTTATTATCAGAAACCTAAATTCACAAAACATGTGTTGTGAACTCGAGAATTATGTCAATAATAGCCATATGAGCAAATTGCGAAGTACAGGCCCTCAGATATGGCCTTGTGTATTTTCAATGCAACATCCATTGGGTTTTGGAAAACACCTTTTAAATTTATGAAGAGAAGAATAGAAAAAGAAAAGACGAAAGGAAAAATCGTTTTATAATCATAATCACTGCAGCATAACCAACTTAATAGACTTTGTAAACACTCACTCAGGTTACATCGCTACCAAGTCCAAAGAGGATTTGACCTTATTTCTATGGCAAGATCATTTTGAAACTCCGAATTAGATATAACAACGGGGGGGGGGTGAATGTGCCATGAAGACGTCATGAACGTATTGCATGACTCCATTGAGAAGTAATTTGATGTAAACTTGAGTAGATATTCATCTCCGCTCATCTTTTTGTGGGTAGTGCTGCAAAAATATTTCTTTGTATTGTTACTTATAATGTCGATTTTTGGGCTCAATAAAGTTGCTGAAGCATTGGGTACGCAAGAAAAGAGATTGCTGATGTTCAGGTAAATGTTTGAACTGGTAAAATAGTATGGCCATCGTCGTTGTTTTTGACACTCCAATGTAAATATAGCATTCCGATCCAGTCTGCTTGGAACCAGTCGTTAAATTATAAAAACCATCAAGTACCATGATAACAGTCATCCTAATTATCTTGCAAAACGTTTGTTTCATTTCAAACCAGAGGAAACATATGACAATACTACCATGCTCAGCCAAATTACAAACCATTTTATGTCGCAATTTTATCGGAATTCATGGATGAAAAGCTCCGTAAATGGTTACTAATACTGCTACAAACTGTCATAAAGCATGTCTTAATTTTGAGAATTACAGTCCCACTTTCAACTGCTTTGAAGCACAAGCGGAACATGCAGTGGCTCTTCAATGACTATACATTTTATTCGTCTTGAATATAGCGTTCAAAATATAATTCTCCTTTGAAACCTCTTTTGTAGGTCCTACCTATCTATCACAGACGGCAATAGTAATAGAAACTATCACAACATGAGGGTCATCCAATTTCTTATTTCCATATTTATTTTAACAGTTACGTTCTAACTAAACGCTTAAAACTCTGAAATATTATCATTATTAGTCACGATATATATATATATATATATATATATATATATATATATATATATATATATATATATATATAAACAGCATTTAATTTATTAACTTAGCCATTTGACTTAGGTTTGTAATCCGCTATTAGTATCGTCACAATGTGTTGAAAATGATCGGTGTACAAAAACAACTTTTAGTGTGATGGGATTTGAATCCAAAATCAGCTTATATGCGCCACCTAGTTTTATACCCTTAACCTTTAACAGTTAAAGCTGGCAATAATTGATTCCAATGAAATAAAACCGAGCATCATTTCCAACAGTAAATTCTTGTGAGTATTAAAATGCATGGTTAAAATAATTAGAAAACCATAGAATAAATGGACGAATATATTAATGTGACCATTTAAAATGGGAATAACCCTGTAGTGATATTTCAAATCTAATGCATTTGTTGGCACATTGTATATCCAACGGCAATGGGTTTCAGAATTATAGTGCAACGAAACGTTTTACTCATGTGCCCGACACAGCCACAAATAGTGCGAATCAGACCATATTGTTTTATATCCATGGGAAATAGGTATCAGTTTAATGAACCAATCATTGAAAACTGCAGTGTATATGTCCATAACGTATTTGCGTATAAAAACCCGTCAAATAATAATTTCAAATCCCAGCACTTTAATCCCAGCACTGTGTGAATTGGCAACATAGATACAAACAAAGTTTTTAGACTTACGTAAAATTCTAGTGTTATTTTGGTTGTTACATATACGAGCCCTGAGAAACATTAAATTGTATTTCATAAGCTGCTTAACTTTACAAATATTTCAATAATGTTTCACATTTTAGATGCTATGTAATCATGTGATCTTTCCTGGTGAACTTACCATTTACCATAACTGCTGCCGATTGGACATAAAATACTTTTCTAAGATTTGTTTATGAACTTTGATTTCTATACTGTGTCTAGATATCTTCTTACATCTCTGGTGAAACACGAGTTTTTTTATAATTTTATTTAGTTCGTTTACCTTAAACGAAGCATCACTATCACAATTCATTTCAATTCCCCACATCTTATGCAAAATCAGACCATACCTTAAATCCACAGACAACCCAGACCATGAGCTATGAAAACTCCTGTCGCGACATGTATCAAACAAACGCTAAAACCAAAAAAAACACGACCCGACATCAAAATAAACACAAAAATCTTGTCTGCTCTAAAAAAATGCCACAGGAGATTCTTTCAGGACCCAACACTGACTGCCAAATGGACTGAAAGGCACATACCTTGTAATACGAATATTTGCTTGAATCATGAATATCATACAAAGCTTTATGGAAAAAAAGTTTTGAAACCAGCGTACCCAGAAATGTTCAGTATGCGGCCAAAATTTTGGCTCCTTGTTTTAGATAAACAAAAACTGCTGTTGGCAACACATTTTTTAAAAAGTGGGGCATTTGTTGAACCGGATAACATTGCAAGTTTGGCGTTATTTTTTTATTAACAGTATAGGGCCTAAGACCAGTCTCATGTTTGTTTGGCGTGGCTCACTAAGTAAAGTTTGGAACAGTCACATCTTTAGTGGATTTTTTCATAATTTTCAGTTAGGTGGTTGACGCTAAGGTTGCCGGTTCGACACACAGGCGTTCTATGATGATGATGATGATGATGATGATGATGATGATGATGATGATGATAGTGCGCTACACCGATCTGCTATACAGTCAGGCCAACCACCTCATCGGTAACAGCGGGTACAAGTTACTTTTAAACATTACATTTTTACCCATTCTGCATTTCCTTTGTACCCAGTCTTGCCTACTGTATTGCGGAATGTATGCACATTACGGTTGCTCAATAGGAATTTAGTTTAGCTAGCTGTGTTTGGCTTATAACTCAGTTTGGAATACCTTCAAAACACGTAAATATGTCTATGGAAGCATGCTTCTCTCGTGCCCTTCAAAACTTCGACACACACCTATGGTGGCTTAATTTGCTTAGTGTACCACTAGATTTGACGGTTGAGTGCCTGTGAATTGGAGAACAAACACAGAAACCACATAGCAGGTTGAAATAACTATACGATCCCTGTTCATAAAATACTGCAAATTTAAGATAAAGTGAGTAGCACCTGCGACACAATGGTAGCTATTGTAAGAATGGACTCCAAAAGGCCCCCAAAACTCTATCACAAACACCACATTTGTAATGGCAGTATCTCTGAAGAAAACAGACATAGCAATTTCCAGAGTAAACTGCTATATATTACTCATTTCCTTGCCAAAACAAGGTATATCCTTTCCTATACAATTATTGAAAGAAACAGATGCCCTTTTGTGGAATAAATGATATTTAATACCATTTTTTCACAACCGGATTTAACTCTTTCAGTGCCAAAATTTTGGACTTGGCCAACAGCTTTCCTCGACGTGCCCCAAAAATGCACCTAAGCGCGTCGAGGAAAACCGTTCGCCAAGACTATTACAATCCCTGTTACTGCAGGCATGCTGGTATTCTAATGAAAGGTTCTTTTGCAGTGAACATGAATCTAGCACTCTTGTCATACTTCAGAACAGTTCGTTTTATGCA
Source organism: Hermodice carunculata (assembly GCA_964020975.1). Taxonomy (NCBI): domain Eukaryota; kingdom Metazoa; phylum Annelida; class Polychaeta; order Eunicida; family Amphinomidae; genus Hermodice; species Hermodice carunculata. The sequence goes on along the minus strand of OZ026620.1, from coordinate 41,911,122 downwards.
TTTCAACTTCAGTCGCAGTTGGCACTGAAAGATATCCAAATACATAATGGACACATACAATGTGGACTGCTCGCTGTATATCTATATTCATTGTGCCGTGTTGTAGATATAGGCTCTTATATACATTGCGCTTCCTGCCAACAAGTTCGCAGCTTATCATGTTTAAGTGGAAAACAGAACTTCATTGAGCTTTTATGATGGGAGAAATCCTTGATCATAGAGACTCGCTAACGGCTGAAAGAGGGACCCATTAGTATAGTGCCATTGCCACATTAGAAGCGTCATCTAAGTAAATTGCATACATATCGATTTTGGGGAGACAATGTCATGTGTTTAAAATTTTAAATCTACAACTTTTTAGTCGTATTAGAATCCAATTCTAAGATCCCGAAAATTGTATATCCAAAAGTCGGGGGTGGGGTTGGGTGTGGCAGTGGAATAATTGTGTCTTCCTTTGACCTGATATTTTCAAATTTTTATAAGCCTTATTGAATAAATCGTCCTGAATAACAGTACTAACAATGACAATATAGACCAAGTAATTTAAGGGAGATGCATCAAAAACTGGGGTACAAAACAGAATTCGTAAGCATAGAATCCCAACACAAAACTTCTGTGTATGCAAGAAACTGGTTTGAACCACTTATCAAAAATTCACCTTTCACATAGGTTTACAATACAATATTAAGTTTTTTTTTTGGAAAAAATGCTGGAAAATAGCATGTGTTGCATTTTAGTACCTAAGACCTCATATTGCTTTTCTAAGAGTGAATAATCATAGCTTCAAACCCTTGGAGTTGATACATAATTATTGCAGGTGTAGAAAGTGGTGTATGCCTGCTTTTTTGTTGAAGATTTGAAGCTAAATTCTAAGCTTGCCACAAGATATTTCAATGCATTGAGTTGTATTTTTGTGAAGGCATCAAGAACTCTTAAGTAGAAGTGGTTGATACATTTCGTTTTCTCACATGCCTGTGCTTGCTTCAGGTCCCATTCACCGATTCTATTCACAAATGGTTGATGGTATGAACTTTTATCACTGTTGTAACTGATTTCTTGTTGGTGAATTACATGAAAAAGAAACAAAATGGAAAACTTACTTTCTATCCAGATATAGTTCCAAAAAACATTACCCAAATTCATAGTTTCCAGTCCAACAATTAGAGCAAAGTTAAATGCAGCAAAAAACAGAGATTTAAGAATTAACAACGCATCAACGTTCATCTTCCAAAACCAATGAGAAAAATTAATTTCACTCCTCGCTTTAGACAGACAGTCACCCATAAAAGGCAACTGGTGGTTTTAAACCGGTCATCTTGACCTTTGAAACATTCTCGATTATCTATAGATTTTAGTTCAATCCAAAACATATGGGGCCGACCATTTAACCCCAAATTTATCACTTGTGCAAAAGATGGAAAGAAACATGGAAGGCCTGCCACTTTTGGTTGCCCTGGTTAACAGGAAAAAAAAGAAGAAAGTAGGCCTAAGGATGTTTTGACAAATATAAGCATGTCAGAAAATAAACTAGCATCAGATAGTTGTTGCAGACAATTTTAGTGGCACTCATTGGATTTTTCAGCTTTATTACTCTTGCAACAAACATTGTATGCAACTGCCGTCCGGTGCTATGGGTTCCACATATGAAAGATCAGACCCTTATAAATCCCCCTTTGCATGTGCCGATATACTGCAATTGTTGCCTATAAGTTCATGTCACTGTTACTTTTCATATCACTGTGTTTTTGTTCTGAAAAAAATATTGTACATCATTTTGATGGACGTTCCAGCTGAAGCCAGCATATGTTTTGTTTATTTGATTTTCGTTACTGTAGAAACATACCTGGATTCAGGTTCACAAAAGGACTTCAATACATTAGCAAAGTAACAGCTCATATATATCATGAGCATGATGTCATTGTGAAAGCGCACTGTGCAGAGTATCTCTGCAGTAGGCCACTCAAATGGAAGGTTTGTTCTTTTTTCCTGGGCATACTGATTTTTGCATGATATTACCATGAACTTCACACTATATGGAGAATATGCAGGCAAACCAACTGTGTGAACATTTTCACCGAACACAACTTGTCCATGATTGAAACTCAAAGCCAAATCAGAAAAGTACATCTCTTTACCAACAGTCTCCAGAAATGTTCGTGTCATGTAAAAGTAAATTACTTTTACATGACACGAACATCCTAGTAATTTTCCCGCTGTCTGCCATTTT